>VDFB02000003.1:316326860-316918003 GCA_007258455.2 Sequoia sempervirens | reverse complement strand
AAACCCTCTCTCTCTCACTCACTCGCTCCTATCTCAAGCTCCCCTCTACCCTTAACGCTTAACCCTTAAACCCTCTACCCTCTACTCTTAACCCTATACTCTTTATCTCTCTCCCACTCCCTCCCTATACGCCTATAATTCATTTGAACATGCAATTAAGATAACTGATAGAGATATAATGTTCTCAATATTTCTTCTTTGTTGTGAGTTTCTATCCAATTCCAATGGAGACTTTAAAGAATACTGTGCTTTTCAAATACTCTAAAATTTCAAGAAGAATGAGGTGAAGAAAATACAAATTTTTCTTATTTCTTCTCCACTTTAATATATAATCTCACACCAAAACATCCATGTGAAACCTCCACCAACTTCTCAAAATGGTTACATTTTATGGTGGACTAAATCCACCAAATGCATGGAATAATTTGTATGCATTTATAATCATCATAGCTCATATGTTATGATGAACGTCAAACTCATTCATGTTGCCATATATTTGGAGACTTAACCCTTCTTTCCACCTCTCTACTTGTTATGAGTTGATTTAAGATGTCATAATAGAAGCATACAAATAGTGCCTATACTCATTAAAGAGCTTATATAAAAGCTAAACTTCATTGGTTGAAGATTCCTAATAAGTTTTATTAGGAGTTGTCCAATCCTAGAGAGCTAAAATAGTTCCTCAAAACTCATGTCCATTTGGGTAGCTAACAAACTCTTGACATTACTACCTCATCATTTCTCTCTAGAAACTCATGTTCATTTGGGTAGCTAACAAACTCTAGTGTAGTCATTCTATCATGTTTTCAAAAATTACATCAAAACCATTTATAATATCTTTTCCAAAGCCACATTCTCATGGTTCTCACAGTCAAAAGCTAAGGCTAAGCATAAATTCAACAATCAAGATGAAGAATCCTAGTAGGAAATCTTTGAGGCTATCCTTCCTCAAATTTAACATAAGATTGTAGCTCAAACTAGAGGTGACTAAATGGGGTGCAAGGATTGAAAGTGGTTGGGATAAAATGAGCGAGCAACCTCTAATTGTTTTCCTTTTATTAGAGGAAAAACATGATTTTATGAGAGTTAAAAGCCATGTCCTTTTCATAATTTAATTTCATACATGCAGGATGCATTAACTTACAATCACAAAGGGTTAAGAACATGTATTTTTCTCATTTGCCTCTCTTTTTCATACTTGCATTCATTCACACCTCCTCTAGGTTAAATAAGGAGAGAGAGAAATTCTGGAACACCATGAATGAGATTTTTGGTAGAGAATTTTTCTACAAGTGATTAGAGGTGTGAAGATTGAATCAAAAGTCCCCAGGTATGTAGATCGACCCCTTTGTTTCATGTTTGATCTTTTGTACATTTCAATGTTCTGTATCATCATTGTGCCTTGTCTATATTCTTACATTTTTGTGCTTATTTATAATATGTAAGTATATAATATATTATTTATAATTATTAATAATATATAAGTATATAGTATATTATTTATAATTATTAATAATATATATGATTTATATATTATTAATAACTATTATATAGATATAATTTATATTATAGAGATTAAAAAGTATATAATTATTATATATTATATAATTAATATTATAAGTATATATTTAGAGGCAAAACATGATTTTATGGGAGTTAAAAGCCATGTCCTTTTCATGATTTAATTTCCTACGTGCACAATTCATTATCTTACAATCACGAAGGGTTAAGAAAATGTACTATTCTCATTTGCCTCTCTTTTTCATAATTGCATTCATTCACACCTCATCCATGTTAAATTTCATTTTTGAGATTTATAACCAATTCTTGTCTATTCACAGAAACATGAGAGAGGTAACATCATAAATAAGGAGTCATAGGGGAAGTAAGGAAGTAAACTATTAGAAAAATGGCAAATAAAATAAAATAAAATACAACTATATAATTAATATTATATATTATAAAATAAAAAGTATATAATTAATAATAATTATATATTATTATTATAATATATTATAATAATAAGTATATTATATATTATAGTATAAAAAGTATGTAATTTCTGAGATTTATATTAATATTATATATTATAAAAACAACAAAAAATGACAAAAAAAAATGGCAAAAAAAACGACTAAGTATTATATATTACAAAAACGACAATTTTTTTTTTAAATTGATTCATGGCAGGGGGTTCGAGTGAACATGTTTTTTAGGTTCAACCAAACCACCTTGACAAACATTTTTTTATTATATTTTGAAGAGGTTCGATCAAACCTAGGTTCGACTGAACAAATTTTTTAGGTTCGACCGAACCACCCTTTTTTCCCCTTCCCCCTCCCAAGCACCAAAAATGTCTAGAATTTTGCACTTCGAAGCTTGATTTGAGAATGAAAATGGAGGATACTTTACAAACCCAACTAGTATCAGGTATCCCTCAGAACGAGCTATCTAATGAATACAATTTTAATATGTTTTGGTTTTATTATCTATTTGTTTTTTAAGTTTTATTAAATATAGGTTTTTGACTGAAAATGAAGCTCTATGTTCTGCACATGTGGAAAAATAGAATATTATCAATTTTTGTTTTTGAAAAATATGAGTGCATTAGATATTGGAGTCCTTGATCCATAAAAAAAAAGAAATAATTTTGATACATACAATAAAAGTTGTGTTATGCGGTCGCACTATGTTTGAATTGTAATTGGTTTGACTTTGAACCTTGATTAAAGAAAAAATATTCAATAAAAAACTATCTAACCAAGTGGAAGCACTAGATATCGGAGTTACAAATCTAAATTTGAAAGAATTAGAATTTTATCCTTCATGGAAAAAAAGTTATGCGTTATATGGTGTGTGTCACTTTTTAAAAATGTTGTTTTATGAAAAAACCAATTTTCGTGGGAGATGGAAAAAGAAGTGCAATCTGATTCCAAAAATTTTGAAAAAATATTTTTAGAATCTATAGACAAAATGCGATGAGACTCTAGTTTGCATCATCTTCAATTTCCTCACGGTTTGGTCGCTATAGGTGCCTGAATGTGAAGATTTAGTTAAAAATAATAATTTTAGTGTCCAGTTTGGCCAAAAATTGTAAACCACTATTGTGGGATCACAATTATAGAAAATTGATAACTGCTTAGTGATTTTATGTTATTACAATGATTTCCCTTATTTTCATGGATTTTTGACATCGCTTGACTGGTTTTTTGATACAATTAGTATTTTTTGACATTTGTGCAATTTTTTGGCCATTTCAATGGTTTCATGATCCAAAAGTTGGTTTCTCATTCATTGTATGCATTTTTTAGCATACATGAAATATTCTGGCACTAGAAACATATTATCTTTTTTGACGTCATGATGACATCAACATTATGACCTAACCTACCCCTAAGCCCTAATTAGCCCTAAAGGAGCTATTTTTTTCTTTTTGACATAACTTGGCATATAGTATCAAAATGTGGAAAACAAGATATTATTGGAAAGATGGTTCTAAACACTTTTTAGTAGTGCAAGTATTTTTCTTATATTTTTTTATTGGTATGTTTTATCACATGTCAAAGTCAAATCTAGTTTTTTGGCTCCTAAACTCATAAATTTTTTCTTAGACCTCCATTTTTCACAATTTTTGTGGCGTTGAAAAAGTATTTTAGATCTCTTCACATTTATCCATGCACTTTTTCTATATTTTTGCCTCAAGCACATTTTATTTAGTTTGTTTTTATTTCATGTTCTAGTTGATTATGTTGGGAAATGTGTCTCAACCTTGCTCCTAATGTTAATTTTTAGGTATACAATAGAAAAACTCAATTTCTAGGCTATAGGCTTAGTTTTTTGCCAAAATAAAAATTCCTAGTTGCTCTACACCACCTATGGTGGTGGTGATTGCATAAATCTCTTCAAGTACTTCATTTTTTAAAAATAGCCCAATTGACCCATTAGATAACAAATATTTCCCCCAAAAGTTTATGTAAGAAATGCAAAAGGTTGTTGGACACATAAAAGAGTTGTAAAGGGGAGTTACACCTTTCAAACAACTTATGTGTATATTATGATACATCATAAATCATCTTTGATTAAGGGATAATTTGGGTGCCACTTTTGGTTGGTTTTAGCTCATGGATTTCAAAATATCATTTGATGGTTTCAATTTTTATATCTCCTACATATTAGGTGCTAGAGATGGAAGATGTGTGTAGAGTTTTGTAGATACTATTTAAGTTGTAATAATTCCTCTAGATCTCTAGTTGTTGGTACTCTTGTGAAGGCTTACTTTGCAAGTGTATTGTAATCATTATTTATTGAATAATACATTAAATTTCTTTAAAGTGTGGGGTTTTTATCTTGAAAGGATTTTCTCCATCTATGCCTATGTTATGGTATTTATCATTTATTTTTTCTTTAAATATGTTTCTAATTTTTGTAATTATTAAAATATTGAAATTTGTGCAAGTTCCCATCACAATATTAGTGTAGGAAGATTTTTTTTTTTTGTTACAACAGGGATTCCCCGCGGCCCCCCGCCCAGCGTCACCTAGAGGCGAGCGGGGGGGCGAGACTAGTCCCTACGAGTGTTTGCAGCGCCGGCCACCACATTCACCAGGTAAGTACCAAGAGCGGAGTCGAACCCGAGACCATGAGGAGCCATCCCACAGCCTCAAGCCAATCCCGCTACCCGAGCTGGCTAGTGTAGGAAGATTTTTAATACCATACTTATTTTTATATTACTTGGATATTCTTGGAAAAGTTTTTTTCACATGAGATGACTTATTTTGAATTGTTCCATATGTATTTTCAACTTTTTTCCATTTCTAGGCATTGTGAGCATCTTTTGAATGCACTTTTTCATTTGTAGATGCACTGAGGTAAAGTGCCACTATTGTGGATATATTTTGTGGATTTCGTCCATCATGTTATTTCATATTTTATGCTCACACTACTTTATAAAATTCCATTGGTGGTTTTCTATGTGTTCTTTGTTATTTACAATCACAATCTTATCTACCTTCATGTGTGTGTCTTGGTTTGCACACTATTTTTCACTCTTAGGTACTATCTTGTGCATGTTTCAATGATGTCTCTTCTCCTTCATACACTACATGACACACCATTTAAATGGATTTTTCATGCCTCTCCCTTATCAATATTATGGGGGGATTTATATAGTTGGTTCCAATGCTTCTTTGATTTTGATTTGGAGTGAGTGATGTATCTAGTTTTTGTTTTTATGTACCAAGAAAAAGCAGTAACTAGTTACCCATGTATTTTAGTGATATGGAACACTTACCGTATAAATACTCTTGCATTCCTATTTTATGGAGGTAGTCTTCCATCCTTAATTGATCAGTTTCTTTACACTATTTGGCACCTATATTTTTGACATAATATTTTTTACATTGTTGAGTAGTGTTGTCGGAGTCACTCACGTAGATTGATGTGCAATATGTATCTTTGATTGTCATATTTTTGTTGGCTCTGATTCTCTTTCTTCTTCATGACATCGAGGTTGGCTTGATCTTCATCATGGATCACATAAGTCCTGAGGCCGGTGGAATCAAAGTTTCCAAATGGTTCATTTCTCATGAATTTATTAATGAGGACTTCCAAACTCATGTTGTTGGCTACTCGTTCTTCCTCAAGAATTTCTACACAATACATCTCCTTCTTCGATAAATGTGTGTATGTCACCTCAAAATTCATCATGGCATCATCAGTTATGTGCTTTGGGTGTAGTGGTTCAGAGAGCATCTTCGTTTTTGAGTTGTATTTGGTCCTTAGGATCAAATGAGACCAATCTAGAGATAAGTACCCACCTATCTTGGTTGTGAAATCTCTTAAAAAATATAACCTAAAGATTGGCAGAATGTCAATTACCACCACTTCTTAGGGTACTATGATACTGGGGAAAGAGTACAAGGTTAGAGGAAGCGCCTTGATAACACCTATGGTATGAATCCTCTTTCCATCCAATTGCATTACCTCTTTATCTAAAGGTTCATATTGAAGTTGCAATGCATCTGCAATCTTCTTGGGCATCACTATGGTGCTAGCGCCAAAGTCAATCATAGAGTTATTTAACAACTTATACCTTGCAATGAGAGTTAAATAAAATGAGGTGGGTTTATATTTACCTACCCTTTCCTTGGAGTTGATGAACATGGATGACACATGGGGTTGTGCATTCCCATTGGCTTCTCTTCCCTCTACTTGCACTAGCTTCGTAGTTAGGTTACTCTACACAAGTCTCTCTTGGTCTTCCAACACCTCTCGCAATAGCGATTTTTGCTCAAAGATTGATAGGACATCCCAGAGAGAGACATTGGTTGGGGACTTTTTTAGTTGCTCCACCACATTCAATGACCCTTGAGGTCAAAATTTGGGGTCCTTTGTCCTATTTTGTGCTATTTCACCCCACTTTTGATATATTGGGAGTGATGGTTGGGGCCCTAAAGTCTTTTCAAAAGTCAATTTAGGCCTAAAAAATCCTCTTGCATATCGATCGATTTCTTCTTGGATCAAGTTTAATTATCTGATTAAAATTGCAAGGCTTTGGAAATTGGGATCACGTTTGCATAGATTGCATCTTCACCCTCCAACCATGAGAATAGTGCATGCTCTAAGGCTATTTTATCTTCTTTGTCTAAAACAATTCCTTGCACTCAATATCATTTTCAACACCTAAGGATTGGTATCCATATGGAGTTGTATCAAGAACATTCCCTTGTCTTTGTTACTCAGTGACTTTGCTACAAATTACTTCTTGGGAATCTCAAGGTGTATGTGCGTCATTGCACGAAAAACACCATAAATTTGAGTCATTTGCTAAGGTTTTTTGGTCAGAAACCAATTCTTTGTGCAGATTTGGTGGGACTGTTTGTAGAGGATTATAAATTAGGACTATTTGATTTGTAGGTTGCACCTGATGATTTAACCTCTACCCTCCATAGTACCAGTTATTTTGGTATGATGATCTCCCACCTTAGTAATTTTTGAAAGGGGGCTTTGAGGGAATAGCTTGCTACATTTTGAGGTTTATGATCTCATTTGAGAAGTTTCGTAGTATACTCTTCATGTCATTCATCTCCATATCTAGCATTGACAAAGAAAACGTACTTGTTTGAGTAGCAAGATATACATACATGGGAGGAGATGCTTGCGAGGTACTTAGAGATTACTCTTATGGTGACATTGATAATTATGGGAACATAGGCATTGGAAGTTGTGGAGAGCTTACTCGCATCTATCAAGTTCTCCACTTTAACAACCAATTCATGCGCATTCGACAACGTCTAACCTCCAATATACAAAATCATCACAACTATGTCTGAATTGAAGGCCTTAAGGTAGAAGATGATAGCCATACCTGTAGGTGATCGAGCTGCTACCAAGATCCTTTTATAGGTCTTATGAAACCTAATATTAAAATCAATAATGACTTTTTACAAGGCTCTTTTGATTGCAATTAGTTGCTAGAGGAGAGATGATCATTCCCCTTTCTCATTGAATCGATCAGAGAATCTATATCTAAACTCATCCCTGGTGGTGATGGAGTTGGGTGGCAAGGGCCAATACTAGTCAAGAGATCTTCCCTTGAAAGAGGTGACCAATAGCCTTAAGTCTAAATTTTTCTATGTGACATGGTGCAGTGTACAAACATTAGCCACATCCTAAAGATGTTTTTTAGTGATTTTAAAGTCTTCCCTTATGAATTTAGGAAGTACTTTCAAGGCATTAGCAAGAATAGGATCCCTATAGTCGAGGCTACTAGAGGGATAAGTGGGCTACCACTATTCTAGGCTACAAAGTTCCTTGGTGCTCTTGGGACAACCATTTGTTGTGTTTTTTGTGTTGTGCTAGACCTTGTGGCTCTTTGGTGGGTTACAACCACCAAAGGTGGTAGTAGTAAGCTTGGATTTTGTGCTACGACTAATCTTGTGATGGGCCTTTGGCTCATAAACTCTAACTTATAATTAGGAAATTGTGGGTTTGGGTCTTATAGGGCGTGTTAGAAAAGGAACTATTGATTCCTAAAACTTTGATTTTAGATGAACAACCTCTTATGGGAAGCTTTACAAACGTGGGACCAAAATTGTTATTTATGAATCTCGACCTCTGAGATTTTGGAAGTTGACTCTTTGAATTTTTGGTGGAGAAAAGGGGAAGAAGGAAATGCGAAAGGAACTAGAACAAAACTATCTAAGATGATGCGCTAAAATTATTACTATATTTACTCCTAATAATGCATAATATAGCCTAAAAGTTTCTTAAATATTATAAATAATGTTCAAAGAGTGTAATCATGATTTAACTCTTGAAACATAAACAAAATCCTAGCACCATAGAAGCATAAAACAAAATTAATAGATAGCGATTGATTCCACACATTTAGGCAGATAACACCACATCCTCTTCATTGTTAGGTGGATACAAAATTACAAAGGCCCAAAGGCATAGTATAGACTATTCAATCCTTCCCACAAGGGGAAACTGCTAAGGTCTTAAAATGAAAAGAAAAAACTACTGCTATTTCTATTCAAAATTAAAACTATTACAATTGTGGTTATCTCTAATAACAATTATGAAACATTACTCACTAGCTAACCCCTTACAAAAGATAAAAACCGAAAATATATAGCCATATTGGCCTTGGTGCAATGGAGTTCAAAAGATAAAATAAAATGACACCTATATCTAAGCACTCATTCTAATGATGAGGCCATTGTAATTGAAAGGGAAGTGCTTTGGCCCATACATGTAGAAGGTCATCAAATTGTGACTATGGAACAACCTTAATTCCTTATGATTCTCTTGATGCTTAGAGAAAGTGTTTTGGTGACATGTGTCTCTTCTTTGAATTGTCCCTGAAGTTCTTATTGGAAACAAGGCCCATCTCCCTTGAACAATGACACATCTCCAAGTTCAGATAGAAAAAACCTTGCCTTAGACGAGCACCATATCGACGTGTGGCATAAAGGAATTCCCTTTGAAAATAGTTCCACCTGTGGGTCCCATTAATTTAAAGCAACCAATAACACACACTTTTTCAACAAAGGAATCTCCTTTGCTCCCAAAGAGTGTTGTGCTGCTACATGGAAGATCCACTTTCTTTTAGTAGTATTCGCATGATGGGACTCACCTATTATTCCATCAGCCAATACCATAAGTTGAGGCTCACCAAGGTTTGAGTTGCTTAGAAAATGAGCGTTGTTACGACATGTGGCACAGTAAGGAGCAAGCACTCCTCCAAAAATCCTTTATATTTATTTTAGTCAACAATTGGGGAGCCACCACATGGTGAGCTGGCATTGCTCCCAAAGGAATTTGAGAACTCTTTTATAAAGAAATAGCATGGGGGCAACATGTGGTGATTGCAAAAGGAGTCAATACTTAGAAAAAAATTAAAAGAAACCCAAGGAAACAAAGGAGGTCGATAAAAAGACCACCTGACCCTTGAAAAACATGAATCTAATCCACAAATATCAAAAAATGTGTATTAGAAATGGGACTCATTTCTATTATTTTAGAATGGATTAGTTTAAGTGATGATGTAGAACAACTTTGAAATTGAGATATTGGGGTCTACGAGAGACTTTTGTGGGTTTTAAAGGGAAACAACTAAGGTCAGTCATCAAATCTCATGAATTAGGCTCTATGGGGATCTTGATACCTTGCTTGTTTATACCAAAACCATTACCTTTGTACCCAAATTAAGAGAATATCTTAAAAACTTGACCATAAATAGATTGCATTTCTATTGAAGATGACAACTTACCATAAGTTTCCTCATCAAAAGTATAGGTATAACTAGCAACAATTATCAAAGAGGAAGAAGTTGTAGTGTTGAGATTAGATATTTTAGAAGGAAAATATTATATAGACGCCACCAAAACAACCTTTGGATCCTTAGGCTTTATACTCTCCAATGAAGGAAGGTGTAAAATCTAACATAACCCAATCATTACTAATGAGCACAGTCATAGGTGATTTACAATCAGTGATATCATTATCATTAGAAGGTAGTGGTTCCACTTTTGAAGATGGAATCAAAGTACTAAGAGATTTAGAAATAAGATGTTGATATCTAGTTTTTGCTTATAAGAAACTTTTTTTATTTGGATCCACCTCAACCATATAGACCTTGTTATTGTATACAAACTTCATTATATTATGAAGAGTACATAGGAGTACTCCCATGGTATAAATCCATGGTCTACCAAGAAGAATATTGTATGATAGAGAATCAAGCATGACATGGAAAAGGGTACGAAAATTTACAAGTCCTACCTCAACTGTCATGTTATTGTACAATGATTACCTACCAACATTATCAAAGCCAAAAATGTTAGTATTAGGTTTGATGAGAGATGTATCCGCATCAATCTTCCATAATAGGTCAATACTACAAATATTAAGACCTAATCCATTATCGATTAGGGTACGCTTTATTCCATTTCAATTAGTGATGACTAGAGTCATGAGAGGATCATGTTATCATTGAATCTCAAAAGAAGGTAATTCATGTTGGTGGAATATAATATCTAAGTTTTTGCATGCATACAATTTAACAAGGCTACTACATACTTGGTCTAATAGATGGCATGACAACTATCTTCTATAAGGCCTCCTAGAGCATCCTGTGGTATCTAGGAAATTTTTGTATCAATTCCAAAAGTGAGATCTTAGCAGGAGTAACATGAAGTTTCCTGACAAAGTCATATTCTTTACCAACATGTTGAGGAAGTGGAATATAAGTGGGAACAACTGGAATTTGTTTATATTTTTTATTATTTTGATTACTGTATGTGTGAGAAACTGCATGAAAATGAGGTTTTTTGTGACACATTTTGGTTAATATTATTATTTTGAGTGAGTTGTTTTGTAAAGATTAGAATGAAACCAAGAGGTCAGGGTGGGTTTGGAGCACCTCTAATAGTGACAATAGGATTATTTTGAGGTTGAGGAACATCAAAACAAAGATGGACAATGATTTTTTTCTTCACAAATTCAATTATGTTAATTATTGTTTGACAAAGAAATGTTTTAGGAGTCGTAGAGGATGATTCCACTGAGATGAAGTCATCAAGGGATTCATCTAACATATCAAAATCATCACTACTAAATGACTCATCAAAACCATGAAAATATTGTAGAAAGATATCCAATGTGATTGGATAATCTTACTTTCTCCAATATGTTGAATATGGAAAAGAGAAGAAGAGATATGAGAAGTATAAGGAAAGTGATGAAAAGATGATGAATGCTGATTTGGGGATAAAATAAACTTTTTTTATGGTTTTAGTTTTCTAATATAAAAGAAAATAATTTTTTTTTGTGTTTTCTTTTCTAACTAAATACAATATTTTTGCAAATGTAAATAATTTAGTTCCTTAACCAAGCAAAATCGGATTTGATAATATATGCAATTAAATTAGAATATATGCAAATGTAAGCTAAGTTGATATTATAATAAAATGTTGTGTGAAAAGAGGATATAGACTAACTAGTAAAAAAATCTGGATAAATCCTTTGTTCACTAAAAATTGGAGCACAAACCAATGAAGGGATTACACTTGGCTAACTTACTTCAAGGAGAGCCAAGATGCCTAGGTCTTGTTCCTTTGTTGCAAAGAGAGAATATTGATAATATGTGATTTAATTAACCTAATTGATATAAAACCCTAATTTGAAAATGAACATGATTACATAGACTAATATGAAAACTTATAGAAATTAATATAGATTTGATCTAGGTAGACAGAGGGGCACATGTCACCAAATGTAGAGGTAGAACTAGCAGGACACTAGTGGTGGGAACATGTGTCCTAGGGTTTTGTGTAGTCCAAATTATAGTATGGAAATTATGGTGTTTCTCTACTCTATTGACCTATGTGCATGTCTAGTCTTGCATCTAGACATGCACATACACAAAGAAGGAAAGGAGAGGGGTGGCTATATAGAATTTTTCCTTGGTAAAACCCCCATTTTGGTATTTCTACATCCATGAATAGCCAATTTGAGAAAATATGGCAGTTTATGCTTTGAATCTTAAGCATATCTAAGATTGTAGCGAGCAGTGACAAGAAAAATAATAAATAAAAAACCCTACTCAAGTGTGTTAGAGTGTATTTATACATGACTCAAACAAGAAAGTGCAAGATCTAACCCAAGATAAAGGTTATGCTCAATGGAAATAAATAAAACACAAGTTACCTCACTTAGGGAAGAAAGGTGATCAAAATTTTGAATGTGAGAATCAATTAAAATCATGCCCAATTATGATGAAGATGTGCAAAATCCAATCATGGGTCCTTGATTCCAAATCATTCTACAAAATTCTTGAAACTTAAATCTTCATAGGAATATTGAGTAGCAATAAATCTTGTTGATAATTTTGTAGAGTTGAATATTGATTTTGGCAGGGCTTTGTTGTAATCTAAATTGTTGTGTTTATTGATAAAATTTTCATTTTTAAATAGGAAACATAGGAATGACCTTAGATATAGGTGGAGATGTTTGAATTTAAATTTTGAAAATACTTTTTCTCATAAATATTGAAATTGAGGTCTTGTCGCACAAGACAAATGTTGACCCTCACATGTGTCTATCTTTTTCATGAAAAATGGAGGGACCCTAGTACCCAACACTAGTGTCCACATTTTTCACACTCATCGCAGTTGGAACCACAAGTTCATGATACCTTCATTTAGAACCTGGCTCAAATTCAAACATTGAGTGGAGTTTTAAGGGCATATGGTTGTCAATAAGGTTTTTAGGGTAGCATCAACACAAAATCTAAAGAAAGCATCAAACAAAGTGCAAAATTATTCTTGCACCATTAGAGAGCACAATTTACAATGCTACATTATGATGATGTATCATAAGGTGTTGAAAGATTGGTTCTACCTACACATTGGATGTCACCAAGGAGATAGAAATAATTAACATGTGCAAAAATTGATGAATACAAGGAGCTAGTATAATCATGACCCTAAAGGGTATTAACTATAGCACTTAAGTAATTACATTGGATAAAATAGTAAATGTGAAATCAAAAAATATACAATAGTGATACAAAGTTACAAACCTTAAAGGGTTTAGGGTTTTAGAAAAATACATAGAAGAAAAATTCAAGCACCTCCCTACAAAATTTAATTTTCTAATATATCCAAGAGTTCGACTACTTGGGGAAATTTGTCTCTTACAAGAACAACAAGAATCTATAAGAATTATCTAAGAGAATATCACAAAAAGGAACAATAGAGAGATAAATGATCCTAAAAAACCACCTCATCATGACAAATAGGTGTCATGACTTCTCAAGGAAAAAATATGAGAAAAATATGACTAAGTGTGGCATTTACTCACTAATAAAAAGTATCATTACTTATAAAAACTAATGCTTAATATGTTAACCATACACTAGCAACTCCATGGATTCTCCAACTAAGTTCTTGAGACAATGTACATTGAAATCATACCTCTCAACAATCTCATATGGCCCTAACCATTAAGGATAAAAGTTCCCTTGCTTTCTCTTATCCTTTGGTTTGGAATTTTACAAGAGAACTAGATCACCAATCTAGAAGTTTCTTTATAGGTTCTTATCAAAGAGATGTTTCAATTTTTATTTATTTTTGTAGTGAAATATTTTTATGTGTGGCTTTTTTCCTTTCATATAGCTCTATTAATTAAAATATTCTTTGAGAAACTATACCATCTTGTTCTTCTTAAATATTATGTAGTAGTTGGTATATATGTAAATCTTGACTAATTGGGATTCTAACTTCTGTTATGTATACTAGCTCATGAATTCTTGCCAATGACATGTTTGAAATTAATTCTATCATCCCACCTCTTCTTATTCATATCCAAATTTCTTCTTATGATATTCACGAGGCTTCTATTTTTGGATTTATATTATCCATTTATTTTAGGATGATAAGAGGATGGATGTATAAAATTGATCCAAAACTTAGAACATATATTCAACATATCCCGAGATTTGAAACACATGGATTTATCAATAATAATCCTTGAGGGGACACCAAATTGGGTTATTATATTGTTAATCAAGAATTCTACTACCACCTTAGATGTAGCATCATGAGTTGGAATTTCATCAACCCACTTGGTGAAGTAGTTGGTGGCTACTAGTATCCACTTGTGGCCAACGATAGATCTTTCTTGAATTCACCCAATGAATTCTACCCCACTATTGAAAATGGGTATTATTTGAGACTATTATGAGGGGAAGAGCACTTGTATGTTGGCATATGGCTTGGGGAGATTGTTTATGGCTTCTAGTGTTGTCATCGATGACAACTAAATTCATTATCTCGGTCCATAGATCAGGATCTACTTATACCGGCAAGAAATGTAGAAGACAGTGTGTTACCGACAGAAAGCATGAAGAACAGGGTATCCGATTAGTTAGTCCATCTGTATGCTTCACCGGATCATCATTTTGTGTTGTGGATCCCTAGGAAAGTTTTTAAAGCATGTATGTTACCTTATTGGTAAGATTTGTGGTGTTGCAGCAATTGGTGTATGAGCTAGGAGATTTGGTACAATGATTTTCTGTTTATTTGCCATTATGGCCAACTCAATGAATGTAGCGTGTCACGGATGTATAAGGAGTAGTTGTTGAATTGTTTCTAAGTTTGATAATATTGTTTTGGGTCCCAACTATGTCTTAGCCGACCTATGTGGGTGCACATTAAATATAACTTGTGATTTGAGCCAACTGTTGGAGAATATTTCATGTTTTGTTGAATTCGACTTAAGTGATTAAAATCTTTGTTAGCAGATATATATATATATATATATATATATATATATGAGATAAATAATTCATCTTGGTGATGAGGAGAAGTGAAAAAGTGTGTGAATGTGTGTGTAAAGTAGAGTAGATGTGTGTGAGAGTATTAAAAGGGTGATTGGAGTGATCCATGGACAGTTTTAGAAGGGCAGAAAAACAAAGAAGAGCAGAGCAAGGCAAAGCAGAAATGCAGAGTCAGTCAGAAGGGTCGTTTTAATTGAGCTTTATTGGAATTGAATCTAGGCACTTGTAGATGCTATATTCTTAGTTCAATTTTTGTTGTAATCACAAACATTTTTTACAATAGTGAGCCTTCCTTATTTTGAGCAGTGAGCTCTAGATAGTGTGCCTAAATGCAAGTGTATTCCCTTTTATTCATGCTTTTAACAGAGTATAAATTGTGAATTAATCTCCTCCATGGTTTTGCCCCTAACAGGGTTTCCACGTAAAAATATTGGTGTTATGTTGTTTTGTTCATCTTGTTCTTGTGCTTGCATCTTTATTTCTATTTATGTGCTGAAAATGATTAAGATCTAAATTGAAAGTTTAAATTGTTGAACACTGATTCACCCCCCCTCTCAGTGTTCCCTGAGTCCAACATTGTAAACTTTATCTTACCAAAAAATATTTAGAAAGAATCATCTTTTCTTACCATCTTAGCCACAACCTTAAACAAGGTGTTCCTCCAACATACAACCCTAAGGATGTTATGGACAATGGTCTTAAATTTAAATTGTACTCCATAGACATGTTGGTGACATTCAATAATTACTTTCTTTGAGAAACAATCCATCATGTTTCTCAATAATAAATTATTTTATGTCAGTGCATACCTCTATGACAACACCTTTAGTGGTTCTCTATTGATTTTAATTCATCTTAGGATGAAAATTTTTCTTTCCTAAATAAAATTCTATACTTTTTTGAATGATAGCTCATATGGACTAGCTAGGACTCAAACCTAGGACCTTTTATTTACTACTAGATTTCTCTACCAACTAAGCTATTGGAACCTCTTTGGCCACCCATTGTTGGTCTAGGTGTGTCTTATTTCCAATTGCTCCCCTTAAGGTACATTGTAGGTGGGTAAAAGCACAAACCTGTGTCACACTTTATAAATGAATTGGCCAACAACAAAAAAATTCTGAACTTCGACCACATAAAAGTGGTCTTTATGTTTTGAATTTAAAAATGGTGTAAACTAATGAAATGTAGAACTTTTGATGAAGTTTATTGTTGGAATTTTTTAAAAAAAATTAAAAAATATTTTCATTATGTTTTTATCAATTTAAGGATAGATTTTGGAATGCTGAAAATTTCAGAAAAGAGTGACTTCACGGGCTGTCAAGAAACAAATTGAAAAAAGCTTCATTTCTCCCTAATTTTTTTTTTCCAAATAGGTAACTTCAATATCTTGTGCATGGAAAACAAATTCAAATTTTGATGTATATTTTTCTTGTAATAACATTTTAAAGTCAAACATGTTAGAGTTTGATAGTTTTCGCAGGCCGTCAACTATTTTCAATTTTTTTAATCATTTTCAAAAAAAAAATTATACCCTTTTGAAGAAGACTCTCTCCTCTTGTGCCCCATATAAGATTTAAATTTTTTTAATAAGTTTTACTATATTTTTATTTATTTGTAATTAGCCTCTTTTTTCATTTTAAAAACCTACTTGCATTATTTTAAAAATAAAATATATTAAAACTAATCAAAATATTAAAAATTATATATATTTGGATTCTCTACTCCGAGCTCTACAAAAGGGTATTTTTGTTTTTTTTCTTCAGAAAAATCATTCTGACTAAAAAAATACCTAGCTAAAGTTGAAAGTTTCAAAAAATTCCGAAAAAGGTGAGTTGGCTGCCAACTAGGATGCCACATAGACAGTTTCGGTTGAAACCATTTCTATAGAACGGGTTTCGGCCGAAACCCTTTCTATAGAAACCTTGCACATTAAAAAATGCAATTTCAAAGCCAATTTCAAAGCGGGAAACGAAAAAAATTAATTTTTTGGGATTCGGGCAAAACTTATTTGGTCGAAACCTATATGCCACGTAATAGGCCACGTGGTTTCGGTCGAAGCCTAGCCGGGCGAAACCTTTGCGGCTGAAAATATTTCACTCATAACTATTTATTTGGCCGAAAGTGTGACACAAATTTGTGCTTTTACCTAGGTGCTTGGAGCTCCTTGCCTGGATTTAATACCACATGTCAAGCTAGAAACATATGGACCAACTAGGACTCAAACCTAGGACCTTCCATTTTTTATTGGAGTGCTCTACCAATTGAGCTACTCACCCCTCTTTGGCTAACCCATTATTAGTTTGGTTGTGTCTTATTTCAATACTCTTATACCATAATTTATCTTTTATATGACAAGAGCTCAAATTACTACTAGATTCTATCTTTTTCACCTCTATTTCTTCCAAATTAGCTTCCACCATTAATTTCTCTAGGTATTGACCCCTATCCAATTTGATAACCTACACTTTAATGTCATACTCTTGTATCTTTTTGATCCACCTACATCTTTTACTTGAAGCATCTTTTTGAATTAATATGTCCTTCATCATTGAGTGTGGAATATAAGAAATAACCTTTGTACCAATAAGGAAGTGTCTAAAATAATTTATGGCATTTACAAGGGCATATGAATGCTTCTCTATAGTTGATTATTTCAACTCAAAAAATTGTAATGATTTACTAAGAATGCAATGGGATATTCATATCCCTATTTGTTCTTTTGAAGACATTAATAATTGGAATGGTTTGGAATAATTTGGGCTTACCAAAATAGGTACCCCTTAAGAGTTTCTTTATACCTTTGAATGATTTATTTGGTTCATCACTCCATACAACTAATTTCCATTTCCTTAGAATTTTAGAGATGATCTTAGTCTTCTTAGAAAAGTTATTGTAATAATTTTTTTTTATCTGAAGAAGGACTACACACCCTTGATTTATTTGGGTTAAAGGATAAGATAAAATACCTGAGCTCACCTTGGGTCTATCTCCAACCCCTCCTTTGAAAAACATGTCCTAACAACTTACCTTTCTTGACACAAAAAAATGCGTTTCTTAGGATTTAAATAAATCCAATATTTTAGACATCTCTTCAAAATCAACTCTAGGTGTGTATAGTGATCACCCCTTTATGTTGAAAATGAAGTGATATCATCTTGGTATAATACCATGATCCCATCAATAAGACTAACACTTTATCCATCCTTTTACCAAGCCCCATTAAAAAACATGATCCATAAATCATTCACATGTTTGTCACTAACAAGATGAGGGATGAGATTAACATCTTTATTCTCATGTTCATCACAAATACCAATGAAATGGTCAATACCAACATAAAATAAATTTATTGTTGGAAGTTTTGTACCTATCCTTCACATTATCTAGTTATTTTTTCTCTGTAAAATTTAAAATTTATCCCATGGACATGGATGGTAGCATAGAATAAATCCATTTGAATGCTAAATCTAATATATATTTCCCTACTTTCTATCTAATAACATACTCCACTTATAGGGTGACCCTTTGGTGAAATGGTTGGGATTCTTGCCTGTAGAGCCAACAACCAAGGTTTAAATCTCATGGGGTCGCTCTCTATCACACCAACAATGGAGTTTGATTACCCTAGTGTTAAAGGGAGGCTCCTTGGTGAAATGGTGGGGCTTCTTACCTATAGTGCCAACAACTGAGGCCAAAACCTTAATATCTTTTTAAAGGGGTGACCCTTTGGTGAAATGGTGAGCTTCTTGCCTATAGAGCCAACAACCAATGTTCAAAACTCATGAGGTCGCTCTCTACCATGTCAAAAATGGAGTTTTCTTACCCTGGTGTTAGGGGGAGGCTCCTTGGTGAAATGGTGGGGCTTCTTTCCTTTAGTGCCAATAATCGAGGCCCAAACCTTAATATCTTTTTATAGGGGGTGACCATTTGGTGAAATGGTGGGGATTCTTGCTTGTAGAGCTAACAACCAAAGTTCAAACCTTGCGGGGTCACTCTCTACTATGTCAATAATGGAGTTTTATTACCTTAGTGGTAAGGGGAAGCTCCTTTGTGAAGTGGTGGGGCTTCTTGCCTTTAGTACCAACAACCAAGGCCCAAACCTTAATAAATTTTTTAGAACAAACAATTTAGACCATTTTTTTTTTGGTGGATGGCAGGTTACAAAATAATCCTCACTCAAGATAACTTAAGGAAAATGGGATTTCAAATCTTGAACAAATGTATGTTATGCAAGAACGATGAGGAGTCTGTCCCTCATTTGTTACTCCACTGTCTGCTTGCTACTAAATTCTAGGAGTTAGCCTTTGGAATATTGAGCGTTCATTGGACTATGAATGGTGATCTCAAGAGTTTTATTGATAACTGGACCATTCCCTATCTTCATCCTCTTCCTAAGGAAATATGGTAATAGGTTCCCCCCATTCTATGCTGGTGTCTATGAAAAGAAAGAAATAATCAAATCTTCAAAAATATGGAAAAAATCCCAAAGGAGGTTTTTAGTATTTCCCTCAGAATTATTACTCAGACTATTTCTTTATATTTCTGGAAACCCTCAGACATACCTCCCTTAGTGTGGGATATCAACATGGCCAAATCCTGGAATAAGAAATTGTAGCTCAACTCCTTCAAAAAATCAAAAGCTTTGGATAGGCTTAAAATGGTATGGAAACCCCTTGATAATGGATGACACAAGCTTGACTTTGATGGTGTGATGAAGGGTAACCCTAGGTTGGCTAGCGTAGATGGAATTATCAGAGACCCAAAGGGTAATTTGGTGGTTGGGTATGTTGGTGGCATCGAGATACATACCTCCATGACAGTTGAGGCTACAAAGTTATTCATGGGAGTTAATATTGTTGTCAATATTGGCATAAAAAACTTGCACATCGAAGGAGACTCCAAATATGTGATTGAATCCATTAATCACAATCACTGCCAAGGGTGGAGTATTAGAGACATATTATTGGATACAAAATTCTTGCTCACCAAAATTGACAGAAGGAAACTAACACACATTTTCCATGAAGGGAATAAGGTGGTTGAATCTTTGGCCAACCTAAGCTCTTCCTGGGTTGTATCCAAATGTTGGAAAAGTATGGGGGATCTCCCCATGAACATTCGAGAGATTATCCTTAGGGAACAAAAAACACTACTATTAATGATGAGGTCTAACATTTCTATTATAGAAGGGCTCATGCAAATTTACACCTTGGGTTTCATAATGATGTCGAATATGCATGATGATGTGGAGGGGTGTGGGAAGAAAATAGGGTTTTGGTTAGGGGTGTTTGTGGTACTTGGATGGTTTCAAGAGCTTCATGTGTTGTCTTGTCACAAGTATGATGGCCATTTTTTGAACCACATTTTTTGGAATGTGTTTGAGGCCAAAATCACCATCTAACCTACTAATAATGATCTACTAAAGGTAATTATGACCTTTGGCTATGACTCATACTTAAACAAGATTTACTACGACCTCGCGACCCTAAAAACCTTGGAAATGACTATAGTATGTGAGAAAATCTTATTGCCTTAATTAGGCAAGATTTTCAGTTTCATTATGGTGATGGTGATAAATGGGTTGTGTGTACTACCCATTTGCAATTTGAAAATTTTCCCACTTTGATTACCTTGGTGAAAGTTTTCTATCCAACTATGAAAATGGGAGGGGACAAGGTTTGAAACAAGCCAAGATCCTATGAAGAATTAAAGTGGGACCCCTTGGTTTGGCATATTTTATTTGAGGGAGGAATCACTCCTTTAATGGAGAGCTTGCAAGGGCATGATGAAAATATCTCTATCCAATTTGCGAGCTCATGAAAAGATAGAAGGTTTATTGTTGGTGGCATCTCATTTGAAGTCAACGAGGAGGTCATAGCGAAGGAAATTAGGCTGTCATGCTCAGGCCAAAAGCTTAAGTACTATACTAAGGTTTAGGATTTAGTGAGTCTTCAAATCTTTTTCTATGAGAATGAAGTGTTGGTCAAGCTGCACATGGGGTTTGAATGGGATAAGCTGCTGAAGCCATGGAACTAGGTTTGTTTAGTCTTAATGAAGTACATCACTCTTGAGGGGAGATTTAAAGTGTTCTATTTTTATCATTTTCCTCTATTAAACCACCTTAGACATGGGATGCTCATCAATTTTCCTTTCTCCTTTCTCACATTTATCAAAATATCTTATTATCTCTTAAAGTTGCACCCTAGCTAAGCTGAAGGACTTAGCACTTTAGAGAAACATGGAATCACTCCTAGGTTGTGGGTCACCTAGAACTTGGAGTGAATCTCCAGATAAGGATTGCTCTTAGTTGGTTATCACTTAAAGCTACTCTATTATACTAAATTGACAGGGAAAAGGGATAGAGAAAACATAAACTGAAAGCTAAAAGTGAAATTAAAAGGTGATACACCAAATTGAAAAGGACTATGAAACTCAAAATTTCATGCACTTGCTAAAATGACAGAAATTACACTTGCGCAACTTATTACCGCATGCTTTTGCATAAGTGCTTCATAAAAAGGTCCTAGTGCTCAGACTCCTAGGAGGAAGATAACTTCATAGCTAAAAGCCATTTACACTTTTTTTGACATAGTTTGCAACTTGCATTGGCATACTTTTTTGCATAAAGGTACTAAAATATGAGACAAAGTTATAAGGAAATGGAGATTACCTCACAAATAACTTGATCAATCAGTTGACTGTACACAATAATGCAAAGAACAAGTAGGAAAAATTTCATATCAATTGCATTCAAGGCCTTCACTGTATTTCATATCCAAAACATGAGTTACAAAAGCATGCTAAAATATGATAAAGGACTCCAAAAGTCACTAAGTCCAAAACTACATAAAGAAGAACTCTATCCAAATGAGTCAAAAAAGTGACTATATCTCACAATTTCCTCCAAAAACCCACCAAAAGAGGAACTAAAAACTGATTGGGGTCGGATGCCCCCAAAAATCCATGAATCTAGCAACTGCATCTCCTCCAAAAGAGCTCCCATGTGTGAAAAAGGATAAGTTTGAACATACCAAGCATCTAGGCATGCAAAACCATCCCCTATAATCTCTCATAACCTCCAACAAAGTGAATAAAATCCCCTACATGCTCTCCATATGTTTGCAAACTTCCTCTAACTCCCCCTAGATGCTTGCAAAAGCATAAAAAATCATCAACAACCCATACATGCATTAACAAAACATGAATCCTTCATTTTTACATTTAAAAGAGTGATTTGATTAAGTGCTTTATAATAACAACACTTAATCAAACACTTTACATTTGCATTGAATGCAAAAATGATACAAGGTCGACTATACATGAATCAAATGCAAAAAACTAAAAGTTTAAAGACTTTGCATAAGGCATATATAAGTAGACACAAGGTCATTTAGACACAATTTCTAACCATGGCATACATTAATCAACATGTATTTGTTTTTAAAAAGATAGGCAAAAATGCCCAAACTTCTATTGACACCATTAGGGTAAAAACCCTAAGTAACAAAACTATGCAAAAAGCATTCATTTCATTTTATTTACCTTGCAAGCTTCATGAATTTTTAGGGCGCCACCAAGGGTTTCAACAAGTTCCCACAGAGGATTTCCATGGTGGATTTTGGAACAAAAAGGACTTCTCTAACACATTTTCTATGCACCAAAAGGCATACATAAACTCGGGTGAGCTCTTTTGAACAAAACTTTATGCATTTCCTTTTACTTTCTATAGAAAATACCTGCATTTGAGCTCTGTAATTCGAAACTTGAGCTCTATAATTCGTTTGTGCATTTTCTTTTCATTTCTTCTGCAAGAAAGCTCATGTTCGAGCTCTGTAAATGCAACAAATATTGAACACTTTGCTTTCTGTATTTTCCTTTGCACTTTCATTTCTATGGCCGCGGCCCTAACTTGCTACATAGGTGTCAAAAGTTTCACATGGGTTCTATTTCCTTTTGTGGCTATTATTTGGGTTGTTAGAACCCGTGCCTTTCTTGCTCTCTGCATATTTACCATTTTCCTCTAAAAATTGCCATGGCTCGACCCTAATCAGTCTTTGTATTATGAGTCTTTGTATTTTTTGGGTTTAGAAATCATTAACGGCCGCGACCATCTATATATTATGAGTGTTTTCCTTGTATCTTTAGGCCTTCTTAGCTCAAAACCTCTAATTTCCTAATGCATTTGTGAATTCAAAACAAAACCCAAATGGGTCTTTGTATTTTGAGAAGAAAACACTTCTCCCTAGGCCCCGACCATGAAAGCGTAAACCGAGCTTTGGAAACACCGATATGGTCTACATTTTTCTCTTCATTACTGAATATGCAATGAATACATTATTTCTCACCTTGTGTTTCAAATCCCACACAAAGAATGATGAGAGTTTTGAAATCCCTTTGCTTGCAAATACAAAATATTTCAGCATTCCTATGATCATAGCCTTAGAGGCTTCTGGGTGTCCAAAATTTTCCTTTATTATGTATTTTTCCCCTTTGAAGGTTTCAATGTAACATTTGTTTGAGGGTTTCCAAACAAAACCCTAAGCCGAGGCTTTGAATTTTTTGTGCTCTCTTTACTTTGTGTATTCAGCCTTTCAATGCTTGCAAGTGAGTTGAGGGCTTTGTTCCTTCATTTTTCATAAACAAGCACTACATCCATTTTGCCATTAGCTTTCACAACTTCATGGTACTATCTTGGGTGTTCATACATGTGCTTTTAACTATTATGATATTTTGCATGCTGTCTTTTATCCTTCTTTCACAAAAACTCCTGCAAACTCCCTGAATTTTCATTTAAGTAGTTACTCAGATACAACTTCTTGTGCCCTTCAACATTGTAGATTGTTAAAATATCTATGAGTTTGAAATGTTTTCCTTTCTTTCACAATAGATACCTTCTGAGTTAGCTACAAGAATCAAACTTTGTGCAACACACACACATAAAGACAATGAAGTTTTCTTGTAAATGACCATTATCTAAAATTTTGGAGTCTACCACATTTCTCATTTAAGAGATATTTGTGCAACAAGTTGAGACATCATCTCCTCTTATTGTGATATACCTCTTTTTACATTATGTTGGCAGTGTCACTGTCTCTATCATTTATGGATAATATCTACCTATATTATGCTTTACTCATTGGATGGAATTACAAATCAATCATTAGGCTTTGGATTTCATTTAGACTTCCACTGTACCCTATCTCTACTTCTTGTTCATTGTCACCTGTGATGATAGTGAATCTTGACTAAAGCATGGTTTTCTCGTGGGCTTGTCATTCTATATCAAAAAATTTCATTCCATACTTGACTTTGCCATGTATTGTCTTTATCACTTGAAATTCATCACCTCGAACCTTGAGCATTGTTTTCTTTATTAAAGAGCATTGCTGTTTTAGAAAAACATGTTGGATTGGTAACTTTGTACATGTATTTCATTTCACTTATTGTTTATAGTTTTTCCCCCCTTGATAAGTCATACAAGTCTCTGATATCACTTGATGAATCTTGCTATCTCATGACATGATATATATCAGAAACACATGCTCATACTGTACTTTTGCAAACTATTTTAATGCAATGATATTACATGCATCCTTTCATGCTTACTTAAACACAATATATGTTACTTTTGACTGTGACTAAAAGATCACTCACTATCAGGATAAATGTATGCTTTGCTTAAGTAAGCATAAGGAAAAGAATTACTTTCCATGTTCCATTAAAACACAAAAATGCAACATGCCGGGCTCAACCCTTGTGGGAGCCACATTTTATCCCACATGCTTTAATTAAATGAAACAAAAAAAAACAACATAATTTCACCTATACCTGCACAAGAAGCAAACATGTTAGATAAAAACAAGCATATGATGGATGTTTATGCTAATTCCTTTGTTTTCCTAGACATTTATGGTATGCAAGCTTTTTTAATGCAGATGAAGGTCAAGCTATATGTTTAAAGATGTTTGCAGATATACTGATTGGTGATCCTTCATTGCTCTAACCGAACTTCATCTCACTCATGTAGGAATCTTAGGAGCAACAAAGAGCAGCAAATGTAGACTGGGAAAATGTGAAGGACTGAAGCTGATGTAGGATAGACAACTAGGATTTTTCATTCAGGAAATGACGGGTCCCCTATCTCTATATGTGCATTTTTTTTCTATCAACAAATGTATAGTTTTTTTGTTATTTGCATTAGACAGTCACTTCCACGACTTGTGTGGAACACCATACATTTACATTATCATTGAAGATTACAATTTTGAAAATTTCTTTTATTTTCTCCTATGTTATATGCATCTGCATAATATAACGTAGTAATGTAATCTTATGATTTTCCTTTTATGCACATGAATGTGTCATAGCAGAGTAAAAATGTATCTTCTTTTCACTTGTAAAACATAACAACTCTACCTGTTTGAGCTAGTAGCTAAAATAGGTAAGATTTTTTGGCGACATCTATTCTATGTTTGCCTGCTAAACATCCTGACCAGTTGCCTAAAGCTTATCCATTGGGCACTAAGTCATCTAAAAGTTGACACAACTTGAAAAAATTCCTCAAAACAATACTATAACTCAGTAGATCAGTGTATAACACCTTGGAAAATTATTCAAACACCAAAACCATAGAAGGAAAACTACCTAACTGTGTTGAACAACACTTAGGGAAATTGAAAACTTGCATCTAAACTATGGTGTAACAACACTTATTAAAAACAAAACTCTAATCTAGCATGTACAATGCAGATCAAACCTCAAAACTATTGGAAATAGGATGCCATTTAATTGCAAATCCTAAACATTAATTATTTCATGTATCTCCTAAGTTCTTGGAATGTGTTCAACAACACTAAGATTAGGATGAGATTAATTTTTGATGAAATAGATCATGAAATTGACATTTGTAGTTATTCCTAAATAATAGGAACATGTGGGTACACACATGGTAAGGTGACACTCACCTTAAGTTTAGTTAACTATTCAGAGTAAGAGATAACACTTCTGAATGCATGTAATGATCTTAGGATTTAGGATTTGATGTTTGCATGCATGAAGTTCAGTTCAGTTCAGTTCAAAATCAATTTAGTTTGGTTCAGTTCAGTTCAATTCAGTTTAGTTTAGTTCAGTTATGGTTCAGTTATCTTCAGTTGCATGCATGTTGGTTAGTTTTAGTTGTATGCTAGTTAACTTCAGTTAACTTGGAATGCATGGCTAATAACTTGAGTTGTATGACAGATAACATGGACTACCTCCAATTAACAGGGGATGACCATTCTTGCATGAATGGTGTTGAGTAATGTTTCAGTTAACAAGAAATCACTTGGAGCCAGCTTGGGCATCCAAGATGCTTTCTTGGATTTACCTATTTTGCATGTTGAGATATTTCTGAAGGCTCAGTTAAGCAGGATTACTTATGGGCGCCAACTTTGAGGAAGAGCTTTAGAATTATCAATAGAATGAAGGTTGAGTTGTGACTTCAGTTTGGGATGCCCAAATGGATGAAGCACATGTTTTAGCATTTTTATTCGCAACATAACTCTACTTGCAAGAGATAGGCATACCTTTTAAGGATAGGGCTTGAGCATTGTAATTGTAACTCATGTTGAGTTTACAAACCTGATTAAAGTCTATTTATCTCAAGCAAGTTGAAGAGAGTTGTGAACAGTTTTTATTGCAGGTTGTGAAGAAGATTGGTGAAGGTAGAAGAAGAATTCTCAAGAAAGAATTAGAGCTATTGTAATTTAGAGATTGAATAATAGAATAATTCTTGGTGGAGTTTCTTCCTGAAAGGGTTTCTCCATGGTACATCTTGTGTAATCTTTCTAATATCCTGTCCAGTTCTTCTATCAACTTTTGTTTACATTCTACAATAGTAAAATGGATTAATCAAGATAATCACCCATAAAATATATGTAACAAATAAAAAAGCTTACTTAGATTAGCAATATTAAAGTTTTACAAAGTATTAAGCTAAGAAAACACCTCATTTTTCAACAAAAACATTGTTTGAGGTGTATCCCATTAACTGGGATAGGAAAAATTTCTTCATCCATCTTTGATAACTAGAATGCATTGTGCTCCTTGCATTCTATAATAATAAAAAGGCCACTCTAGATGCTTCTAAACTTGGAGTGCTTGCTTGGCCTACTTCTCAATTCATCCCATTTGAGTACAACATCACCCTCTCTAAATATTTTGGGTGTTACTTTCTTATCAAAGATTCTTTTTGTTTGGAATTGATGATACTCCAAGGACTTCATTTCTTTATCTCTTATCTCTTCTAGCTCCATGAGTTGAGCATATCTAACTACCATTAGGTCCTCTTCCTCAAACATCTCAAGCTAGTGCATAATATCAAGAGCTAGAAGCTCCACAGATAAGGGCAATCTTTCCTCCTTACCATAAATTAGTACATATGGGGAGTTCCCAATAGACCTTTTAGGAGTTATTCTATTTTCCCATAAGGTATATTTCAACTTTGTGTGCCAAGTTCTCTAATTATCCTCCATGATTCTTTTGATGATTTTTATCATGTTCTTGTTTGGTGATTTTTCCAAACCATTAACCTGTGGGTAATAATTTGATGAAGTATTCAAATAAATGCCATTCTTGATAGCCCAATCACTTACTCTGAGTCCAAAAAATGCTAAAGCATTATCTGAAATAATTGATTCAAGTACTCCAAACTTGGTTACTAAATCATCATAAAAGTTTAAAACAACACTTTCATTGGCTTCCTTCAAGCCATTGCTTCAGTCCATCTTGTAAAATAATTAGTTGATGTAAGTACCCACCTATGGCTTGCATTGGAAGGCGAGTTGATGGAACCTATGAAATCAATGCCCCATCTCATGAAGGGTTGTTACACCTAAATTGGCTGCAAGGGAAAATCTGACAACCTCTCTTTGCCTGCAAAAATGGCACATTTCACACATTTTCTTTCCCAAGCATGGGAATCCTTAAAAAAGTTTGGCCAATAATAGCCAGCTCTCATTATCTTCCATGCAGTAGTTCTTGGGGAAAAATGACCCCCAACAGTTCCATCATGGAACTCATGAAGCACTTTATCCACTTGATCACGATCAATACACCTTAACAACACACTATTAAGGTCTTTTCTGAAAAGAACATTATTAACCAACACATAGGGGATGGATTGCAATCTGAAATATCTACTTTTGGCCTTATCTAAACTTTCTCGTCACTCACCAATTTGTAAGAAATGAGTCATATCATGTACCCAACTTGCACCCAATGTAGGCACAACATCCTGAGGCTCATCATTAATGACCAAAATAGTCTTTGTTTATGTTTTTTCCTCACTTTCAAACCCTATAGCTAGTTGTTCACACAACCCTTTTCCCCTCACAATCTTGGTTATCTTTATGTCTACATCATACTCCATTACCTTTGTAATCCACCCAAACCTCTTTTCATCTAGGTCCTTGCTTAACAAAAACTCCTTCACACTAGGGTGAGAAACCATTAGATGTATCTTATTGTTAGAAATCAGGGGCTTAAACTTTTTCAGACTTCTAATAACAAGTACATGCTTCTCCACAAAAGTATATATTTTTTCATAATCCTCTAAACCATGAATGAAAAAAGCAATGGGTTGTTCTAAACAATTATCATTCTGTTGTACCAACATTGCGGAAATGTTATCTATGCTACCAAAAGCATACAAAATAAAGTCTTTTGAAAAGTTTGGATTTACTAGAGTAGGAGCTGTTGATAAGGCCTCCTTGATAGCTTCAAAACTGCGCTTGCCCTCTCTGGTCCAACTGAAACTTGCATTTTTCTTTAACATAGCAATTAATGGCTTCAAAAGATCTGCAACATCTGGAATAAACCTTCTTAAAAAAAATATTTTTCCAAGAAAACTTTGCAGCCCCTTTTTGTGATTGGTTAAAGGAAACTCTAAGATGGCTTTCACTCTTTTAGGATCATTGGAGATCCCTTTTTTTGACACTGTGTCGTAAAATCTTGCCTTCATATGAACAAAAAAAATGCACTTTTTGGGATTGAGGGATATACCAAACCCCCTACACCTCTCAAACACTTGTCTTAGATGGGAAAAATGCTCATCTACATTTTTAGAAAAAATGTTATGCCATCAAGATATATGAGCACTAATTTATGAATCAACCCCTAAAATGCCATGTCCATGGCCCTCTGAAAGGTGGCACCAACATTAGATAAACAAAATGGCATTCTTTTATAGGCCATAGTGCCCCACTTTGTGGTAAAATTAGTCTTGTATTGGTCCTCTTCTTTGACCAATACCTGTTTATAACCAGAATAACCATCAAGTAAGGAAAATATTTTTGAACCAACAACTACTTGAAGGATTTGCTCCATAGAGGGAAGTGGATAATTATCTTTCAATGAGGCTCTATTAAGGTCTCTAAAGTCTACACAAAGCCTAATTTCTCCAATTTTCTTTCTAATCGGTATAAGGTTAGAGACCCACGAGGTATACTTGATTGGGAAAATAATGTCTCCCTCAATCAGCTTGGTCAATTCCTTTATCATAAGGGGCTCAAGTGTTGGATTTAAAGGCCTCTTTTTCTGCCTAACAGGCTTTGCATTTGGCTCTAATTCTATGGTATGTTGAGAAATTTGGGGATCAAATCCCTTTAAATATGAGTATTCCCGTATAAAAACATCTTGAAATTCCTAACAAAGAGCAACAAAAGCTTTCCTATCTACTTGTGAACAATTTTAAGAAGCTTACCTTTAAATATCTCAAGCTCTTCATAATGTTCCTCCTTGACCTGCATGTTGGTCTTGTTCTTTTTGAGCCAATCATCAGTGCTGAAGATGGATTCTAAAGTAACCAAACCCCTGGGCAGCTTGTTGGTTCTTAACTGAATGATTTGATCATCATATTGTTGCTTGAGCTTCTCTTGATTTACCACTGAAAAATCATCTTCTTCAAGCAGAAAACTCAACACCTTTTCATCACTCTCAAATACTTGCTAATGAGTGTTATTATTAGGAATAAAATTCCTTACAACTACCTTAACATATTGTTGCACTTTTCCTTTTTTAATATCATTGGGTATATCAAACTGAGCACCTATTGTTGCTAACCTATCTGTGTGCTTATTCTGATTCCTAGGAATTGAAATCAAATTAAAAGCATCAAATTCCTCTATCATATCCCACACCCTATGCTTGTAAGACTTAATCACATCATTTTTAGTCACATTCAAGCCTCTTACCTAATTGAAAATCAACTCACTGTCTCCAAATACCTGAAGGCATCTTATCTTTCTTTCCTTACCCATTTAAAGCCCTAAATCAGACCTTCATATTCGGTAGTATTGCTAGAACAAGAAAAAAACAAATTTGAAAGTAGAATAATACTTGTCACCTTATGGGGACACAAGCATTGCACCCCCACCAACTCCATTCCTACTTCTAGAGCCATCAAAGTACATTTTCCACACCTCGTCCTATTGTCCTACCTATTGTTTTGCCTTCTTTTCAAGGTTTGGCATGACTGCTTCAGATTCATGCAACACATATACCCCCAAACCAACTTCTTTAATATTATCATTTGGATTATCCTTAATATTTCCTGCTGCCCATTCATTTAAAAGTATGTTTGGTACAATTTTAGCCTACAATTCTTGAGCAACATCAAGCTCTTTATCATAAAAAAAAGCACAATTGGCATTGACAGGGCTTGGTACATAAGGTTCAATGTGGTAATTGGCTAGTAACTCAGATTTTATAGGCACTTTTGTCCCATATCTAGTCCTAAACAACATGTGAGACCAATCTGAAGACAAATAACCCCTTATTTTAGCAGTGAAATCCCTTGACAAGCATAATGCAAAATAAGGTGGCAAGTCAATGACAAATATGTCTTGAGGGATAGAAAAGTTTGGGAAAGCATGAAGTGTAAGACTTAAATCCTTAATGACACCTACAATCTTAATAGCTAACTCATCAAGCTGGACTACACCCTTTTCTAGAGGCTGATATTTCAGATTCAACTTATCAACAATTTGTTTGGGCATCCCATAATTGCTTGCCCCACTATCTACCATGCAATTATGGACTAATTTATCCCTTATTATCAAATTCAGATAAAACGGGGGGGGGGGTTGACATCTTTACCCGATTGTTTATTGTTGTCCTGAGGCGCATTTGTGAAAACAACCTTAGCTTGACCTATTGGTGCATCACTTGAAACATTTGAATCAACCAAAGCTGGCCATAATAAGTCTTTTTGACCTGGGATAGACAAGGAATCCCACATTGACATAGACACACTCATTTTCTTCATGCGTTCAATAATGTTAAAGGCATACTTTACCTTTTGATGAGTCCTTGCAATAGTAGGGTTTGCTTGCAAGTGAGACTGCTCCTTTGTAGCACCTCATGTGTTCCTTTGCAGTATGCATGGCACTTGAGAGGTGGATGGTCCAATAACTTCCTTTTATTTATTTATTTATTGTTCAATCTCAAAAGCCCTTTTCTTGGATCTTGTATTAGCTACAACTGGAGAATCATCCCTATGCACTCCACAACATTCCTCTCCTTGCCAATTCAAGAGAGTTGTATCACTTGGAGGAATATTCTACTATTGTGGAGACTCCTCATTAGGTACACTTTGCATACTTGAGGCATTCTGCACCATTAATGCTTGATTGATAACCCCATTTGAACATGTAGCTTGATTGTGGGGTTGATTGCACAAAAAACACCAGTCATAGTTAGCTGCAAGGTTATTCTGGATTGGAAAAAGATCTCTGGCTGAACTAATTGGAGCTGGATTATATGTTTGAAATGGCCTTGGATTAACATTTTTCCTTGCACCTTGGTTATTTCCCTGAAAAAGTTGTTTGTTAGCTTGGTACGACTTATTTTGACCTTGATTTTGGGGCCGATATAGCTATCTGTTCTAGAACTACTACTTTTTCATGGTTACTAACTCATTTCCAAAGGACTGAAGTAAGCCTTCAATATTTTGTTGACTGTTTTTAATTTCTTGCAACTCCTAAAATTGGGTTGGGACAACCTTATCTTGATTAAAAATAGTTGGTAATGCTAGAATAGCAGGTACAAGAGCAAAAGGTGGTATCTGTAGAGGCATAGAAGCTTGAATTTCTAGGAAAATGGGCATTGGCGGTCTAGGTGCAATCTTACCAACCTGGATAAGACTATTTTCTACCTTCACTGCGATGTCAAATGCATTTGGTAGAGTGGTACCTCCCATAGATTGTATCATTACTGAAATGTCACTGTTAAGAGCCTTTAAATAATAGAGAAATGCATATTCTGGTGAAGGTCTTATTGTAGCAGGAATCCTATCCCATGTTTTTTGAAAATGGAAATTAAAATCCATCATTTGCTCTTGAGGAGCTCTCTTAATTGTAGTCAACTACTCAACTAGTGACAAGTGATCAAACTTGTCTTCAAATTGTTTGTTCAAAGCTACTCCCAACTCATCCCAGGTTGCTATAGAACCGACTACTAAACCCCTAAACCATTGAAGGGCCTTCCCCTTCAATGAGGCAACCAACAATCTCACTGCAAAATTTTCTTGAGTGATGTGGTGGACTCCACATAATGAAGCCACGCCCCTGATATGTTCAATGGGAGTAGTTTGATCCTCACCTGTGAAAAAAGGTAAACTTTTCAATGCAGCCATAGGAATATCATCATTCTACTACAAGTTTAATGGATTTCCTCCATTAAATGGGACAAAAGGTTGATTCCTTTGTGTTGGGTTTGTCATGACCTGAACTGGTCTAATAGGTACAACAACTAAAGGGACATAAACACTTGCTACAACTATTGCAACCACTGGTTTGAAACTAGGAGGTGTAGACTGAACTCTTTTTATGAAAAAGGAGTTTGTTTTGTTGTTCTGCCTTGTCTTCTAGGTAGGGAAAGTTGTAAATATTCAAAAGGAATATCACTACTCCTAGTTTGCGTCTTTTTCATATGTTGTATTGCATTGGTTTTTACTAATCTACCCACTTAGAGTCATCAAATATGCTTCACCAACCGCTAAAAAGTTCTAAAAATCTACTAGTTGCATATCAAAACTAGAAGAAGATTGAAATTTCAAGACAACCTTGATTCGACAATCCCACCAAGCATGCCAAAACTGTTATCTCTTAAAGTTGCACCCTGGCTAAGCTGCAGGAATTAGCAAGCTAAGCTTCAGGACTTAGCACTCTAGAGAAACATGGAATCACTCCTAGGCTGTGGGTCACCTAGAACTTGGAGTGAATCTCCAGATAAGGTTGGATCCTAGTTGCTTATCACCTAAATCTACTCTATTCTATTGAATTGATAGGGAAAAGGGATAGAGAAAACATAAATTGAAAGTTGAAAGTGAAATTAAAAGATGATACACCAAACTGAAAAGGACTATGAAACTCAGAATTTCATGCACTTGCTATAATGACAAAAATTACACTTACACAACTTATTATTGCATGCTTTTGCATAAGTGATTCACAAAAATATCCTAGTGCTTAGACTCCTAGGAGGAAGATAACTTCACAGCTAAAATCCATTTACACTTTTTTGACACAGTTTGCAACCTACATTAGCATACTTTTTTGCATAAAGGTACTAAAATATGAGACAAAGTGATAAGGAAATGGACATTTCCTCACAAATATCTTGATCAATCAGTTGACTGTACACAATAATGCAAAGAACAAGTAGGAAAAATCTCATATCAATTGCATTCAAGGCCTTCACTATATTTCATATCCAAAACATGAGTTACAAAAGCATGCTAAAATTTGACAAAGGACTCCAAAAGTCACTAAGTCCAAAACTGCATAAAGAAGAACTCTCTCCAAATGAGTCAATAAAGTGACTATATCTCACAACTTCCTCAAAAAACCCACCAAAAGAGGAACTGAAAACTAATTGGGGTCGGATGCCCCCAAAAATCCATGAATCTAGCAATTGCATCTCCTCCAAAAATGCTCCCATGTGTGAAAAAGGATAAGTTTGACCATACCAAACATCTAGGCATGCGAAACCACCCCCTATATTCTCTCATAGCCTCCAACAAAGTGAATAAAATCCCCTCCATTCTCTCCATATGTTTGCAAACTTCCTCTAACTCCCCCTAGATGCTTGCAAAAGCATAAAAACTCATCCATAACCCATACGTGCATTAGAAAAACATGACTCCTTCATTTTTACATTTAAAAGAGCAATTTGATTAAGTGCTTTATAATAAGAAAACTTAATCAAATGCTTTACATTTTCATTGAATGCAAAAATGATATAAGGTCGACTATACATGAATCAAATGCAAAAAACTAAAAGTTTAAAGACTTTGCATAAGGCATATAAAGTGGACACAAGGTCATTTAGACATAATTTTTGACCATGGCATACATTAATCAGCGTGTATTTGTTTTTAAAAAGATAGGAACAAATTCCCAACCTTCTATCAACATCATTAGGGTAAAAACCCTAAGTAACAAAACTATGCAAAAAGCATTTCATTTTATTTTCCTTGCAAGCTTCATGAAATTTTCTGGGTGCCGCCAAGCGTTTTCATTGAGCTCCCATAGAGGATTTCCATGGTGGAATTTGGAACAACAGACTTCTCTAACACATTTTCTATGCACCAAAAGGCATACATAAACTTGAGTGAGCTCTTTTGAACAAAACTTTCTACATTTCCTTTTACTTTCTATAGAAAATACCTCCATTTGAGCTCTGTAATTGGAAACTCGAGCTCTGTAAATGCAAAAAATATTGAACACTTTTCTTTTTGTATTTTCCTTTTCACTTTCATTTCTATGGATACAACCCTAACTTGCTACATAGGTGTCAAAAGTTGCATAGAGGTTCTATTTCCTTTTGTGGCTATTATCTAGGTTGTCAAAACCCATGCCTTTCTTACTCTTTGCATATTTACCATTTTCCTCTACAAATGGCCATGGCTCGATCCTAACGTCTCTTTGTATTTTCTGGGTTTAGAAATCATTAATGGTTGTGGCCATCTATATATTATGAGTGTTTCCCTTGTATCTTTAGGCCTGCTTAGCTCAAAACCTCTAATTTCCTGATGCATTTGTGATTTGAAAACAAAACCCAAATGGGTCTTTGTATTTTGAGAAGAAAATAGTTCTCCCCAGGCCAAGACCATGAAAGCATAAACCGAGCTTTGGAAGTATCGATATGGCCTACATTTTTCTCTTCATTACTAAATATGCAATGAATACATTATTTCTCACCTTGTGTTTCAAATCCCACACAAAGAATGATTACAATTTTGAAATCCCTTCTCTTGCAAATACAAAATCATTCAACACTCCTATGATCACAACCTTAGAGGCTTCTGGGTGTCCAAAATTTCCTTTATTATGTATTTTTCCCCTTTGAAGGTTTCACTGTAGCAGTTGTTTGAGGGTTTCCAAAAAAAACCCTAAGCTGAGGCTCTAAATTTTTTGTGCTCTCTTTACTCTGTGTATTCAACCTTTCAATGCCTGTAAGTGAGTTGAGGGCTTTGTTCCTTCATTTTTCATAGACAAGCCCTACATCCATTTTTACATTAGCTTTCACAACTTCATGGTACTATCTTGGGTGTTCATACATATGCTTTTGACTATCATTTTATTTTGCATTGTTTTTTATCCTTCTTTCACAAAAACTCCTGCAGACTCCTTGAATTGTCATTTAAGTAGTTACTCAGATACGACTTCTTGTGCCCTTCAACATTGCAAATTGTTAACATATCTATGAGTTTAAAATGTTTTCCTTTCTTTCACAATAGCTACCTTCTAAGTTAGCTACAAGAATCAAACTCCGTGCAACACACACACATAAAGACAATGAATTTTTCTTTGTATTGACCATTATCTAAAGTCTTGGAGTTTGCCACATTTCTCATTTAAGAGATATCTATGCAAAAAGTTGAGACATCACTCTCCTCTTATTATGATATACCTCTTTTTACATTATGTTGGCAGTGTTACTGTCTCTATCATTTATGGATAATATCTTCTTGTATTATGCTTTACTCATTGGTTGGAATTACAAATCAATCATTAGGCTTTTCCTTTCACTTAGACTGCCACTGCACCCTGTCTCTACTACTTGTTCATTGTCACTTACGATGAATGTGAATCTTGACTAAAGCATAGTTTGCTTGTGGGCCTATGATTCTGTATCAAAATTTTTTATTCCATACTTGACTTTTCCATGTATTGTCTTTATCACTTGACATTCATCACTTCAAACCTTGAGCATTGTTTGCTTTATTAAAGAGCATTATTGTTTTAGAAGAACATGTTGGCTTGGTAACTTTGTACATGTATTTCATTTCACTTATTGTTTATAGTTGTTCCCCCCTTGATAACTCATACAAGTCTCTGACTACAGTTGATGAATCTTGTTATCTCATGACATGATGCATATCATAAACACATGCTCATATTGTACTTTTGCAAACTGTTTTAATACAATGATATTACATGCATCTTTTCATGCTTACTTAAACACAGCATATATTACTTTGAATGTGACTAAAAGATTAATCACTATCAGGAGAAATGTATGCTTTTCTTAAGTAAGCATAAGGAAAAGAACTACTTTCCATGTTCCATTAAAACACAAAAATGCAGCATGCTGGGCTCAACCCTTGTGGGAGCCACATTTTATCCCACATGCTTTAATCAGATGAAACAAAAAAATAACACAATTTCACCTATTCCTACACAAGAAGCAAACATATTAGATAAAAACAAGCATATGATGGATGTTTATGCTAATTCCTTTGTTTTCCTAGACATCTATGGTATGCAAGCTATTTTAATGCAGATGAAGGTCAAGCTATATATTTAGAGATGTTTGCAGATATATTGATTGGTGATCCTTCATTGCTCTAACCAAACTTCATCTCACTCATGTAGGAATCTTAGGAGCAATAAAGAGCAACAACTAGAGACTGGACAAAGATGAAGGACTAAAGCTAATGCAGGACAGACAACTGTGATTCGTCATTCAGGCAATGATGGGTCCCCTATCTCTATATGTGCATTTTTTTTTCTATCAGCAAATGTATAGTTTTTCTTTTATTTGCATTAAACAATCAGTTCCATGGCTTGTGTGGAACACCATACATTTATGTTATCAATCAAGATTACAGTTTTGAAAATATTGTGCATTTTCTCCTATGTTATATGCATCTGAATAATACAATGTAGTAATGTAATCTTCTTATTTTTCTTTTATACACATGAATGTGTCATAGTAGAGTAAAAATGTATCTTCTTTTCACTTGTAAAACATAACAAATCTACTTGTTTGAGCTAGTAGCTAAAATATGTAACAAATCTATTAGGGGAACTATGGAAATTGTAGCCAAAAAGCCTAACAAACCACCCCCTTTACTCCTTCACCAAGGTCTTATTCTCTGTTTGTACCACTTTACCTAGCTCTCTGTCCACCAAAACCTATCCCGACCATTAGGATAGAGGAACTTGAGTGTTTAGACCAGTCCCCTACCTTGCTGCTTTGGTGGGCCCTAAAAGGAAGAATCCTCTTATGGCTAGTCAACCCATCGAGGATACCAAATCAAAACCACTAGCCAAAAAGAGAAGAGGTTGCATGGGCTTGGCCTAGTCTAAAGCTGTAGTAGAGCTCTATGAGCTCAAGAACACAACCACAAAGAAAGACAACAAAATGTCTACCAAAACCAAGTAGGATATGAGAAATGGTAAGAAGGGCACCACTTTCTAGGTTGAGGAACAACCCACAAACAACAAAAATGTGGACTCTGTTGACAGAGACTCCTAGGGGGATACATTGGTTATTGCAAGTGTTGCCATGGGTGGTGAGAAAATGAGTGTTTGAAGATCTATTAGATTGGAAAAGCATAAAAAATATGTCTTGGTCAACAAAATTTATAGTAGTTCAGAGTAGAGTGGTGGCAAAGAGGGTAGCAAGCATGACATTGTTGAAGAGACCAAAGAATTTGTGGAAGGTTCAAGCCACTTTCCTGAGCTAAAAAAGATGTTTTAGTAGGATTCCACATCGGAGTCCTCTAATCATCTGACTCTGGGGAAGATGAATAACAAGGAATAAGCTGATAAGGATGAGGAGCTCAACAACTTGAAGACCCATGTGGATAAACTAGAGAATAAATTCACAAGGTTGACCCGCTTCACAATCACAATCATCCACCAGTATGTTGTTACACTATCAGGAGTGTTGAAGGAGGAGTTCGTCAAGAAGAATGTGGAAGAGGAATCTAGCAATGAGTGGATTGGGGATGATGTGATGCAACTCCTCTTTAAGGAGTGGGAGGGTTTAGCTGAGTAATGGGTGGGTTGTGTTTTTCTATTCTAGAAAATATGTTGTTATAATTTTTATTGTCGGTCTACTATTTCTATTGGGTGGGTGGTCCTTTTGTTGTCGGTCTACTATTTCTATTCTAGAAAATATGTTGTTATAATTTTTGTTTTTTGATCCGACTTTGGCCTTTAGGCCCCTCGTGTAAAGGGTACTACATCCTGTAAATGCAACTTATATTATCAAAAACATACCCCACTTATGAGGATAATCCATAATGATTATATCCATCAATAATTATTTATTCATATATGTAGCAAGTTGAATGTGAAAATTATTCACAATACCTATGACATTCACTTCTCTAGAGTCCATAGAAAAACATTTACCATAAGAATTGGAAACTTTTAATCATAATTCATTCATAAACTAATGTGGCATGACATTGTTGCACTATGTTATCATTAAAGTTATAGTTGATGTCATCCTCTAGTGTGGTCATGATGAGAAGGTGTATTTGGTGTTGAATAGGTGTTGTAGATGTAGCAGTGTCACTTGGTTTCCAAGTGATTTTGAGAAAATTTGTATAAAGAGTGTATAAGGTCACAGGGATGTGTTTCATGTTGTGATCCACATTTCTTCATTCTTGAAGTTGTGATTTTATGGTTTGGATGTTATGATCAAAAGCCTTTAAAGGTGTTATATCCAAAGTTTTAGGTTTTGGATTGTGCGGCAATAAAAGATGTGTTTGACAGTGTCTAGCTTGTGAAGAGGGATATCTTGGAGAAATGGAATTGCTCCACATTTATTCACGTTGAAGTTTCTTGTATTATGGATTTTAGAATGTGCTAATGATCATTGTATCTATCTTCCCTTGGATGGTTTGGTGTTCAGCTATTCCGCAAGCTTGGTTCATGAATTGTATCTCAATGGAAGTTTGACTGGTTGTACAAGATGATAGCATCTTTAGTTTCATGTGTTTGTGCTAGTGGTTTTGGATATTTTGTTGGTGTTGGAATATTCCAATATTTTGTGTAATGTTGCTACGTGGTCTACAAGATGTTTTTTGTAGTGTTAATGTCGGTTTGGACAACTTGACATGTTAGCATTATTTTTTAATGTGATTCATGGATTGTGGAAGCTTGGTGTAGAATTTTGATTTAGATTTGGGTCCTGGTTAACCCTTGTTGTAGTTATCCTTCACTTCTTTCCACCACTGAAGTGTTTGGTGCTAACCTATTTTGTGGTTGCATGTTTGAGGTGCATATGTTTCATTAAGGTCGACCTAGAGAAGATTTTTTGAGGTTGTGGATGATATATATGCAATGTCAATTGTTGGAGAAGTGTGTGACGTGAAGGGTAGTACAAAATGACGTAAGTGTGATCAAGTGTTGTGATTTGAGTTCAATCATGAACACTAAGACTACTGGAAGCAATGAGTGGAAGGTGTCTACATTTTTAGTGTGCCTGAAGTTGTTGAAGGTAGTGAGTCGAAGGTTGCAGATGGTTGTGGTGGTTTCTCCTATTGCTTTGAGGTAGTGAACCTCTTTGTACCAAATTCTTTGTAATCTCTTACATTCTGAAAGAAGTGATCTTCCTAGGTAGTGAGCCCTTGGTAGCGAGCCTTTCTTTCATTTGGACAGTGAGTCCTTTGGGTAGTGATCCCTTCTGGTATAGTGAGCCTTTTGTAATGGATGTTGATATTCATATATATGTGAGATAAGCTAATCCTCATTGTTGTTTTTAACTTATTTAGTTTTCCACATAAAATCTGGTGTTCTATTGTGTATGTTTTTTGATGTGATGATGTTTCATTTTTTTACATTCATGCCAATGCTTAATAAGGGTTTAAAGATTAATTAGGGTTTGAAGGTTTTAATGCACAACTAATTCACCCCCTCTCAGTTGTCCTATGTGTGTAACATTCATTATTAGAAGCACTAGATTCTAACATTCAATTAAATAACAGTAATCCATTAATCATTAAATTTGGTATAAAATGGATCAACACTTAGTTGAATTTTGAATAATGAATCCCCTAGGTGAACTTTTATATTTTCTTCATCCTCTATCATTTTCTACATCATTTGTGGAAGCATTCTGACTTGGAACATTCACAACAGTTACATGATATATAGCCCTATCCCTATGTTTAGGAATCCTAAAGAGTTTTCTTATTGGCACAAATATCCTAAATTCAATTAAAAAATGTCTCATATCAATAGGGTGTTAGCTTGGAATTGGTGTGTCATGTGAAACAATTATATCCTTTGCATCAAGAAAAAGGTATAATTGCATCAAAGGATCCTAGGTTCTTACCTTTTTCATCCTTCCTCTTCTCTTAAACTCCACTTAGCTCTTTCAATTGTACTACTTGATCTTTATTTGTTTTATTTCTTGGAATATTTGTCTATGAAAAATGAACACTTAATGGTATGTCATTCTCTTGAGCCCTAGGTATATATCTCTTCTCCGTTGGTTGTTGCTTAGGGGCCTTTCTTTTCCTAGTCACATTTTTGGTTGGGATGTCATTTCTAGCTCCAACATCAAATTTTATTTCTCCTTATTATCCTTTGTATAAACTTTAGTTTAATTAACAACAGGTTTTCCTTGGGATGGTAAATGCCTACTTCATAATTGATATCCACATTAAACTTGCACTATTATTTCATTAATGATGACCTTAATGTCCTCATTAAAATGTTTAGTTTTCTAATATCTTAGCATCATAATTCCCTCAAATGATTATAATCATGATTTAGTAAATAATACTGATTAGGATCAACACTACACTCATACTAAAGTATCTCATCATTTGCATCACAACTATCATTGTAATATTCCTCATCTTATAGCTCATGGTCAAAAGCATCTAGCTCGTTAACTTCAACCTCATAGTACCCGAAACTATCTTCTTAATTTAGAAATTCTTCTTCTTTATTAATTGAAAGAGAAACTATAAAAATTGATGGGTCATAAGGGAGAAAAAAGAGTTACATCTATGGTTTTGTGTATAATTTTCTTTCCATTTAAAACCAACATTCTGAGGGTCTAATTGTATGTCATTTTTTTTGTATCTTGGAAAAGTTGTATTTTAATGCCTATTATCCATCCTTTGTCCTTCATTGAAATGAGTTGCTAAATTTTGAGGTGAAATCCCCTTGTCATTTCTTGCTACTTTATATTGTAGTTTTTCATGACATCCTTAAACTTGTCTAATTTCTCCCTAGTGAAAAGTATCTTGCTTGGGGAAACCATATTTGGTTGTGATATTTACACATTTGATCTCTTAACAGGTTTACTAGAATCCCTCATATTTCTCTTAATGTCTATAGTTGTGGCATAAGCTTCTGTAAGTGTTTGTAGACTCTTGTCAAAGAAAAATATGCAATATTTGAATCAAATTCACCACAATAAAGAAAAAAACACATTAATTCATAAGGTTTGAGGTGTTTCCATACCTTTCTCATTACAACGATGAATCTTCTATTGAAATCCACTATTATCTCATTGAATACCTTTATCATAGTGGTCATTTCATGTATGGAAAACTTGGGATCAATCCTATCCCCATATTGTAACTTGAAAACATACATGAACTCCTCTAAATAAAAGATACTACTATCTAGGAAACTTATGTACTATTCTTTGGTACTTTCTTTTAAAAAATGTATAATCAATTTCATCATCTATCTTATACTCATATGTGATATTGATCAAATACCATAGATTTATTTCCTACTTACTACATTATTACCCTAAAACATAAGAATATTTCCTCTTATTTCATTGAGGATTGGGTTATGGTAATAAGGGACTCCGAAGAAATCTATTTTTTTTTATATATATTTTCTCCAAAAGGATTCTTGAAAGGAGGAAACCTTTGAGCTTACCTTTAGACTTAATGTCTAGGGTTTGGAAAATTTCCAAACTAGTGATTCTACTATTGATTGAAATATTATTGGCATTGATTTTTGGAACTATGAAGTGGAAAAAATGATCTTAGGTGTAACTAGTAGATTAACTGAGATTACCTCTTTTTCTTTGACTCCACATTCAAATAAAAACTAGCTAGGGTTTGATGTTTGGCTAGTTGCCACAAGGGGGATCCAATTTATTAGGGTTTGGTTCTTTCTAGTTACAAAGGGGAGGAATTTGATGTGTGTTTTAACAAGCCTATTTGACATAAACCCTAGAACTGAAAATGTAATTTATTGCATAGAAAAAACTCAAAATTGATGAAATAGTTGTAGATTTGTGAAGGGAAGATATATGTGCACCTGAATTAAAAATTTGAGATTGAATTTATGGGTCAAGGGTGAATTCATCCTTGACTAGAAAATCTAATTTTTTTAGGATCTCCAAACTTTGGATGATAGATTACAGTTTGCATTATGTTTTCCTATAGTTGTTTGTTAATGAAACCTTCATATCTAACTTACACACATGAAAAGAGGGGAAAATATTGTGTTGTATAGGGGCTTTCCCAATTCAAACCATATTTTTTTATTTCCACCTCCATGAAAAAAATGATGATGATCAATAGGGCTTACCCTAGGTCAGGCAGAGGCCAAATATCAATAATTGACTAAAATGACAAATGAAAATGAATAATGTTACCTTAGGTATGAAACCCTTTTCAAAGTGATGTTCACACCATAAGTTTCCACCAAAGGTTATTTGATGGATGCTTGAATTTCTTGGAGACCTACAAGAGGTTAGATCACAAAACACAATATATTGTTGTAGCTAGCATGTAGAGGATGTTAAGATTATGGATGCATTGTCCCTGAATCTCCAGAATCTTCAATGGAGGACCCTTGCCAGGAAAGATAATCAACCACATAGAAAGTGTTCGAACTTAGGCATGCACAATGGAGATTCTATATTGATCTACATTATGAGATTGGATGATATATTACAAATGAACAAAATGCCACATTATATAGGAAAAAGAGAAAACCTAAGATGCATGAGATGTTGCCATGTGTCATGATCTAACAAAATGTGACAATATGTGAACCCTATCTAGGAAATTATTAAATGTTCAGATAAGTTCTAGAAGGACAACTCATCTTCTAGAAGGAATCTTATCCCTACAAACATGGAAGGGGAAATTACCCCATTATTTATGATTTATCTAATAATGCAACCTAGGACTTAATTAATTAAATGCAAGACCTAAGTTAACTTATGCTAGTCTAATAATTAATTAATTACACTAACAAAGGATAACTCAATACATCTTCATTATAGTCTATGATTGATCACAACTTCTTGTTCACTATTCTTTCTTTATAATGTTAAAATTAGAAAAAAACTTATTTATATAAGTAGCATGATTGATATTTTTATTATAGGCCAACTTGGGATCCTCTTTAATTCCCCAAAGACTAATACTAGAGTATCAAATTTAAAATAGGTTAGCTTTAAGGATAATAATTCCCTCACCCTTGATTGGCTGCTTTAGGTCCAATTTTGTTGGTATGTCATGGATTTTAATGTATTTTTAATTTGGCCCTAAAAAAAAAAACTATTAATATATTTAGGTCCATAGAAAAAATAGGTTGTCCATGTAGAGTGAAATTTTTAGGGTCGACAATTTATGATGCTATATCTAGCCCCCACTTTAGTGAGAGTATGGTCCTATGTTAATGCTCACACTAAAGGAATAAATTTATTTATCAAACTGTTGAAGAGACAATATGACACTAGGTTGAGGGGTGTACAAGCCCCCAACTTAGGATCCAATCAATTCATAATGTTAATGAAAACATGAAGCAAACACATCACACATAAGATAAGGCAATAATCAATCATATATGGAGTACATATAAAATCATACACAAAACATTCATAAAGAAAACACAATACATACAAGGAATACATGAAGTATACATGCAATAAATGAGGCAAACACATAGAATACAAAAAGAAAACGTGTGAAATACACAAAGAAAACATGTGTAATACACGAAGCAAACACATGCAATACACAAGGAAAACACAAAGAAAACATAACACACACATAAAACAACAAATTTTAGTACACAAAAAATAATGATTTGATTCAACAAGGTAAAGACACCTCAGTATGTAAGGTTGTCTCAATTACCCAACATCATCTCTCAAATGCACAACATACACATGCAAATGATAAAAGTTCTCATGAGATACATAGATCTACTAGCTAGAAAATTATGTTATGCTTGGTGTTCATGTAAAATAAGTGATAGGTCCCATAAGGCTAGAAATTTGTGTTATGCTAGTTTACTCATGAAATATGTGGCTCTACCAGCAAGAAGTTTGTGCTATGATGGGTGGGAATGTAAAAGGTGCTCAAGTTCACAAGCCATTAAGCTTCATTATGCTAGGTATATGGACTATTTTGTGAATCACGCTTCAAGGAGAGCACAAAAGTTTAACATAATGGGAGACCATTTAATGTCACATAGGGATAATTTCCAGCCATACCTTAGGGGGTGCATAAAATTTTAATGTCATGGGGGACAAATTTGATAATCACACCTCAGGAGGTGCCTAAACATTTAACATTACGGGGGATGAATTACAATCATGCCTTAGGGGGTGTTATAAAGACCATCACCACCAAGGGGTATGTCAATAATTCAAAGCTCACAAGATTTCAATGAAATGTATAGGGTGATATGCCCTTGTTAAAATGTTGAAATACTTTCTATGTTAATATATTTTAAGGAAAAGAATGGAAGAGGGTATCCTTAAGAATATACACACCTCCAAAACTAGTCAACCCTTCCCCCAAGTTTATAGGAAAGGAAAACTATAATAGAGACTATCGTGTTACTACCATAGATGAAATATGGTTGCACATAATATTTTACGACCATGAATGGAAATGAGCACACAATAGAGCTAAAAATGCCACATAGCGAGGAGAAACACGATAGAAGAGAGTTTATCATTTAGAATGAATAGGTACATCAACAAATGAAAGAGTGATAGAACCACAATCAAGAAGTTGTATTTTATTGCTCAAGGCCTAAAATTCATTGGTGGAATGACCATGCACTCAATGATATGCAAAAAAGGAATGAAATTTTCTTTGAAGTGGAGAAGTGATCCTAGACTTAACTAGTAGATTAACTAGGATTAACTCTTTTTCTTTGACTCCACATTTAAACATAAACCAAATAGGGTTTGATGATTGGCTAGATGCCACAAGGGAGATCCGATATGCTAGGGTTTGGTTCTTTTGAGTTGCAAAGGGGATGAATTTGATGCGTGTTTTAACAAGCCTATTTTACTTAAACCTTAGATCTAAAAATATAGTTTATCGCACATATGAAACTAAAAATTGATGGAACAATTGAAAATTTGAGAAGGGAAGATATCTATGCACTTGTCACAAAAATATGAACTTGAATTTGGGGGTAAAGGGTGATTTTTCCCTTGACCATAGATGATACTTTTTTGGATTTACAAATGTTGGATGATAGGTTATAATTTGCACTGTGTTTCCTATAGTTGTTTGTTGACAAAACCTTTGGATCTAACCCTCACACATGAAAAGATGGGGAAAGGTTGTGTTGTATAGGGTTTTTCCTAAGTCAAAACCTATTTTGGTGTTTCTATCTCCATTAAAAAAATGATGATGATCAAGAGGGCTTACCTTAGGTCAAGCAGAGTCCAAATAACAATAATTGACAGAAATGACAAATGAAAATGGATAATATTGCTTTAGCTATGAAATCCTTGTCAAAGTGATGTTCATACCATAAGTTGACACCAAAGTTTATTTAATGGATTCTTGAATTGATTGGATACCTACAAGTGGTTAGTTCAAAAAACATAATATATTTTTATAGCTAGCATGTAGAGGATAACTCAATACATCTTCATGATAGTGCATGATTGATCATAATAGCTTATTGTTCATTATGCTTTTTTTTTTTTTCTAATATTCAAATGAGAAGAAAACTTGTTTATATATGTATCTTGATTGATAGTTTGATTATAGGTTGACCTAGGATCCTCTTTAATTATCCAAAGGCTGACACCAAAGTATTAAATTTAAAACAGGTCACCTTTAAGTTCAAGGGTGGCCTCACCCTTGATTGGGTGCTTTAGACCCAATTTTGTTAGGATGCCAAGGATTTTAATGTATTTTCTTAATTTGGCCTAGAAGTGAATGAATTATTTATATAGTTAGGTCCATAGGAAAAATAAGGTGTCCATGTAGTGTGAAATTGTCAGGGTCGACAATTTACATAGCTACAAGAACTTGATTAATTTTTGTTTCCCATGTTTTCATTTATTTCTATTTTGTTGTTATTAATGACGACAATTTATGTTCTATTGTTACATTTATTTAGCTTAATCTAGAGACTACTATTTTTCTTGCTCAATTATTTAATTCTCAAAATTAATTTCTTGATTCCTATGTTTTGTAAGGTCCAATAAAGATAACTCCTTATTGAGGATACTTTCTCTCTCTTCATCATTAGGATACATCTACTAATTTTCATCAATAATTTATCTATCATGTATATGCTCTTGTGACCTAGTAGGTGAAACATAGTGTTGGGTAAAAATTTTTGCTTCTATGTTTTGTTCAAGAATGCTAAAAATTCTCATACTCACATCCATGGACCTATCTCTACACCCTCTACCAATCATTCTATTATTTATATGCATGTAATACTAATTTCAATTCATTATTTCTCTTGTTCTAAGTAAGTTATCATCATAAGTAAATTGATATTGATGCCTTAAAATATAAAAATGTGTTTGTTATGCTAGATGCACTTTCTTGGTCTTGATTATTTATCCTAGAGGATTCTCCAACATCTCTATCTTTCCATCTATCATAACTTTTCCTTGTACAAAATAAAACATCTTCATGTGCATAATAATATCCATATTTGCTTCTTCTATCTATTAAAAAGTATTTGAATAACTCACTTTTTGGGTTGATTGAACAAATTCACCACTCTTAAACAAACAAAGAGAATGCTGAACACTCAAAATATTGAGAGGGGGGTGAATCAATATTCCTTTAAACCATTCAAACATTTAAACATCAATCCACTTAGCATATTCAACTATGGTGTAGGAGCACCTGTTTGATCACATGCCTCCATGAGGCCATATTGAGTCATTTGTTTCATTTTTATGTATTAATGTTGTAATAAGGCCTAATGGGCCTTTTTTTATATTTTGAGTTCATTTGGAGTCCTAGGAAGTCATGTTTTAAGGCATTATCAAATAATGTTCAAAGTTGGAAAAATTGCCAAAAATGCAAAATGGGAAAAAATTGACAAGTCAAGGTGATTTGAGTCAATTATATCAGTTGTATTCAATTTTTATGAGTTATTTTTAGTATTTTATGTATAAATAATCCTAACGTAGGTTGAGTCAGGGGTGGAGTTGGCATTGTAAAGAGAAAATCATGAATAAACTCTATATTTTTTGATTTTTGATTGGTAAAGTGCAATTGCAGGCTGTTGTACGGTATTGTACGGATATATTTTTGTGGGTCAGTCATGTGGAATGATAGTTCTCGGAGTCTAATTTAATTTCCTTTTTGTTTCACTCAAATCCATGATGTTTTAAGAAAGTTATGTTGATTTTGGTGAAGGCAGCCAGTTTTGAAAACGTTTTTCTAAAATTGCAGTAAAAAAAAACATTAGTATGGCCACATACGGACCTATAAGGACTTGAAACTTAGATGGATGGAAGGATCTTGATGTTGGGGACAAACTTTATTTTTACCAATAATTTTTATAATTCCTTTTAAAGGGTCAAACAATCCCATTTCTAAAAACTGTCTTGAATATAGGGTTTGGGGTTTGTATACAAAACAAATTGTGTTTCTCTTGATTTGTCAGATGAAATCTCATAAAATTTGGATTTTAGGGAGTTTTTAATGTATTCTTTAATATTGAAAAGTTATAGAGTGTGGAAATGTGGTCTTGGGAAAATTTCATGAAGCCCTAGGTCTAGAATTTAGGGAAAATCACAGTGCACAGTGGTGATTTGATGAGTTTGATTATGGAATATGAATCCTTCATGAGTTGTATTGTTCTAAAAGGTTTTTAGGGTGAATTTGATTTGTTTTCCTAAATTTGTTTTGGGGAATTGTTATATTGCAGGCCATTATTCATGATTGTCCTGTTGGGAAAAGTTGTGACAGTCATGTTTGGAGTTAAAAGTGCAGGTTCAATATGAGAGTTTGTTAAAATAACATGAAAAAAGGTTGGGTGAAGGTTCCTAATGGTTGTGTAGACCATTTTACACTTTTTTTAGTATTAGAAAGGAGGTATGGACTTAGATATGTAAAGTTGTCTATAGTTGGGGTCTAAAGGCCTAGTTACCGAATTAGGACAATCTACTTTTTGGAGAGTTCTCATGTTTGAGATAGTTTTTTAAAATGTTGCCTAAGGTGTTTTGAGGAATAAAAAGAAGATTATAGCCATTTTCTCAGCTTTGGTGTCTTGAAACAAGAATTTGTGAATGTAATTTTCTTTGAAGGATGGGTGTATGAGTTGAAGCCCATTATTATGAAATATGTTATTATTGAGTTGAATTGTGAATCCTCTGACTCTGCATCAAACTAAAGTAATGAAAGAAAGCATGCGACATTAACAACATCACATAACAAATGAACACCAGGATTCTTATGTGGAAAACCCAAAATGGGTAAAACCATAGTGAGGATTAGCTTATAATATATTATAACCGGTTATAGTTGTTACCAAATTTTTTTCCCATAGGCTCAATTAGGTGACTTGTTGATTCTAAACTGGGAAAATGAGGTATTCATTTTATTATCTTTTCTATATTACATTCAAATGTATAAATGGAAAATACAGAAAAGATTACAATTACAGATTAATGCATTCATACACATGCATGTAACAGAGTAAAGATTTAGATCTTTTCAGAAAAGAGAAGTCTTTATTGAATGTAGAAGTATACATTGTCTCATACAAGCCATGAGACTAACCTTTTCCTATTCAATATAAATCATGAAAAATATATACATGAATAAGTAAAGAGAAAAAATGAACATGAACAGGAGGAAAGTAACCAACCATTGCCTGTGAATGATTGTTCTTGACTCGTTCTCATGTGTTTGCTGTTGTCTTGAGCTTCATTTGCCTCTTCTAGCACCATTCCAGTCCTAGTCCTACATATGACATTATAATGGTGTTAGAGCATGCTCTAAGCAATGACTGATTACAAAAATTACATACACATTCACCCTATCCATGTATACACTGATCATAATCTGCATTAAGTGAACTAAGTGTACATTTTAGGTGTCCCAGAAAACCATTGGAGTCATCAAACACACCTAAAACATGCCAAGTTTTTCTAACTTTTTTGTTTCATGTGCAGATATAAGGAAAGTTAAGTTGCTATCTTAATCCATCTTGTTATGGCACATGGGATAAATGTGGCTCCCACAAGGGTTGAGCCCAACGTGCTAACATTTAGTGTTTTCATCAATCATAAAATGATTCCTTAAGTTGACAAGCATTGGCTTATTTTTAAATAAGTTAAGAGATCATAAGAACATATCAAAGATCATTTGTGATTTTGAATGCAGATTGCAAATTACATAAGCATCAAAAGGGAAACCTGAAATTCATATAAGGCAGGGACATATCTATTTTTTACTCTTTTAAGGCATATTAATCACTCATGGGTAGTTATTATGTATGGAAAACAATTTCATAAGCCAAATTCATATCAGTAAATGAATAGTTTTGCATCAATTGACAATATAGGAAAATGCCATAATGAGTGAAGGAGAGAGTAGTCATCATTACAATAATCAAGGTATCATGATAGCAAGGAGATGATAACCCACAATAACATAAGCATTTGATCAATCACTATGTGGATGAGCTTAATCAGGATCTCTCAAACAAACATAATGAAATGTACAATCAAAGAGTAATGAAATAGAAGCCTATGAGAATAGAAAAAGTGGAGTATTTGCATCATGAACATGATTACATATTAACTATAAATAGCATCATAACTTACAGTTTAATAATAACCATTAAAGGAATGGCACAAAGGAATCTATGAAACGAGTTTCAAAACAACAGAGTATTGTAGGTTGCCAAAACCCATAATTCATTTCTTTTATATATATTGAAACCCTTTTGTGGTTTTCCAAAAAACAATAGAAAAACTTATCAAGATCTGCACAAAGATAGTTACATTCTCTCTTACAGTAACATTGTTGCTCAATGGATAACTCTTAAAGTATAAGAGCCAAGTATGACTTGAGAAAATGTCTGATTATCATGCATAAGTTTTGACTTAAGGCAGATGTTACAGGTCTATCATGAAGATATAGAAGAGGTCAATGTCATCTATAGAAAATCTACATTGCTGTTTTAAAATGTTTTCGTTTTGCTAATGAACAAGACTAGATAGGGAATGGCCATTTTTGTACAATTTCTTGTGAGTTAGTGACTGCATTATTAGATTATGTTGATGAGTTGCTAGTGAGCAATATTGTTGTTTTCTTCAATAGTGACACTGCCATAATAAGACTCAAAGCTTTGAGAATAATGTAAGAAGTATCATGTTTTTGTTGTACAAGTGGTATTTTGGGGACAACAAAGATGAAATGACATCAATGATCAATACAAATTGACAAGAAAATGACTTGAGGTGGAGGTGTGGAGTGCCATATCATCACAAAGGAAGCTAGCCAAAGTCACATAGTGTGAAGTCAAGATACACAGGTGAGGGTTTGTGAGCATTTAAATGAAGGGTAACATTATTTTGTGGAACAATCAATTGTAATAACTCTTGTTTCAGTTGCCGCCCTCTCATCAAATCTCATTCATATTATAATCTTGCATGATCTTATCATAATAAAGGTGATTATGAAATGTTGATCGCCATTACATGGCATCACAGGCAAAGTGAGGATGCCCATGTGTCAAATGGAAAGCCACACATAATAGAGATACAAGAAGATGACCATTAAAAGATCTCTATAAAATACAAATTCTCATTTAAGAAAGGCAAAGCCCTCAATATAAAAACCCAGAATACCTTGAAGAGCCACACCATGAAAAATAAAATGTGCAGAAAAAAGAAAAGAATGGAGGCATAAGTTTTTCCAATAACTCCAATAGAGATTTTAATACATGTACAAAATCATGAGGCCACAACCATGAATGAAGAAATTTTATTCATGAAGGAGAAACAAAACGTCTTTATCATTTTTCTTCAAGCTTGAGCTTTTAAACTTCAAAAAAATCAACACAAAGAGTCATGTAATAGCTTCAGAGAAAACTTACCCAGTGCAATGAAGGTTGAAGTTGGTCTAAGAATACTCTAAAATCTATTGGAGAAGTCATCAACATACTGGTTCAAGCCATGAAACCCTAGCCGCAATGGAGAAGCTTCCAGAGGAATCTCAAAATGACAAGTGAACATATGTTTTCTTTTCCCTTCATTTAGGGTTATTTCCAATATGAGGTTGACTTATGTCATGGTGGCATTTTTTTCCATACATTTTTTAAAAATAAAGACCAAATTAATGATAACTCGTGGGCTAAGACTTATGTCTTATGCCTTGGGTAAAATAAACCATGTAATATGCCAAACAAGTCAAGTCTTTATAAATCCAATGCTATTGTAGACATTTAAAATATACAGATTGATATCACACTCTGATCTACTAACATCGTTTCTTCTTAAATCATCCCTCAGTTTAACTATTTAATCAAATTCCCTTATCTGATTAAATTCATCAATATTCGTCTCTTAATTAAATAAATTATTTTGTCTAATTAAGTCACTTTCCCTTGTTAATTAAATCAATTCATCTGATCTAATTATCCCTATTTAATTAAATAATCAATTTATTTGATTAAATCTCTAAAGTCTATCTGTTAAATTAAATAAATTAAAACCTTATTTGATTTAATCTAGCACCATCCCTTTTAATTAAATAAATCAAAATCTTTATTTAATTAGCCTCTTATCATATTCCTCTCTTATCTGATTTAAATTAATCCAAAAATCTAAATCAAATTGTCAAATCAACTAAATATCCTTAAATTAATCAAATCCTGATTAATTTAATCCTAATCACTCAAATCCTCTAGATTTTACTTGCACATGAAAATAGACTTATTTGATTTATTAAATTTTATTTTATTTCAACAAGGCATCTTTTAAGGAATATTCCCCTAATTTGAATTCAAAATCCAAGTGGGAATAAGTCCTTCCAACAAGGCATTTAAGATCTCTTACATGTCCTTTGCCTTGAGCCAAGTGGCATTTAATGCTTTCTTTCTTCCCCCCTTTCAAGTCATTTCAACAAATTTGAATTTCAAATTTGTGCATTTATTGGCACAATCCTCAAAACTTGCTCAACCTTCATCCTCTCACATGTTGACAAGTGGCATCATATCATTGGTTGAATCTTTGTCCCACATTGATCAAATGTGGACATCTCTTCAACTTATCAATCTATAAATAAAGAGTTTATATCCTTATTTCATCATCCACATTCCAAGCAAAGTTACCATGCTAAAATACTTAGCAATTCTCATCCATCATTTGAGTTCTTAGTTAGGCTTTTTTGCAGATTTGGCTTGGAGCTCTCACATTCATCATCAAAGTGGATCAACATTCCTTAACAATCATCAACTTGCATCTTAGGGATTGGGAAATGGCCAATTTTCACATCAAATTGACACCAATTCCCCCATGGGATTAAGAGTTTGCTTGCTTAATTAGGATTCAATCTTTATTTTGTGATTTATTTTGTGTTTTTCATTATTTTCTTCATAATTTGAGCCATGTTAATGAATCTCATGGGGAATCCTTGTTTATGCTTGCAAAATCTAACTTAAGGTGTTTAATGTCTTTTTTTTGCAGGTACCTAGATTGAGGGTTCATAGCTATAAATGTAAAGCATATGATTTTAATGATGTTTTATAAATCATTTTAATCATATTGCTATTATTATGCAAGGATGAAATACGTACTCCTTTTGGTTTTATGGAGACTTGTTCAAGGAGTTATTTTTTGAGAGCATCTAGGAATGTTGAGAGAAGTTAACAAACATATGGAGGAGAAATAGGAGCCTTTATTTTTATTTTTGGAGCAAATGAGAGCTTTTAGGGGGTGGTTTGATGTGTCATCATATTTGACATGGTCAAGTTTGAACTTTTCATCCATTTGGAACATTTTTGATAAAGATTTGCATGCTATATTTTTGGCTTTTTGAAGGCTTACAAAAATAGAGCTTCTAGATCCTTTTTTGGTGGATCTTGATAGGGAGTTATTGGATATAATCACTTATGTTATTCATTGTAATCAGTTCTTACTTTTTTCTTTTTCTGTATTATGACTTTTGTAGTCCTTGGGAAAGAAGAGAAAGTTTTGTAACTCATTTTGGACATGAAATAACAAAGAAAACCTTGGTTATCAATGATTTTGGAGGTTTTTCCTTCTTTTTCCTTGCTTCATTGTGTGCATTCAAATGATTTGATAAGGCTATTTGTGAATTATTGTTATTCCCTCATAGTTTTGTCTCATGTTCAATACCTTTGTGCAGGAGTTAGTTTATGCAGGTCATAATCTGTGTCAAATTTTGTGAATGACTTATAGTTGTGAAGTCTCCTTCCTTCTAGAAGTCTGAGCATCAAGACCTTATTATGAAATACTTATGCTAAAACATACAAGAATGAGTCGTGCAAGTTCATTTTCAATCATTTTAAACAAGTGTTTACAATCTGATATTTGTGTTCAAGTTCATTTTGGTGTATCACCTTAGGAGTTAGTTTTTCAGTTCACGCATATCCTTCTCCCTTTTTCCTCATCAATCAATAGTTTTTAGGTGATACCATAGGAAGCCGGCCTTCTCCAGAGGTTGACCTCTACTTATAAGTGACCCACAACTTTAGAGGTCTTCCCATGTTTCTTTGGTAATGTTAAGTCCTACAGCTTAAACTTGTTAAATCATGCAGCTTAGCTAGGGTACAATTTTAGTAGTTAATAATAGTATAATTACAAAAGTGCTCATTGTAGGTGGAATCATTGCCCACAAAGAAAAAGATAGAAGAGAGATGGTGGCTCACAACCTATTTTGAACTATTACAATTAAATCTATCATATACATGATAATATAGTTCCAATGAAGCTTAATAAACTAACTTTACACACTTCATTTGATTTTGATCTAACACTCTACTTTCCTTTGCATTCACATCACTTTAATTTTCTACTCAACATTCACAACTTAAATTCACACTACTCTGATAATATTTGCATGTAGGACACTTGCAACATCCATCTCTTACTCTAAAAAATCTAAAAAGATCTATATATATCCACTTCAAGCATAACATCAATTAGGTTGTTAGATGTAACACCCAAAATATAACTTGTCAGCTCCAAAAATTTTCATACACACCTTGCACCAAAATAAAAAATTGAAAAAAAATTGAAATAGGTTAGCATGTACCTATAATAGATCCCACATAAGACCGCAACACTTATTTAACCTTCATATGCCTTCAAAATTTTTAGGTTGGCACCACTAAAGAGCCAATACCAAAATTCTTCAGCTGTGTATCCACATATGAACACATGGAACTTAAACCTTGATGCCAGTTGGAATTCATACACTATTTCCATCTGTCAACATATCCTCAAAAGCAAAAAGCTAAAAACTTATTTGTGGAGAAGTGTGGACTCTCTTACTCAAATGTGTTCTATAGGAAATTACTGTAATTGACAAGGATGAACTTTTGTTACTTATATCTTTCAAACCAATAGCCAAAACATGATGAAATCTTGGAATTAGATACTTCTAACATCCAACAAAATAATGTTAGAAGCATAGAGTGAAACCTTCATTAGTGGACTAGTGCAGACCCAAAAACAAGTGCTCTGTTACATTGAAATAAAAAAATTGACACTTACTTAATTTCCAACACTTCTCTGGATCAAACCATCTTGCAAAAATGTCTTCCATAACAACTCAAAAAATTGTTAGAAATAATAAAAAATATCTGCATGAAAATGTTCAGACCAAGATGCAATGTTGTTATCAATGAAATCACTGCAACACATAGTAATATACCTTTGTGCTTATCCCTCATGCTCATGTTTCCAACAACAACATCAATGAAATTCTTCCAACAATCTCCCCCTTTATCATTGATGGCATCATTCCAAAAATCTCCAAAACATTCTCCCCCTTTGACATCAAGGGAAAATGGTGCATGCACCAAATGTTCTGACATACATCATGTTGATGCGAATGTTGTACACACACACCAACAGGTAGATACATTCTCATAGAAGAACATAGGAACCTACCTTTACTTGAAATATCCACCAAGAAAACCAAAATCTAAGGTGATATCAGTTCATTCCGAAGGCTTAGGAATGTTAGGTCTTGACACGTTAGATTCATTGAAGGTTCATTGTGTAAATTATTGTTAAAAACAAGGGGTCTATGGTTTTGTAGGTTAGCTGGTATCCAAAGGATCATTACATAAGCTCAATTCGATCATTCACATGTCACTTCACAACTTCATGAAATCAAAGATTTGCAAACAATATCTCATGAAATTCAAATAAATTGCATACATTCAAATAGATTTAGAATTAATCACTCTACAATTTCATGGAAACTAAACATTTACAATAATACTCCATGCATTTATCATTTTTTGAAACATTTTTTGAAAATATTAAACATCTACTCTAAAATAAAGCATAAAAAATTGAAATTTAAAGATTTCTCCCAGGTATTATCTACGCATGCCTCAAGAAATAAACCAAATAAAAGAAAACCAATCTATAATTCACTGAATTGCTTCACAAATAGGCATAGAATGATGCAAGGGTTTAAAGAAATATGGATGATTTTCCACTAGATAGTGTCAGTATGGACCAAAATCTGGCGTAGCACATAGTCTTTGCCGATAGGAAAAAACAATAAGCTACATATAATTTCATATTAGGAAATAGCTTTGAATTGGCCTTGATATTAGTTAACTTTAAATGAAAAATACAATTTTTTAGTCTGGAATGGAACAAGGAATAGGAAAAAGAATAAAACTTGCAAAAGTTTTAGTTCTATGGAATCCTCAAATTCTAAACTTGCTAAAATAAAACAATTTCTAACCTTTTATAAGAACAAGGCACTCAAGGAATTCAATCAACAAATGAAACAAAATCAAAGAAATGAATCAAATGATAGCATGTGGCAGATGACTATTGGCATAGGAACTTTCTAGATTAACACACAAAATGCAAAACTTCCAAACTTCGATCTCCGGGTCGCGAGTACTTTCACACAAAATGCAAAACTATTAACACTTTCTCCTTAAAATCCCAATGATTGGTTATCTTCGTCGGGTCTAGGAATAACCATGCAAAATTCACTTCAAAACTCCACCTATGCACAACACCCTTGGGCTTCTACTTCCTGACCATATGCACTTCTTCACTAGACTCTTGGTTTGAAGACTCATCTTCTCATTTCTTGTACTAATATTCCTAGAAAGCAATCAACACTTGATTTATATGTTCCCTTGGAACACTCTAAATCACTCGAACCTACTATACTTATGCCTTGAATATTCTTTAATTATTTTATTCATGGCTTCATTCCTCTACACTATTTCTTTTTCATACTTGTTCATGCAGTTTTTGCACTCTACGATCTCATCAATGACCTCTCGAATCAAAGAATGGACAAGATCCTTGTTTATCTTTTCAATCCATCACCTAAAAGCCTTCAATTCTACCTCATCTTGTCCTAAGATCCAAGCATTACAATTTTTTTGAGTTAGCATCTCAATGAAACTCAAATCCTTGTCTACGAGCTTCTCACTTATTTTAGTGACCTTTTCTAATCCATTTACACATTGCAATAAAGTGTCACTCTCCTAAATCAATTGCACCTTCCACTTCTCAACCATCAGAACCTCTTGTTTCACAATTACCTTTTCTCTTATCAACTCCCAAACATCCACCTAGAAAGAAGTGCCTTTAGCCTATGCCCTTCTATATCATTTTGTCCTTGGAAGTCTTGACATTCATTCTCAAGTCTTCTAGACTTGTCGAACCAATGGTATGCCTCTTTACATTTCCCAATCACCTCTTTTATTGATTCCTCACCTTGTTTGATTAGATGCTGTATACATTCTTGGAACATGCTAAGCTTGTTCGAAGAACTACAATAGAATCTACTTGTTATTTGGACATCAACACTTGGTTCTATGGAAATTTAATCAATGATTGACTAGGTTGGGCTAATGTTATGATTAAATTTTCTAGGCAAGCAACCCGTTCTTTTAATTCCTTCTTCTTTTGCTTGTCTTTCTTCATATGAGCAACATTAGTTTCTAAATTCATTCTTATTTCCTCTAATTCCTACTCCCATGATGAATGTCCTACATTAATAGTTGTCATCTAGTAATCCCTAACCATCACTTCATGCTTATTCTTTTCTCCCACAAGAGTAGCTATCAGGAGAGTTTTCCCTCCATCTGAATTCCACTTAGCAACATGCCTAGTCTTTTCTCTAGATTTAGGCTTAGGGGTTTCTAGTTCCTATATTAAACTTTTAAAGTTCAAAGGCACCAATTCCACCTCCAACAATGGAGCCAATTGCCTGACTATCCAATCAGGTGCTTCTTCACTTTGTCCTGCCTCTTCAATGTTAATTAGTTCTCGATGATCAAAATGTCTAGGAAAATCTTCTCTTAACTCTTCAATTTTTCCTATTGCAACCTTTGAAACTTTCACATTCTTTGTCCCTGGTGGCAAGGATTTTGGCCCCGTCTCTTTCTCTTTAAGACCTATATTTTCCTTTCTTTCCTCCTTCCTTTTAGTATTATTTTCTGGAGTAGAATCTTTAGGTTGTCTTGAGGCATTAGGATTTTCACCATTTCCTTGTTCCCTACCCAAGGCCTGAGAGGACTCTGTACCTTTATCTATATCCCGACTTTCACTTGGTTCTCTAGAATTCAGGGGTTTCTCAACAATTACTTCAAATCTTCCTTATGAAGGTTGATTCTCAGTTGCATGATTATCAACTACTTCTTCATGTTCTTCATCTTCATCTAAAATGGAAATAGGGATTTGAATTGTAGTGCCTCCTGTTTCTCTCTGTGGTGACACCACTTCTTTTGTATTTATTTCTTCAGGGTTTCCCACCTCTTGGCCGACTGATCCTACTATGAATTCTTCTTCTTCCCTATTTTCCAAATGTAAACCTATATCAAGCACTTCTTCCACCACAAACTAAATTTTTGAACTTCCCTTGGATTGTTTCTCCTTAAACCATACCAATATAATATACCACTTTTCAAATTGCTCCACAACTTTCTCTGTAGTTATTTCCAGATCTTCCTCTATAACTATAGGTGTCTCTCCAAAGTTTGTCTCATTGCTATTGTGTTAACAAAGGGTGGAAAGGTAAACATAATGGCTACATTTTATGATGCCAACCTGGTCCTAGCATGTACTTGTGCTCTTGTACTTGCTTCTTCAGAAGTTAGGGGTTGTGCTCTTGGAAATGTTGTGGAAGAAAATGCCACCTTTGGTGTTTCCATTATATTAGCTAGAGTGGCCACATTTTCTCTATTCAGGTCATTTGGTTGTGATGCCATTGAAATTCCTTGGCTTGAAGTGTCAAGGACTTAGATTTTTTACATTTCTCAACTTCCCTAGCTTCAACAAATTTTTCTTTTCTTTTCAGCACCCCCATTATAACCTAGTTCACTTACTATATTTTGTTTTCTCTTGCTATTGTGAGGGTATATAGGTGTTATCCTAGCCTCCTTTATTACTTGAAGGTAACCAATTATCCATGATTGAGTGTAATTCAATACTTTCATAGAAACTCCTTCAATGGTTAAGACCTTCTTCCTTTTCTAGTCAAGGTCTAGATAGGTTCATTATAAAATTTATTTGATTTGTAAGTTGGGTTGCTTACATCTCCATTATCAGTATCCATTTGTTTAGGAACATCATGAGTTCCAAAACCCTTTATTTGAGCCAATGATAACCTTTGATAGGATCGCTTCCTTATAGCATGGTCATCTTCACAATCATACTAGTAGTCCTCTAGGTGAGTAACATGGGCATATTTACTGCTTATGTTCTTGGAAAGACTCTCAACCAGGTCATAATTCTCCCTTCTAAGTGTGAAGAACTCCAACCCATAAGATTTCAACTCATATTCACATAACTTGGCATTTTTAGCTGAAATGCATTTATAATTCCCAATAGTGATAGGGAATTTCAGCGACCCTTTCTTAGATATTTGTGAAAAAATATTATGAGACTATAGTACCTGTCTCGCAAATTCAAGCAACACTGTATTATCCATTGGATACTTGGGAAACATGAAGGGATGATCTATAAACCCTTCCACTCTAAGGTATGTGAATGTATGAAAATAAATAAACCAACATCCAACAGTGTGTATAACATCATGTGATTCAAGAGATAGTCTCTTTGCTTTATCCCCTTCCATCAGTCTTACCAGCTTCATAGCAAAAACATCATTCACTCTATGGTAGTGCTCTAGGTACTGGTAGGCAGTAATCTAGGGAAAATTATGATAAATCAAATTATTTCTTGGTTCTCTTCCCAGAGTACCTACTTTATTCAAACCTTGTATGTTTTCCCTTAGGGAAAAAGAATAAACAACATATGAGGACATTGTGAAGCACTGGGTAGTTGAATTTTTTTGCATCTGTTCATGCAATATATCACTAATAAATATTCCCCAATGAATTCAAATAGGGTTTTCCCTCATTTTCCTAACGATTTCAAACATCCAAGGTTTGAATTTGCTAGCATCTCTACATCCAAACATTTTTCTCAATAGGGTTATCATATCCTGGATTTCTTGGATGAATAACAACCTTAGGATATGCTTTCACATCCTTGACATATTTTCTTGGAACCATGTTGATAACATGACCTTATTTTTCTCTCTTGATCCCATATATGTTGTGGTAGCATCCTTCATTTCAAATGTATTCATTCTGGTGAACAAGGGGAACCCAAATGTATATATAATACCATCTGTCGAGAGGTTTGCATAGATTCTCCCTTCTTTTACAACAATCCTCCGATTTGTGTCGTACCATTTCATGAACTCAAGGACTAATTCAGGGGCCTCCATTGCCAATGGGAACTCTCCTGCCAAATGCATGCCACTAGCAACCATATTTTTAGTGCACTATGTGGCATCTTCTTGATGAATTCTTCAAGAAAATTCATACTTGTTAAAGCTTCCTGGATGGGTATATGTAATCATCTCATAGGTAGGTACGACTTGGGAGACAAGAAATTCAAATTCCTCACTAGGCTTCTTCCGTGAAGTGCTCATATCTCATTCAATTTCCTACATTATTAGCGTATATATGCTCTACATATGAGTTAGAGATAATTCTAACCATGTATTCTTAATAATTCATAAAAAATTCCTTACCCACAACCACTTACTAACTAGAATTAGATTAAATCCCTTCAGAATAACAACATTTCTCTTCAAAAATTAACTAGAGGTAATGCTATTTAATTAGAACCATGCATGCATACAAGATTAACAAAGTTCAGTTAAAAGAAAAGTACCTAGTTTTTCTTATAGGATATTCAAACAAGCACATATTCTAACCTTGATAAACGCGTTCCTTCATGTTTTGAAACTTACTCCTCTTTGTGTGCCTGAATTATTTTTTTAGTTCATTAATGTTCTTGCAAATAGATGATTTTGTGTGAGGTAGTGTATTGTGGAAGTGACTGCATGCTCAAGATTGTGCCAAGTACATGTGATGCTCACCACCTTTATTAATTCCTTTTATTGTGCATTAATTACCCTAAACAAAGGTGCAATTATGGCATATTAGGGTTCACATCATGAACCTTGATTTCTACATCAAGGCCCACATGTGAAAGGAAAGCAACACAAATAGCAAATGTGGCATACTTGTGTGTCACATTAGTCCCTATAGGACAATGACATCAAAGGAAGCATACAACCTAGATGCCAGATGAATAACTAGCAATAATATATGAAACATCTGATACAAGGTCCCAAAGAGTTACTAGGATCGGGTTTTTACTTATTGGGTTTATGGGAATCGGGTGCAAAGGATACCTAGGTGCAGGTAAAAGTAAGACCGATATGGTTAAAAAAAAAAAAATCAGTTCCCAAAACTTCTTGTTTTTGGTTTCAAAGACAAGAAAAGAAAAGTCATAACTAGGCTTAACTAAAGAAGTGTTGAAGCATACACACTCAGAAAAACTTCTCCCAAGTGAAATCTCATCGGGTACAATGACTAGCCGGGCACAATGTGAGATTTACAAAAGATACATTATACTTAGAGCAACAACTCCTAACACACAAAAACCCGAGAATCCAAATAAATAATAAAATTGTGGGGAAAAGGATTCACAAACACCCCAAGCCTAGGAAGACATCAATTTGAGTGAGATCCGAGCATTTTGGAGAAAGACCTTCATTTTGCCATTTCCTCTAAAAGAAACACACCAATGCAAAAAGAAAGAAAAGAAAGGGGAAAAAGAAGGGGGGTCCACATTTTTCCAAGGGAGAAATGGGGTGTGTTGTGAGACCACACAACACATTGGATCTCCCCCTAAGAGATATGTGCATATATACAAATTGGAAAGATTGGATTGACTCCCCCTAAGTCATGTACCAGAGCAAAAACAAAAAACAAAATTGTACTGAAACTACTCTATATACTTTTTATATTTACACAAAATTTGGATAGAAATTCTAAAATGCATAAAGAGTGAGAAATATGTCAACTAGAGGAGGTTGATGCTTGCAACTTTTGTAAATGGTCCTACCATGCTTGCTTACCTTCTTCCCATTCCTTCTTTGCAGCCCCAAGCAATATGCACTATGTTTCAAACTCCATCATTAACTCTTCTCCTTCTAGAGTGCCAAGTAACAGATTCATGATTTGCATAGCTTTATTGACACTCAAAAGAGCTCTTGAAACAAGTATGAGTTTGGAATTTACCAAATCCCTTATTTTTTCGAACTGCAGAATGATGTGCTCTTTTTGGGCTTGTAACTAAAATAATTTCTTATGCAAATCTTCTATGACATTTCTTGTATCTCCAGTTAGGTCAAGTGCCATATCATAGGCACTTGAGGAAGCATTGATCTGGGACTCAATGGAGTCCATCTCCTTCCTAATGCTTTGTGTGGGTTTGGGCCACTTCATGCCATATTGATAAAGATCCTTTGCCTCATCTACACACCCTTGTGCATCTTTCATACTCTATTGAAAATTTTTATGTGCAAGAGCACATTTCTCAGTGATTTATAATATTTTATTATCATTTATTCTCTTTTCAACCTCTTTCTCCACTTCATCTTTAAGACCAAAGACATACAACTTAAAAGAATCAATTAAATTTTTTAGATTTTCCATACCATATAGTGATGTGTCTATGTTTTCTCCAGGTATAGCTTTCTATAATGCTTTGAATACATCAATAATTCTCCACTGTTTTGATGCGTCTCTATGATCTCCTTCATAGAAGGTGCATGAAATACATCTCCCAACTGTAGCTTGTAGAGTGGGGAAATATTTTCCAAATCTACATTACCCTATTGCATCGACAACTGTAGTAGTTGTGATGACACAATAGGTTGGAAATTTGATTGCATACTTAATAAATTCTTCAAGGAATCTCTGGAGGAGCTGGAGAATTCACTAGAAGTCTCTGTGTTTTCTACAACCTTTTCCTCAGTATTTCCATAGTTTACTAGTGTTTCTTCTTCTATTTGTGCATCTCTAGATGCATCCTCATTCTTTTATTCATAATAATCCTTGTTTGTATTCTCTCCCTCTGCAAGGTTCTCTACGTTAACTGAAGGAGGAGTATCTTTCTTTGCAATTGTCTTCTCCGATCACTACTTCCTCAACATTCTTTTCTATCATGTCTTCCACTTCCAGAGGTGTATTATCCTATGCAACTTCTTCATTTGCATCATGCTCATGTTAAGCATCATCTATTTGCACATCACTTTCAATATTTTTTTTTAGAGTAGGGGTCTCCATATTCACTTCTTCTTTATTCTCTGGTGCCATTCCCTACTTCTATGCTATTTCTTCTGCTTTTTCAAAGCTTTCCTTTTTGAGTCTTTCAAGATCATTCTGATCTTTACCCATAAGGGTTGTCACCCTTTTCTTAGTTCTAAGTTCCTTACTAAATACTATAGCCAAAGTGGCTCTGTTTTCCTTAGAGAGAGGAGCACTTATTCTTTCTAATGCTTCTTCTCTTATCCTTGCTTCTTCATATATAGCTTATATCCTTCTCTCTATCAAAACATTCCATAAATCTACATGTATTTGTTTCTTAATGTTTCACATGTCAAAGTCAAGAGTAACAATATACTTGATGATATATTAAAAAATGGTGGCCTTATCCACCTCATCTACTTCTTTGTATAGGGCTACAGTTTCTCCTAACATCTCATTATGCAAAATCCTATTGAATAATGCTTCTAATTTCATAAGAGAGTGATGCCTTACTAGTTCTATTTTTTTTGTTCTTTGCTCTCATCCAGAGTTTTTTTTTATTTCTGCACTCTTCTTCTTTTTTGGAGAAGCCTTCTTGGTGGCTTCTTTATTCTTTTCCCTCATGTGGACAACAAATTTCTTCTTTTCTTCCTCTAGCTCATCTTCACTATCTGTGTCAATAATGCCAAATATTTTTATTTTAGCACTGGGTTCACCTTGTGAAGCATCACTTCTCCTCTTGCGAACCAACGAGGGTACATATTCTTCTTCTTCTTCTTCTTCTACATTTACACTTGTAAACCTTTCTCTTATTGCCTTTTTCTTTTGTCTTTTCTTTGTAAGGGTGGTAGGTGGTGCTACCAGAGTATCCTTCTTCTTTTTCCTTGTCATATGCACAACCAAAGGGGATTTTTCTTCATCAGAGGACTAATATTTGATTTTCTCTTTTGTCCAATAGGCTACCTAGTCCTGAAGGACTTCTGAATGGATAGAGGGGTGGTAGCTTTCCTACCGGATCTTCATGTGCTTCTAGATCCTCCTATAGCACTAGATTCTCCCTTATCTTTTTCCCTTGTATACTACATTTGTTCCTTTGAGATGCCCATTTCCTCTGCAATCTCTTCAACCATATTTCTAACCTTCTTATGTATTAGTGGTTTATTTTGCTCCATGTGTACCTCCATGGAATTTTCTTCATAATTGCCAAATATTTCTTTAGTTGTATCCTTCACACTTTTCAACAAAATTTCAGCTAGACTAGTTATCTCTTGTTTAGTGATGTCAAATCCCAATGTAGGGATCAACACAGTCCTTGGTTCAACTACCTCCATGATGCATTCATCAGTACCAACCAAAAATATGATATCATTTTTATATTTCTCTACCATTTGCCTTGGAATCCTATTTGTCTCATGCATTCTCTTCTAAAAAATAGCAAAGAAGGAAACAAGTGCCTCATCTTGTGCATTTCCATTACCAAGACTACTCATAAAATCATATGATTTGGTGAGGAACTAGTCTTCCTTGTAACTATTTCACTCCTTTGGTTGTGGGGAATTCTTTTAGAAAATGGAAAAGTAACACATAACCAAAGTCCCATATTTGAATGCATACTTCTTTTCTTTTGTTTGCTTCAGATTTTCCATCAATTGTTGCCTTAACAACTCACAAAGATCATAGTCAACACCTTTTTCAATCATCTCATATGCCACATTGATTGTGATGGTAGATACAAAATTATCTTTGTTAGTGAAATAGATTTTGTACCCAATCAACATTGATGCATATCTCACAACTAGATTTCTAATGGGAATTACTTCTAAAGCCCTCTTGTCATATGTTGCACTTGTGAGTTCTATTACCACTTCATTCTTGTCTGATTTCAACACTGAAACAAGTCCAATGGAGCATAGACCTGTAACCTCTCTTATCACCTCTTTTGTTATCATGTTAGGCATGCCAATCTAAATAAATTTATCATGGATTCTACTTAATTCCATTCTAACCCACTTGTTGTAAAAAAATAAAATTGGAAACCATTGCCATACATCCAATTTCTTCGTGACTAGGTTTTGATACTCAGGTTTTAGGAAAAAATTGTCTCTAGTCAATTCTTTAGCCCATAAATCTCCTAGCTTAGTGTGATCAAATTATTCAATCTTGCCATGAATGTAAATCCTTATACCCTCGATTGGAAAAAACCCCATATGGAACATGAGAAAATGCAACTAGTGGGCTGTCTTCAATAGATTTTGTAGGGTACTTAAATTTTGGTTGTGGCTTCTTAGTTACTTCTATAACCCTCAGTGTAGCCATGAATTCAATTTTTTTTCAAACAAATTTTTTGAAAATTAGGATAGACTCTTGAGATTGTAAATACCTTTTCTTCCGTTTTCTGAACTATGGTTTCAATGCATTGAATCTCGAATCACCTTGATCACTTCAAATCACTTCTTTGCTACTCTACTTCTTCTCAATGCTCATTATGGATGAATTTTCCTAAGTGAAATCACTTATAACCTTTGGAATTTTACCTAATTTTGCATTGAATTCCTTAAACAATAAAGCTATTAAAAATTTCACTATGTGCACAATCAACTTTTGATGCTTCACAAACTTCTGCATTGACATATTTTCTTCTGCAATCTTCACCAATAGATCAACCATGTTGTTCTTGTTACAAAGTTTGTTTGAAAAAAATCATTCCCTTTTTGGATCCAAATGGGAGAATATTCCTTTGGAATATTCTCTATGCAAGTGGATGGGAGGGGAAATTAATTTAGTAATTAAAACTAAATTTGAATGTGCAAGATGAAGAATGTGATGATACTCATTAAGTTATTGACTTATTTAATGAAAAGGAGATGCAATATGACATTTAATTAAATAGTTGAGGGTTATTTAATTAAATAAGAGGACTTAGGGTTTAAATTAAATAATTTGATTTATTTAATTTACATAGGATGGAATGTTAGTGTGAGAGGATATGAATTAACCTAATTAGATTAATTAGATTAATAGACAAAAATGAGGCATTTAATTAAATAACTAGGATTATTTAATCAAACAACAAAAAATAAGATGAATTTCAAGACAAAATGATGTTAACATATCAGATTCAAGTGTCTAATACCATTCATGACATTTTTAAATGTCTACAATTCTTCAACATATATCTTCATGCTAAGGCACCAACACCATCTCTTTGGTAGGGGATAATAATATGTTCATTAAAGCCCCCCCTAGGCCAAATATTTCATCTTAGTTTCTATAGGAAACATTTGCACTAGATGGTGGTATAGAGTCCTTGACTTCTATCTCTTCCTTCTTTCTCCAAATATTTTCTATCTCCTTCTCTATTTCTACCAGATCAACCCTTTTTACTAGATGATTCCACTTTACCAGATTATCCTTCCTCATACTTCTGCTTCTGCAAAACTTAGCAATGTGTCTAGGCCTATTGTAATTATAGCATGTGACATTCTTTTGACCAATATTCCTTTCATTCATTCTAGATCTACAGTGATTAGCTTTATGCCCAAATCCATAGCATGCATAATAGTAGCCTTTGAAAGATTGAATCATTCTACCATTGTTATAGCAGTTCATCATTTGACTTCTACACTCACTAGCTCTATGACCATATTTATTGCATGTAAAACATTGACCAGTAAAGGATGGAACATTTTGATTCATTCTACTTCTACATTCTATTGCCTTACATCCAAATTTATTGTAGGAATAACAAAAACCATTAAAAAATGGGTACCTTTGTGCATTTGGTTGTTTGACCGGTGGTCTTCTAGCTTCATTCCTTTGATTCCAGATCTGCTTTCCATTGTTCTTCTTAGCTTCAACATTAATTTTAGTGTTTGATATTTTACTTGAATTTGAACTTTCTCCTATCTCAAATCCTAATCCACCTTTGTCTTTAGAGCCTTTCTAATTTACAATCATTTCATCAAACTTTGTAACACTCATCTCGAATTTGTCTTCATGACTCCTTGTTTTCTCTAGATCTAATCTCAAATTCACAACTTCTTGTTCAAGCCTTGTGCATTCCTTAAATTTTCTTTTCACCATTTCCTTCAGACAGTTCTCAATTATTTTCTTTTCTTCAACTTGCACCTTCAAACCAATGATAGTTTCATTTTTTTGCTTTAATTGTTCATTGAATTCCTTATGCCTTTCTCTAAGCTTCTTGATTTTCTCTCTCAATTTTCTAATGCATTCATCTTCTTCTTTTACATTTTATTTTAGATCTCTATTTTCACCTTTAGTTCTCTCTAGATATTCAAGTGCAACTTTGAGTTCTCCATCTTTGTCAAGCATACAATCTTCTTCTATGATTCCTACAGTTGGAATTTCTTTAAGAGGAGTAGGAAGTTTTCTATTAGCCATGTGTTCAAATTCCAAGATCTTCCCCAAGTTGTTAAGCTCCTTCCAAGGAACCAAGCTTTGATACCATTTGTTGAACACTTAGAAAACTGAGAGGGGGGGTGTGAATTAGTATTCCTTTAAACCATTCAAAAATTTAAACATTAATCCACTTAGCATATTCAAGTGCAATAAGGAAATAAAATATGAAAGATTAACAACATCACATAACACAAGAACACCAATATTTTTATGTGGAAAAACTAAAATATGGAAAACCACGATGAGTATTAGCTCACAATATATTTAACCGATAATAGTATATTTATAGGAGAGCTCACTACAAGTGGAATCACTGCCCATAGAGAAAAATATAGAAGATATATGGTGGCTCATAGCCTATTTTGAATTGTTACAATTGCATCTATCATATGCATGAAATACAGTTCCAATGAAGCTTAATAAACTGACTTTACACACTTCATCCAATTCTTATCTAACACTCTGCTTTCCTTTGCATTCACATCACTTTAATATTCTACCAAACATTCACAACTTAAATTCAAACTACTCTGATAATATTCACATGTAGGACACTCACAAAATTCATCTCTTACTCTAAAACATGTCGAAAAAGATCTATATATATCCGCTTCAAGCATGACATCGACTAGGTCAGCCTAATTATATGTAACACCCAAAATATAACTTGTCTCTAGAAACTTTCATACAAACCTCGTGCCAAAATAAAAAACTCAAAAAAAATTGAAATAGGTCAGTATGGACCTATAATAGATCCCACATAAGACTACAAAACTTATTTAACCTTCACATGCCTTCAAAATTATTAGGTCGACACCGCTTAAGACCTAATGCCAAAATTATTCAACTGTGTATCCACATACAAACACATGGACCTCAAACCTCGATGCCAACTAGAATTCATACACTATTTCCATCTGTCAACATATCCTCAAAAGTGAAAAGCCAAAAATTATCCGTGAAGAAGTGTAGACTCTCTTACTCAAATGCATTGTACATGAAATAAGTGTAATTTTCTAGGTCAAACTTTTGTTACTTATATCTTTTAGACCAAAAGCCAAAACATGATGAAATTTTGGAATCAAATACTTCTAAAATCCAACAAAATAATATTATAAGCACAAATTGAAACCTTCATTAGCGGACTAGTGTAGATCCAAAAACAAGTGCTTTGTTACACTGAAATAACAAAATTGGAACTTAGTCAATTTCCAACACAACTTACTTCTCCAGATCAAACCATCTTGCAAAAATGTCTTCCATAATAACTCAATTTTTTATAGAAATAATGAAAAGATCTGGACCAAAATATTCACACCAAGATGTAATGCTAACATTAATGACAACACTACAACATATAGCAATATACCTTGGTGCTTATCCCTCATGCTCATGTTGCCAACAACAACATCAATGACATTCTTCCAACATATAAGTTTTCAAATTTTATGACAAAAAATACTACAACCACAATGCTACTACAATTTTTTGATGATTTAAAGTTTCTCAAATCACTAAGGTATTTTAAATGTAAAATTAATTAAATTCTCTTTGGAAACAACATTATTTTGTTGGGTCTCAAAACCATTGCTACAAAATCATAGAACATGATTTAAATTTCATGGTCAAGGGTTGTAATCATGAAATTAAAACCAAGGTTCATCCATAGATTATGGGGGGTTAAAGGAGCATGAATGAGAGTGGATAAGATCTCCTACACTTTAGGCTCAACTTAACCATATAAGGGTATTCCTAGAGATGATCCTAAATGGGAATAGAGATGAAAAAATATAAAATAGTAAAATATCTCTGGAACTATATCAAGGACAAGTGCAACCCTAAAACCTATTACTAGGTTAAATAATAATCAATTGCACATATAACTCTTATAGATTTGATATAATAGCATCAATGTAGGATATGCAAGATGATGGAACAAAGAAATGATTCAAAAATATTATTTTTTTAATACTCATAGATAGTATTTTCTCTATTTTTAATAATTGGATCATGAATTTAAAATAAATGAAAATTAAATTTAAATGATTAGTTAATGACGTTTTTGGTTTAGAAGCATGGTTAAATCATTTTTTTCCTTGGATTAATATCACTTCAAATGGGTAATAGAGTCACAATTTATAAGAGGGGAGAAATGATGAATAAAAACATAGAAGGATTATCTAAACATAAATTTAGCAAAGAGTAGACATTAGACATAAGACATAAGATATACTTAACCATCTAGATTTATGATATATAAATCCATATGCAAGAAAAAAAAGATCACTGCAAGGTTTATAGTGTTTTAAAAATGTTGTGACATTTTTCAAATATTCATTACATTCATGTTAGAAAATGTGACAAGAGATAAATTATCTAAACTCTCAAAAATTCTCATAAAGATATAGATATAACCTTGAAGATATTTCACCCCAAACATCCACAAGAATCATTGACCTTCAAATGCATCAAAATTTATATACTCTTGAAAACCTAACATTCAATAGTTGAAACCCTAAAAATGTCTGACATAGAATTCCATTGGAAATGGCAATGACCAACCTTTTGGATGAACAACTAACTTCTACATATAGAAATGGAAAATGACCACTCAAAAATCATGTATAAATCTACAATGAATCTTACAATTTAGATTGACCAACTACACTGATGGTAGCTTGTGTCATATCTCAAAAAAATAATAAAAAATGTATCTATAATAACTTTCACAACCTTTTATCCCCTTAATTTATTCAATAAGTACATATTTAAAATAACACAATTAAAATTAGGCCATAATGGAAAACCTAATAGTTATCATAGCAGTTGAATGGATGCATACATTATCATGGCTAAAAAAATAGCTCATAGGGCATCAAAATCTTGGTTTATACCTACACATTAGACACCACTATGTGTTAGGAATAGGTGTACACCTTGCATAACATGTATCAATTTAATTATGTAAAATAAATATTTTTGTGGTGCACCCTTAGGAGATGTGTTTAGCCACATTAAATATCTATTTGGGGCCACTTGTAAAGTCATATGTAACATTGGGTTAGATATTTTACGTATGGATTGCACATGGGAAAAATATTTATTGTTGGGAAACTTAGTACCAAAAAGTAAATGTGGGGTCAATTGTTTTGTTAACTCATGGTTTTGAGTCACATGGTTTAACTTTACCACATGGTTTTATTTGTTTCATCTTGAGTCTATAAAATCAAACATGTTTAGCGGTTGAGGTTGGCTACTTGAGGTATTGTTTTGGTTGTAATTGTTGTCACCTAGAAATTGCACCCTATGCAAAGTTATGAAAACTAAGCTTTCTAGAGAAACATGGGATCATTTCAAGGCTGTGGGTCACCTAAAGTTGAAATGAACCTCCAGAGAAGGCAGGCTTCCTTTGGTGTCACCTAACTACTAATTCTATAAAGGGAAAGGGAGAAGGAGAATGCATTAAAAATAAAACTAACCCTATGGTGATACACCAAACGTTACTTGGATTTGAAACCAGACTTCATACACTTGCTTACAATGACTGAAGATAAATTTGCACAACTTACTTTTGCATATATTTTTGCAAAATTATTTCACAAACAAGTCTTGGTGCTAAGATTCCTAGAAGGAAAGTTAATTTCACATCTAAAATTCATTACATCTTTGGAAACAATTTGTGACCTACAAAAAACATGCTTTCTGCATAAAGGTTCTAAAAGCTGAGACAAAGCTCGAAGGAAACAAACATTACTTCACTAAAAGCTTGATCAATCAGCTGACTGAACACAAAAATGCAAAGAGAAAGTAGGCAAGAGCTTGAAATCAATAGTAATCAAGGTCTTTACTGAATTTCATCTCCAAAATTGAGTTACAAAAAGTTTGCTAATATGAGAGAGGACTGGAAAAAGTCACAGACTTCAGAAAAAGAATCCAGAGAACTCCCTTTTACAAAGAGAAAAAAAATGCCTTATATATAAAAGTAAGGTCGGCCCCTCAAGGCTTACAAAAATATCTGGCTTTAGAAAAATCCTCCTTAGATCTTTTCCTGAAATTAATGCTGCATTCCTGCGTGTCTTTGTTGTCCATGTCGGTGAAGAGTCATTCCCCAGAGAATCCTTTAGATCTTTTGTAGCTACCAAACACATTTACTTTTGGTCCTCGTGTCCTCTTTGAACTTCTTCGGCTGAGCTGCCTTGAATGCTTCTGATTTCTGAGCAGATCTGTGTCGATTCACATTCTGTTGATCTTCTTGGCACCAGTCAAGTTGCCAACGATTCACCCGTAGCTCTCTCTGATTGGCTGGGCACATTCCACATGGATTCCCCTTATAGTCAAAAGCTTGTTCAATCAGAATCGCATCTCGGCGAGACACTATAAGTCTCACCAATGCGATTATGCCCCTCTGCAGCTATCGGCATAACATGAAACTGTCGATGAGAGTTCTTATCGAGCTTCAAAAGTCATACTGATATCCCTGAAACCATCGACAAGACACAACTCTTTAGCTGAGACATCATGTTGAAATCCCCATTCTTTGGCGAACTCGGATCTTCATTCGGGGAGACCCCTCCTTGTCGGTAAGAGCCCATACCAAAATTGTTTGTTTTCGCCGACGCCAACCTTGTGAGCTACTATTTCCGAGACATCCTAAGCAGAGAAATATAAAACTTCATAGTGACTAAGATGTCCTAGCGACCACGAGGATTTCAAACAAGTATGACCCAAAGCTGGTCTGCAAGACCCTTGGGGAAGTCTTGCCGACTTTATTCCTTTAAGGGTTTTATGCCAAATCAGAGTGAGGGATACCCTCCAATAGACCTCTCTGTGACTTAGCATCAGATGTATGATTATTCCCTTGTGCGAATGCTCCATTTGGCCCTCTCAAACATCTGTCACATGATTTACCCTGCCTGATTGAGCCCACAGGTGAAAATTGGGCAATAATAATTATATTGAGTCTCCTTTTGAGGAGTGTATATGTGAAGTATGGAATGGGATGTGTATATACATTCTTGGATACATGGAGGATGCATTGGAGAGGCTTGGCATTTTAGAAGTATTCATGGAGACTATATAAGTGTATCATAATGTTTCATTGTTGAATAATAAATTGATATTGGATGCTTTTAGAGGCTAGGTTTTTAATTCTATGAATGTTTTCCTAGGGTATATCTTGTATTATATTGTGATATATATTTGATCTTTGCATATGGTTGTTCTATAAGCTTGTATACATTATTTTTTCTCATGTGGTTATGTATGAAATGAATTGATCATCTTGTATAATTTTCTTAACATTTGATATCAAATCCGTGGTTTTGGTTGTGGGGTGTGGAAGATCCTTGTTTTGGTATAACACTTTCTTGAATAGATATGATTTAAAGTTGAATCCATGAAAATGCATGAGAAATTTTAGACATTTCAAGGTATGGGACATATTTTTAGGTTATTATTTTGTAGATTTGATGTTTTGGGGTTTTCATATTTGTTGAGTATTTGGTATATATGGGGTTTGAATATGTGTTTGGAAAAATGGTTTTTCTAGGTGCTCACCATGAGTTTTTGTAGAGGAAGTTCTATAGATGACCCATAGGACAAAAAGTACCTCACCATTGGATCCAAGAGGCCTGAGAAATAAATTTTGATCTAAAACTTAACCTATTTTGGTGACAAAATAAAACATTTTTTTTCTCCATAGCCTTCTTGTACGAATGTATAGTTTGATTGTAGAGGTAAAAGATTGAGGGAGTGCATGTTTTCATGGGGTAAACATCATGGTACACCTTATTATCAAAATTTTTGCTTCCCAATATAGGTTTACAAGTGTTTTCAAATTTTATACTTTGATGGTGACAAGTACATAGGTTTTTTTCTAGTTTAGGGACGTTGATTGACACACATGAGAGACATTGACTCTTGGCTTGTGAGAGTTGAGTATACATTCAATGTTGTTGATGGTTATGGTGTCATGGATGTTCATGTGCACTTGAGATTTGGTACAACATGATAATGTATGTGGTTATTTGGTGGTGGTATGGCTCAATTTTAGGAGGTTGTTCCTATCTCTTGGATTCTTGTTCGGTTCCTTGACTATGGTACTTGGTTGTGGATTTTCTTATAAAATTGGATCTGCAAGTGATTTGGTTTTTGAGTTTTTAAATCTAAATGTTATCTTCTTGGCTATCTCAATTTGTATGTTATTGATGGGATGATGAGTTTGCATGTTTCATTGGTTTTAGATATTGGAGTTATGCATTTGTGTGGGTTGGCTACCCATTTGGTTGTAGTGAGATAACTCAAATGTGAACTTTCTATATCTATAGGTCTTTTCAATGTTGATGTAGATTCAGTTATTTGACCTTGTCTATGGTCATTTGTGCTTTGTTATGTGTTACATTGAGATGAGAGGATGGATGATGGTTATAGTGCCTAGATAGTTGGTTATGGGAAATTGTAGCATTTTTTTATCACAATGTCATGATAGCTTGGTTACACATTTTAGTGGGATATTTTGGTAGTGATGATTTTTTAATGTGAGATTGGTTCTTGATGGTTTGACAATGGTTGTATTTTCTTAGCTTGGATATCATGGTTCTACTTTACCCTTTGGGAGCTCTTGTTTTTGAGTTATTTGATTGTGTTGGGGTCATGAATGATCTTAATTTAGGAGATGGTTATCATGATTCCTAGAGAGCTTGGTTGCATGATTCAGTGTGAGATTTGACTATGATGTGAATTCATCACTGATTTTTGGTATCATGGAGGAGTTCTTGGATCCTATTGCTACAGTGAGAGTTCTTTGACATGTTTAGTTTCTATAGACACATAAATTTGTCCATGTCCTTACCATGACCTAGTTGACACTTTAGTAGGGACATCATAGGCCATTTTTTCCTAATCCCACTTTAATCACATTCCTAATTAATTAAATAAATCCCTTTATTTAATTAATTTCGCCCATTCACATGTCTCACATAATTCAAATTAAATATTTGAATTATTCCTCTCACCACATTTAAACAAGTGTCACATGATACATCTTCCACTTAATCCCTTCACATGTCAAACTAATTTAAATAATCTATTATTTAAATTAGGCATCATTTATCCTCCATCACACACTTGTCACATGACTACAACCTCTCATGAAGTGGCAAACCCTAAATCAACCCTAATCAATCTGGACCGTCCATATCATTCAACATAACTTGCAATCCTGTCCATTCATTAAAATTAGGCCTTTTCTATAAATCAAACCCCTCACAAGTCATTTGTTCATGGAGCATTTGAGTATTGTTATGTTGTAGGAATGATCACCCAACATTACTCCATTATCAACCCTTTGAAAGCTTGCATTCTCATGCAAGGTTGAGAAGAGCCATGGAGGTCAATCAAGTCTAGTTTGAGAATTGGTTTGCATTTCCTTTGTTTATTTGCATTTTCATTCTAGTTTGTGCTTCATGGTGCTTGGTAGGGTTTAGTTAGTTTGTTGTTTTCAAACTGAAATCTAATTTTTCCCTATCTACATTGGTGAACCTGACATCTTCTAATTTAATCATACATTTTATAGATTTTTTTCTTCTAAAAATTTGCATTTTCTAACCCTAGTTTTGTTAAGTTTTGAGAGTAAATTGTTACAGACTTTGGCATCATCGGCAATGTACTTGGTTGGAGATCTTGATTTCCATGGACCAGTTTTTTGTATTCCACAGTATGGATGCTTTCTGAATCATTGGTACACATTCATTATTGTTGTCTTGGCTTTCATCATAAAAGTCTGCATCATCCTTCAATTTCCATCACCTCTGTTCTCCCCCGCTCGACCCTCAAAGTCCCCTTCGGTCGTTGGCTAGGTGTCACTCACAGTGCAGAAAGCCACTAAGAATTTTTTTGACCTCTGTTCCAAACTCCCCTCCTAGATTGTGACCTTCAAAATTCTCTGCGGGTATTATCACCACTCGTTGCCATAGTTCAAGGTTTCTGTCATAGTCCTTACTTTTTTCGCCTCCACAAATCTCCTTCCTCAAAAACTTTAATAGTTTTTGTTGATTCTATATTTCTCTAACCTTTTTTCACCATCGTACCTTTCTTCATCATCAACTAGTCTTTGTGCATCTCTGGCAGCATACTTGGTCCAAGCACATTTACTTCGGATTTCATTTTTATCCTTTGGCAACTATTTTGTCTGTCCTCTGTAATTCCATCTATGTGGGCGCAAAATATTCCTTAAATTTGTGTCAAAGGCGTGGACATCACAGTGGAATGGGTGTTGTTGGGATTCTTCGTATAGCAAGAAAGGAGCATTGGCGCTGCCTGGAGGAGACAATTCAAAGTCTTATTTTATGGTCCTTTGCCTACAAGATCCATCCTATCTGCTTGGTGTCATAAATTAGTGGTACCATTGGTAGTGTGCATGTCACTTTATTTGGCTAGGTATGTTTCCATTAATCGATGGTTGCTAGTTTGATCTGGGTATACAATTTGCTTCGACTGATATTCAAGGTTTCTTTGATCGGTGTTTTAATTTAAATTTTCTTTTTATTTAACTAATAATAAGATGTGTCATTTGAATGAGGGTTTGAACACATAAGAGAATGTCATAGCGTTGAATTTGGTATACATTTTGTTGTTTCAATTTTCATCATAGAGGGTCTTTGTCATCCTTCAATTGCCATCATAATTGGGTTTTTTATCACTCTCATCTATGGATACTATGGTCACCGACCATTGTCATATCCATTGCATGCGCCCTCACCCTTCACTCATTGTCCTGTGAAATTCTTTGCTCCGGCGTAATCTTTCATTTATTTTTCCTTTCTCTCATTCTTTTTTCCCACTCCAATTGTGCTTTTGATTTTCCTTAAATATCTTTCTTGGCACACTTTTAAGCTTTCACAAACTTTTTTTTAATCTTGTATGCAAAGATTCAATGGTTTCATTTTATTAGAAAGTATCTTTTTAAGTTAGTTTTTAATTTTTTATAGTTAGTATAGAATAAAGTTTATTTGTTATTTTTTAACTATTTTTGTTAGATTAAATGTTATTTAATTAATTTTGTTAATTTAGTTTAAATTTAGATTTTTTTAATTTAGGTAGAGTTAGATTTTTAGATTTAAATTTAATTTGGATTTTTTAAAGATTTTCTATTAGATTTTAGATTTTTAGATTAAATTTTAGGTTTTAGATTACATTTTTAATTAGATTTTTAAATTAGATTTTATTAGATTTTAGATTTTAGATATAGATTTTTAATTTTCTTTAATCTAGTTAGATTTCTAATTTCTAATTTAATTTAGATATTTAACTTTTTAATTTCGTTTAGATTTGTAATTTTTAATTTAGTTAGATTTTTATTTTTTTTATTTAATTTAGATTTTTAACTTTTTAATTTAGTTTAGATTTCTATTTTTTTAAAATTTAGTTTAGGTTTTTAATAGATTGCATGTTTTTGACCCAGTCTCACTTTGGCTTGTAAGTTTGTGTTTCTTCTTGTCTTGGTGACTTTTAGGGTATCTAAGGAGTTGGAACAACATTGGCATCAATCATATACAATAGATTTAACGATGAAAACAATTAGGTGCACTTGTTTCATCTTTGATCTCTTAATCATTGTTTGTCACACATTTGGGTTTGGGCTCTTAAAATGAATTTTGTCTTCAACCACACATCAAAAATTGGGTTTAAAATTAACCACTATCTTCCTACACATTTGGCTTTGGGATCTAAAAAGAATGAGTGCTTCCATTATTTTCTTATAGACATTTTATTTCTAAGGGAAATTAATCACTGCAAGTGTGAATCAAGTGTGTGTCCTCCAAAACATCTCACTTGGTTTGCTTTTGTCATACCCTTCGTAGGAGGCCTACTTGGAGCACACACCCCTCCAAGGGGCGACCTCAATCGAGTGTGAATCCAAAGACACGCTCCTTTGGGAGTTGAAATCTTGTCACTCTTGGCTAATCCCCAAAGAACTTTATACCTTTGGGAAGTGAAGGTGAAGGGTGGGTTACCCCTTTCTCCTGGCTGTGTGGCAGGATTTTGCTTTCATTGACTAGAGATGGTTATCTTAATTTGATTGAATTTGTTAACATCTTGTTTAACCATGGAGGAATCTTAAGTCTTTGGTGTGGTGTCATGTCTATGACTTATTGACTTTTGATAGGTGATCCTTATTTGATAGGATGTTTGGTATTTTATCTTGGTTTACTCTTGTTTATGTACATTGGAGTTTTGAAATAATATAGGTGCTATTAGGAGCATGGCATTTTCATTTGGAGTATATTATATTGTTTCAAGGAGATGTTAAATCATGATATCATGATGAGTTCCTAATTCATCTATTGGATCTTTAACATTGATCCAAGTGATTCTCTTAGTATTGCGTACAATAGTCATTTTAATGGGAGCTTCATGATATTGGTGTGTTGTATTTTGAGGTTCTCATAGATACTTAGAGACATGGGTGAGGCTAGATCTCTTACTTTGTGGAGATCATTTGTTGACATGGATACTCTTTGATGAGGTTTCAACATGAATTTTGAGGAGCCTTACTTGGATATGGAGGTGAGTTTATGATGGACTTGTATAGGAGATTATTATTGGAGTGAGTCATGATTACTTGGTTATCTAGAGAAGCTTTTGCATTCCCCACTCTTGGTGTACCCAATGGTTTATCAACTAAGAGGCATTTTCTAGGTTTCTTATTTTTAGATGTATTATGTTTTATTCTTTGTTTTCTCATGGATATGGATCTTGAGCTATGGATAGTTAGTTTTGGAGGTTTCATTTGAGGGATGTTTGGTATGTTTATTTCCTTGTGTATATGATTTCATTTATTATGTTATCCATTGATGAGGAGTTTTGGAGATATTATTGGATTGTTTTCCTATTTTGGGAATGAATTTGAGTTTGATCTTTCTTGGTTTGAGAGGCTTATATCCATTTTGGTTATGAGATACATATTTTTTTAATCTTGGATATTAAACATTTGGATGTTGATGATTTTGATTTGGGTTTGTGAATTAGATCTTACTTAATATAGTTGATAATTTAGAGGTGTGTATAGAAGGACTTGCTACATGCTTAGATTTGTAGGTTCTCTCTTTGGTTTTGTTCTTCCTATTTTCAGCATAAACCCAAAATCAAAATCTCAGCATAATGTCAATGAAACTTTTCTAAAATGAACACAAATGCAAAGAAACAAAATACTACACTATGAAAAGCAAAGCATATGCATTCAAAAGAAAACTAACTCCATTGCTTTCCTATCATCAAGATATTGATTTAAGCATTTGGTGCTCTCAAATTTTCACAAGCACAAATGTAGTAAGAAGCTTATGGTGAACAAAATGTGTAAAGATCATACATGCTATTGAAATCGAATATGCTTTCTAGTGAGAAGAGAGGGTTTATATAGATGTCCTCACATGATAGATTTATGTTGCGGGAGAAATGTGGGATTAAAAGAGTGAAATGGAGAAATTGATAATGTGAATGGTAGCTCTAGACCTGCACAAACATGAACAAACAACACAATGTTAGTCAATTATACAAATATAAACTAGCATTCCCCATAAGATTCATTTGAAGCATAATGAACAAGAAAATAACTAAAGAAAACAAGTAAAAGAAATCTAAGTCCTATTCAAATGTTCAAACTCTCAATCCCATGGGGGAATTGGTGATATTTTGATGTGGAAAATAGCCCTTTCCCAATTCCTTGCAAGCTTGAATGATGAACAATGGTGCTCCTTGATGAAATTTGTAATAACCTAGCTATGGTGATCAAAATGCTATGAAACTTGGATGAAAATGGATGAAATTTGCTCAAAAACTTGTAGATCATGACTTTGCCTTAAGTTGTGGATCCCAAATTAGTAAAAGAGTCCTCCATTTATAGGAATGAAGGATGGAAGAATGAGAAAAAAGGATGAATGTGGGATAAAATATGAACCAATAGAAAAATGCCACTTGTCAACTTGCTATTGAAGAGAGGTGGAGCACATTTTGATGAATGTGCAAATAAATGCTATTAGGTGGAGATTTGAAATTTGAAAGTTGGCTTGTGGAGGAAGATGTGGAAGAGGAGTTATTGCCACTTGGCTCAAGAAAAAGGACTTGTAAGAGGTTTTTAATGCCATGTTGGAGGACAAGACCTTTTGGGAGGGAGATTTCAAAATGAGGGAATATTCCAACTTGATGCCCTTTTGAATGAAAATAGAAGAATTTATAAATCAATTAAATTGATTTACTTGTGCAAGAATCTAGAGGATTTAATGGATTAGTGTTAGAGTTAATCAAGATTTAATTAACTTAGATGGAGATTAGTTTGATTTGACACTTTGACTTAGATTTTTAGATTTATTTAAATCGAAATGAGAGGAATATGAATATTAGATTTAATTAAATAAAGTTTGATTTATTTAATTAAAGAGGGATGATGTTAGATTTAAATCAAATAAAGGTTAGTTTATTTAATTTAAAAGGAGATGAAATATGATTTAATCAAATACAATGATTTATTTAATTAAAAGAGGAATATTAGGATTAATTAAACCAAATGATTTATTTAATTAACAAAAGATAATGATTTAATCAAAAAAAGTGGATTTATTTAATTAAAAGATGAAATATGATGAATTTAATCAAATAAGGGTTATTTAATTAAATTGTTAGTAAAGGAGTGCTTTAGGTAGAATTGATGTTAGTAAATTAGGATTAGGTGCATGGGATCAATCAATATATTTTACGTGTCTACATTTTTCCCCTCTTTGAAGCAATGTACCTGCTGTGTTAGTTCAAAGAATAAACTTGCCGACATCAAAATTCAAAAAATTATGATTTTTTTGGATGCCCCACTGCTACCCCAATGGAAGAATTACATTGGTATACTGCCCCCTCGAGAGATCAGATGAAAATTTTGATTTTTGGGTGATTTCTCAAAAAAAGAAGACAAGCTGCTCGACGGGTCCAAAAAGGCTCTAGGATGTTGAAAACGTGCCAAAGCACAAGAAAAAGACTTGGATTGGGTAGAAACGAGGTTGGGGGCACAAAACCCTAGCTTGACGGCTAAAACGAGTCAAAAAACCCTAATTTTCATGCTTAAATAGCCTTTGAGGGGTCACTTTCAATTCATTTGCACATTTAGCCTTTAGAATTTTCATCGTTTTGAGCTCTAACCCTTGTGCGAGATGGTGCAACAAGTGCTTCCTTGACACATTTTCGAGCGAGTGCAAGTTTACCAGAGACTTCTAGGCACAGGACCATTGGTATATGACCCTAACCTGACTTGTATTTTTTATTTTTGTGTGCATTTATTACACTTTGAAGGTCAAACTTGTCTAGCATTGCTGTTTAACAATGTTGAAAGGGTTAAATCGATGATGCTAGGCCTCAAACCAAGCCGCTATTGTGACTTGTGATGCTGTGTCACAATTTAGCATTTAGGGCTCAAACTCCAAAGGCCAACGCATATGAAAATGGCGTCGACGTGCTTGAGTTAGGTGTTTAGGGTTTTTTAGGTCAAATAGGCCCACGGTCAAACAACAATGCCACAAATTAGTTTATAGTTTAGGGGGCTCTAGTGGCACAGTTTGGAGTTTCCAAACAATGATGTTGTTGTTGATAGTGATGCCTTTGTTGTTTTAGTTGTGAAAACTTCAAATGGGATTTGGTCTTTTTATGAAACTTGATGCTACGGCTTTATGGGTGTAGGAGGATAGAGAGCCTATACATTCACGCGAGCATCGATCCTTGGTGCTTCACAGATTGACCAGATTACACAAGTTGCTACAAGAGCACCTTGGAGCGATAGGTCTATGGTACATTGTGTATGCACCTGCCATCAAGACTCACCTGGCGATGATGACCACATTGGTAGAGAGATGGCACAATGAGGCATCATCATTTCATCTTCCCACCAGTGAGGCGACCGTCACTTTGGAGGACGTCTGGCGTATTTTGCGATTGCCCATCCACAGCGAGAGAGTGATATATGACATGGGAACTGACACAGATGCACATTACAAGATTATGGGGATAGATGAGATTGTTTTCACCGAGGGTCAGATTGAACTTGAGTACTATAGAGGTCGGGTGTTGACATTTTGACTGATTGTGGTAGCCATTATTTCAGGACTTGTAGCTCCAAATCAGTAGGGCTAATATTTCAGTCCAGGATGGGGTCTAGCTTGGGAGCAGATGCTCTTTAGGAGGTGCTCCTTTGCTTGGGGGCCAATGATGCTAGCCTCACTATACCATGATTTGCACGATTTCGCATATTGCGATAGCAGAGCCATTGGCACATGGGTCACAGTTTTGCACATCTAGGCATGGGAGCACATAGTCGTGCTTCGATCGAGGATTGTAGTGGTTGACGTGGAGCCCGAGTTGGTGGTATAGGGGTTGTCTTACATTCACACACACAGGACAACCTGGCCTTCCTCACTGGCAGAGGGTTTTGACGAGATGACAATTTTTACTTGGAGGCCTTGGCTGTAGATGTCGGCCTGGTATGACAATGTTCAACAACTGTTTTATTCTAGGAAGGATCGGCTCATGTAGGGATGTGAGCATATGATGATTGAGCAGTACTTGCCTAATCGAGTAGCCAAATAGTTTGGAGATGTGCAGGACGACGATCAGTACATGGCTATTTTTGCTTGGACTACCAGGGAGATGACATGGGGTTAGGAGATCCCTACCTCAGATGTAGTGGATTATTTTAGATAGCTGGTAGCTAGGCCATGGGCCTATGATTAGGGGTAGGCTGACCCAGGCACTACACATGATTATGACGATTGGTTTAGGCCTCCAGTCTGATTGACCATTCCAGGGATATTTCTTCCATGACAGAGTCCCCGAGGAAGGATGACCAGGAAGGTACAGGTCCCAATAGGGGGAGGAGGACCACCTCCACACCAGCCAGAGTAGAGAGATCAGGGAGACGGGCATCAACAGAGAGATACACCCAGGGACCAACAACCACATGTGAGGGACCAATAGCCCCCACAGAGAGATCAACCACCACCACCACCTTCGCCACCTCAGCCTGATCAAAGAGATGTTCTGATACAACAACTTCAGGCCTAGGTGTAAAAATTGACAACAAAGAGGGACCAGGTCAGGTAGTAGGTCCAGGCCCTCACAATAGAGTGAGATCAATCGAGGCAGTAGCGATAGGTGACAGAGTTGTAGCTAGCACAGGAGGTGGGAAGATGTCAATAGTTGGAGAGTATGGCAGTCACATCATAGGGTATGACAGTCCCTATGCAGATGTATCATGAGGCAGTGCGGGAGGTTAAGTATTATAGGGTCCACTATCGACAGGTGGTGCCTCTAGCAGCTCGGGTGCCAAATTTTTCCTAGCAGACAGGGTACAGAAAGGCAAATGACAAAGCTAAGAGGTAGGTGGGTGAGGGGAGCAGCCACCAAGGCTAGCTACCACATGGTTTTGATTGACACTATTATTTTTGAGATCCACAGGCTCCATTTTTTGATAGCCCTGTGGGCATTGTATACATTTGATTGACACATGACATTTGATCTTGATTTTGTACCATGACAGTTACATTATTGATATATATATGATATGATCGATTCATTATATGATGTGTCCTATTTTATTTATGCATGATGGATGGATGTATATGCGATGTTCTATATGCTATGTGACTATATTATGTGATGCGATGCATGTATGATTCTATATTATGCGATGTGATGCATGTATGATTCTATATTATGCGATGCGATGTATGATTATGTAAATGCTTATGGATGGATGAATGCATTTCTTTTTCAGTATCTTTTCTATGCACTTTTTATGATGATGTGGATGCAAATGTTATGATATGAAAATGATTTTAAAATGATTATACTAAAAAATCTATATTATGCCCCTAATGTATGATGATATATGTTATGATCATGAGATGTATTAGATGTTATGGCATATTCCTTTCTTTTTTTTCAGTATCTTTTTCATGTATGATATGATGATGCATGTATTGATGACATGATGATGCCTATATGATTATGCAATGGATGATATGATGCATATGTGGATGATATGATAATTACTATATGATCATGCAATGGATGATGTGATGCATATGTGGATGATATGATAATTCCTATATGATGATGTTTTTATGATTATGCAAATGGATGAGAATGTATGGTTTATGAGATGCTTAGAATAACCAATCTATATTATGCAATGATGAAATGTAATGCATGTGATATGATCAGTCTTTTCTATATGATATGATATGGATGATATGCAACATGCTGAAAATTTTGTGGATGCAGGATGGAGGCATTGGTGATGTTTTTGATTAATTGTCATGGCACCATGTTAGTGCGGAGAGAAGAAAGAAGAAACGAGATGAAGACAAGAGGATCCAACAAGCCCATGATCTACGAGACTTTATTAGAGATGATGATGATGATTTTCTTATTAGGAATTGGGATTTTAAAAGGGCTACTTACCTTATGTTTGATAACACACATAGACACGATGCATCAAGGTATAAATAACCAGGATGGTGTTGCACCTAGTGTGATGGACTTTGACTTGACAATTAGATAGGAGTACTCCTGTTCACACCTGACATACATAACCTTATTTAAAATATAGTTCAGATATTCCAAACATCTCAGACCAAAACATAGAAAGGAAAGCCTTCCTATGTGGTCAACAAGACACCTAAAAAAATCTCCCTACAAACCAAACAAAGTAGGCATGAACAAGGTTATTTTACAAGAATATCCAACAAGCACAATAGATAAAAAGATAATGATCGTTTCCCCATTCCTTTCTCTCTAAATCCCCTTTATTTGGGACACCATTGAGAGGTCATCAGAATGAGTGCAATAAGATAAGTTAAAAAGACAAGGAATAAGCAAACAAACAAGCTAATGTTCTTCATACCGCTAGCCAAGACTAAACTATGGCGATGCTTGATGTTGATGTCCATTGTAGGAAGGATGAATCCTAGGAAATGATATTATCAAATGATTTGGGATTGACTGGATGATAGGCTATTAATACCAAGAGTTGACCAACTTGTTTACTTATTGACCTAGACTTGAGACTTTGATGTTTTGAGTTTTCACTTCTGAACCCGCTAGACTTGTTTCTGATTGTCTTACCAAAGGTTGAGGCTGATGATTGGTTTATTATGAGTGAATGTTTATTTTAGGTGAAAGTGGGATGGAATGGATGGATTTTTCAAATATTTTGATGTTTTTGAAATGTTTTGAGGCTATTTTTGGTATTTTCAAGTTGTTTTGCAAATGTTTTGATTTTCAAAATTTCCAATGTTTTGGTGTTTTCCAAGATTTTGACCTAGAGACTAACCTAAAGACCTATCCTAGGGGCCCCAGGGGTTGATCAAAGATGAGCCTTGCCTACGTTATACACATAAAGACCACGTAGTTTGACTGACATAGACTTGATTATTGATGAGATATGAACAAATGGATTGCTAGTTTACTATGATGGACTCCTAAAGGACCGACCTAAGTGTCTTGGGGGATGATCAAAGATAAAAATTGCCTATGTTCATAGCTCAGAGGCCTGTAGTTCAACAAGATGACTCTGTTTTTGACTTTTTTCTGACTTTTTGACCTATTTTTGGGATTTTGATATGTTTTGAATGTTTTTGGATTTTCTGATGTTTTTGGATTTTTTGATTTTATGAATGTTTTTAGATTTTTTTGATTTAGGGAAGACTTTAAGAATATACACGAATCCAATTTGATGAGAGCATGCCCCCAACATGGTGTAGTAGACTACTTTAATATAGGTAGGACAAACTGACCTTGAGAATGGGCCGAGTAGTACTAGGAGGGATCACGATACAAACACAGGACCAAGCTATGATGCAGATGCGGATGGGTGATGGAGATATGTAATGCGATGGAAGTGTGATGGATGAATGATGCTGAATGATCCATAGAGATCATGGTGAATGGAAAGTGCTTATTTACACAACGTGCCTGTTTGCCAGGTTTTCACCAAGGTACTTTCCCAAAGCACCACCGAAGTGGTTTTCACTAGAGGACTATTTTTCTCTTTACTGTTTTCAATCCCTTTTTTGAGTTCTTTTGGATTTTTGTATTTTTTTAATTTTTTATATTTTTGGATTCACACCTTGCAAGTTTAGGCATAAATTTTTTTGAGATGGGAGCTATTCATAGGCTCCTATAGATATTTCCCTTCGGGCATTGATAGCTGATATGCCCCTAATTTGTAGCTTGCTATGATGATGAAGGGTCCCAACCAATTGGGTTCAAATTTTCCCTTGCTACCTAGATTTGGTACATTTTTTTGATTCTCCTTCTATACAAGCTCTCCTACTTGAAAGGTCCAACTCTTGATCTTCTTGTTGTAGCTCTGCTTGAGACGATTTTGGTAGAATTGTAAATGGTTTAAGGCATCCATGAATTGCTCATCCAATAGTTCTAGCTTGTTCAACCGTGATACCCGATATTCTTTATCTATGATGATATTTTTCAATGATATTCTCAGAGATGGGAGCTTGATCTCAATAGGGAGGATGGCTTCTAATCCATAGACTAGGGAGAAAGGAGTTGCACCTATTGGTGTGTAGATACTTGTTCAGTAGGCCCATAAGGGGAGATTTAGCTATAGGTGCCAGTCACGACCAACGTCATTGATTTTTTTCTTGAGGATTTTTAGAATGGTCTTATTGGTAGCTTTTGCTTGGCTATTTCCTTGGGGGTAGTATGGAGTGGAAAAGCGATGCTGGATATTGAACTTTTGGCATAGGTCTCGAACATCTTGGTTTTTGAAAGGTGTCCTGTTATTTGAGATAATGGCTTGAGGGACACTGCAACAACATATTAGGTAGTTCAGGATGAACTTGGATATCTGCTTTCTTATGATGTAGGTCATGGGAATAGCCTCTACCCACTTCGTGAAGTAATCCATGGCGGTGATGATGAACTTATGTCTGCTAGATGAGGTGGGGGTAATTTTTTTGACGAGATCGAGCCCCCATTGTGAAAAGGGCCAAGGTGTAATGATTGGGTGGAGCTCCTGAGCTGGTGCATGGATGAGATATCCATGTTGCTGACACTGCAAACACCTTCTAACATAGTCGTGAGCTTCCATTTCCATTGTAGGCCAATAGTACCTAGTCCTCAACAATTTCTTAGCCAAGGTCATACCACTCAAATGTGAACCAAAAATGTTGTTGTGCACCTTGGTTAAGGTAGTTAAAGCTTCCTCAACATTTAAGCATCATAAAAGGGTTCCTTCAATTCTCCTAGGATAACAAAATAGGATGACTTCTTAACAAATTCCCTTTTAATGTTCAGGGTTATATTAGTGGGGAGGACTCCTATTCTCAAGTAGGTGTATATATCATGATACCAAGGATCATAGGGACCAACGATTTCACACACAAATTCAGACTCTGGTACCTCAAATATTGGTATGAGAAGCTACTCTACAAGGAATTCTTGCTTTGGGATGTTGCGTGGGATATCTAGTAGTGATCCATTTGTTGCCATAACATTCACCACTCTATTATTTGTTCTCAGTATTTGCTCAAACGTGACATTAATGAAGAGCTCCTTGAGGCTTTCCACCAGTTTCTTGTATGGGGTCAATTTTAAGTCCTTTGTTTGATACTCATCATTTACCTAGTTGATGATAAGCTACAAGTCTCCATAGACTTTGAGTTCCATGATCTACCATTGCATTGCAATCCTCAGCCCTATGACAAGAGCCTCATATTTTGCAATGTTATTCGTACAAATAAATGACAACTTGTATGATTTAGGTATGCAATCCCCTTGTGCTATAATAAAGAAGACCCCAACTCCTGACCCTATGTTGTGTGTAAGTTCCATCAAAGTATATTTTCCAGTGATTTTCCATACTTAAGTTAAATATTGACTCATCAGGGAACTTTGATACAAGTGGATTCTCTGAATATATTGGTGCTTCTACCAATTGATCTGCAATTGCTTGTCCTTTTATGGCCTTGCATTCCACATACTCAATGTCGTGTTCTGTCAAGATCATAACCCATTTAGCTATTCACCCTGTGAGGGTTGCTTCAGAAAGCAGATACTTGAGAGGGTCTATCTTTGCAATGAGCTTTATTTGATTTGCTAGCATGTAATGTCTGAATTTTTGTGCTATGAGCACGATGGCTAAGCAATCCTTCTCAATGGATGTGTAATTTAGCTCATGTCCCACCATAGTCCTATTGATGTAGTAAATAGATCTCTCTTTCTCATTTTCATCGTGCTATGCTAAGGCGTTGAGAGCTACTACTGTTGCTGATATATACAGGATCAAGGGTTTTCCTGTAATTGGAGGCATGAGAACTGGTGGTTTGAGTAAGTACTCCTTGATCTTGTTGAAAGCCTAGTCACATTTCTTGTCCCATTTGTATGCTACCCCCTTGTGGAGTAGATGAGAATATGGGATAGCCTTATCTGCTAGTTGCACTATGAATCAATGGATGGACTGGAGTCTTCCTTGTAAACCCCTGAGCTGCTTCAATGTTTTCAGTGCCTCCATTTTGAGGATTACTTTGAATTTGGTGGGATCTACCTCGATTCCTCTCATGGATACAATGTACCCTAGTAACTTTCTTGATTGCACCTCGAAGACACACTTCTTTGGATTTAGTCATACCTTGTACTTTTCTAGCATGTCAAAGATAGAGCCTAATGTTGCTATGTGATCCCGATATTTCTTTGATTTGGAAAATATGTCATCCACATAATCTTCCATAGTTTTATGAATCATATCATGGAAAATTAGTGTCATGGCCATTTGATAGTTAGCTCCTATGTTTTTCAACCCAAATGGCATAATATTCCAGCAATATGTCCCCCATGGACAAGTGAAAGCCATTTTGTGTTGGTCTTCCTTAGCTATCATTATTCAATTGTACCCTAAGAATCCTTCCATTAGTGATAGCATTTCATGTCCTGCCATCATATCCACAATCGTGTCAATGTTTGGGAGGGATAAATCATCCTTGGGACATGCTTTGTTTAAATATTTGAAGTCAGTGTAGATGCAGATGCCCCCATTGGGATTTGAAACAAGTGCAAGATTTGAGACCCACTATGGATAATCAATCAATCGTATGAAACCTGCATCTAGGAGCTTCTATAATTCCATTTTGACGTATAATGCTATTTGGGGATACATCTTTCTCAACTTTTGTCTCATTGGCTTTGCTTTGGGATATACTGCTAGGTGGTGCACCATAACTTTTGGATCAAGGCCAGGAATTTCATAATAGGTCCATGCAAAGTTCACCTTTCTTTCTCTTAGAAATGCAGCTAGGAGTTCTTGTTCTCCTGTCAAGAGGGATTCTGCATAGAAGGTGATATGTGGCGTTTCTTCTGTTCCCAAGTTGACCGGATTGCCCTTCTCTGCTAAGACCATTGACTTCTCCTAATGAATAACACTAAGGGGAAGATTGAATCCTTCATCCTCCAGTGCCTAATAGAGGTTTTCACCATTGGACGTGTCCTTTATTTTTACTATTTTTAGGTCAGAGAGTGCCACAGTGTGGTTTTCACTCAAAGACCTAGAGATTATTCTCAAATTTTCACTTTTGTGATTGAAGGATTTAATCCTTTCCCCGTAATAGGAATGCGTGTCGAACATGGTGTCAAACCCAACTTTGTGATCTCCACATGGTATAGTATCCTGCAATCCCATGAATTCTGAGAGTGCCTCATCATTTTTGAATGTGTCCAAAATTAGTGGTCCTCGTTGGTTGTAATTGATGAGTTGGGGATAGACTAAGTTCATTTCATGGGTTTGGTTGTTTTACTCAAAAGACATGGTACTAATCATGAGAAGAGAGGAATCTTCAAATAGCATGGGTAAGTTGGTTATGGGATCCTCCTCATCACTACTGTATACATTGGTTATATCAAAGGTAATGTTATATATGACTCGACTTGTGGATAATGGTAACTAAAGAGCAGATGCTGATAATTGAGGGGGAGATTTGATTGTTTTAACCAAGGTTGCTCTGCCAAGTATGGTTACCTTTGGAGGGGTACATCCGAGGCCAAGATTTCTTATACGCTTCTCAAGAATGAGCGGTACTAGAAGACCATTGTCATTCTATCCAAGTTTCTTGTTTCTATTATATCCCATACCAAGCATCATTTGCAATCCTTTGCTGCTATCATCCATGGGAAGATCAGGCGCAGGCCTTTCATCTTGGTACAATAGACTTGATATGTCTTTTTTGTTTACTACTTCTCAACTTAGATCTCCCCAACATTTGAATCTAGAGGGGTCTACTTTGAAGGTTTGGGATGATGTTTCAATCGGTTGGGGCTGCCCATGAGATCTAGGAGATTGAGGTAACTCTCCTATTACAAAAGCAATTTTCTTCATTTTGTAATCCCCACACCCATTGTCTTGGATGATGACTTTGATTTCAGAGATATCAAGGATGGCAGGTGTCTTTGTCTCAGAAGTGGAGGCTAAAGTAGCTAGGTCTACATATGGAGTTGTAGGGCCTTCATCATTCTTTGGGACTTGAGGGATTTTATAGTATTTTGCTTCCAGGTTTTTGCAATAATAAAAGGGATTTGGATCACCATGGACCGTGACCTCTTGGTTTTGATATGGGAATTTGATGCACTGATGGAAGGTGGATGCGACAACTTGCATCCCATGGATCCACAGATGAACTAGGAGAATGTTATAAGGTAAATCAAGGTCAAGGACCTGGCATGTGGTTTCCATAATGGATGACCCTACTTGAATAGGGAGATAAATAGTGCCTTGAGACACTCTTTCCTGGTCATCATATGCTATGATTGTGATACCCTTACCCTTTTCAATGCCATCCTTGGAGAATCCCAAATTCTTTATTAGTATGAGCGAAGAAATATTTAGACGTGCACCCCCATCCACCAAGACCCTCTTGAATTTTTTTTTATGGATGAGGAATTCAAGATGGAGTGTGTGATTATGAGATGGTTGGGTGGGAAAGTCCTAATCAGATAATGTTAAGAGATTTGGGGTGGTGGTGTGTTCGACCATAGCTTGGAATTGGTTAGCATCAAGATCCATGAAGACAGTAGATGAAGCCAATGCTTCCTCTAGGATTTTTCTATGTGTGGGAAAGATCTTCAGTAACTCGATGATGGAGATCTGAGTGGGGGTTCTTTTTAGCTGGTCTAAGACATTGTAGCCATTAGGAATGGATTTCGGATTTGAGGTGGATGCCCTAGGTGGCTATGATGACCTAGCAATGGTAACTTTTCTACCGCATGTGGTGACTCCATAATCAACTTTGGCTCCCTTGATGTTAACAATAGTGACCCATTCATCTAGGGATGTGACAACATGATTGTACACATGGTTCATGTTGCCATACTTTTTCTTTCCATGGTTATTCCCTTTATTATGATCTGGCATTAGATTCATGTATATCTTTAGGTCCAGCTAATTTCCTGTGGGTTGTTCAACATTTATGACTTTGTCATCGATGAGGTCTTGGATTAGATTTTTCAGCCTCATGCAACTAGTTGTCGTATGCCCTTTGATTTTATGAAAATTTCAAAGATGGTTTTCATTGTACCATGGTGGTTTCACTTGGGGCTCTTGATAATTCTCATAAATTTGAATTTTGATGAGATTTTCATTTACCAATTTCTTCATGATAAATTTGATTGATTCCCCAAGGGCTGTGTACTTCTATTTGGGGGGATATTTGTTCTATGGGGGTGGTCCCCCTTGATTATTCAAATTATTGACTTGATTTTTTGGTGGTTGTGATACTGCGCTAGCTTGTGTGTTGTTTTGATTATTGCTTGGTGGTTGTTGGTATGTTTACGTGTTTTGTTTTGGAGCACTGATTATGACCTTGACATCAACCACACCATCATTAGTGACATTTTTTTTGTTCGCCCATGTGTGAAGTTTCTCATTGTAACTGGTGGATGGGCGGTTGTCTTGATATTCTTGATATGTGGGTGTTCCCCCTTATGAAATAAGGGCTCTTTCAATGTTGAGTGCCTTGGGGATCAAATGGTCATATGTGGTGATACATTGCATCTTTAGGTGGAAGGACAAGGTTTTCTCAAGATTGGAAATGATGGTGCAAATTTGTTGCTCCTCTAGCATGACCCACTTGCTTCTGTTGGCCTTGGATCACCATCGTTGCAAGAAGGATGTGAATGATTCCCCCTTGGATTTTTTGAGCGCATATAGTTCCTCTAAACTCACATCCATGCCAATGTTGGATGCGTAGTTCTTTATGAATGAATGCATGATTTCTTGGAACTTTTTGATTTCAGGAGGAAGGTGAGAGAACCATTCCATGGTAGGCCCAACCAAAATTCAAGGAAATAGTCACATTAGATATGTATTGTTGTATGCAACATCCATGTAATGTACTTGGAATTCCCTGATGTGATCTTCAAGATTTCTTGTCCCATGATATTTGTCGAATTTAGGGATTTCAAACCCTTTCGACAATGGTACCATCGCAAGGCTCCCATCGAATGGATGAGGGCACAAATTGCTTGGTGTTTTTGTTGTTTTCCCAGATTGGATATCTATCACTTGTTGTGAGCAATTTTATTTGTGTCGTCACATCATTTTGTGGATCGGGAGGTGGAGTGAACATGTTTTTCAGGTGGTTTGATCGTTTGGTTGATGGGTGGGGTGTTGGGTATGTTGGTGGAATTTTGTTGCAAGCTCTATTGTGTGATCAATGCTTGTTGATATGCCTAAAATTTCTATTGTGCCAACAATGCTTATTGTTAGTCTTGCTGTTGTTGTGCCAACAATGCTTATTGTTGGTCTTGTTGTTGTTGTGCCAATAGTTGGGCTGCTTCTTGTTGCACTTGATATTATTGTAGGGCTTGCTGATATGCTTGTTGCTGAGCTGCTTGGTATTGCGCTTGCTGAGCTTGATATTGGGCTTGTGCCTGAGCTTGAGCTTGTTGGGCAGCTTGTGCAGCCTAGGCAACTTGTGCAGCTTGGGCAGCTTGTGTAGCCTGGGTAGCCCGTGCAGCTTGTGCGGCTTGTGCAACTTGAGCTACTTGTGCTAATTGTGTAGCTTAGGAAGCTTGGGCAGCTTTCTACTATTGTAACAAAGCTTGAGCTTGGGTAGCCTACTGTGCTTGTTGTGCATGCGCTTGTTGAACAACTTGTTGTGCAACTTGCGTGTTTTGTGCTTATTGAGCTTGGAACTGTTGAAGTGTCTTTTGATAGGCTTGTTGAGATGCTTGTAATGTGATGCTATATTGGTTTGCCATGTTTGGTTTTGGTGGTGGTGGTGGAGGATTCAGAATTGTGTGAGTCATTGTGATGAGAGGTGTTGTTGGATTGATGATAGAAGTTTGTGGGGTAGATGGTGTGATTGATATGCTTGGTCCTTGAGAGACCACATTTTGAGGTATCATAGATGATGTGTTGATTGCTTGTGTTGTTTGGATTGTGTTCACCTGTTGTTGTGATATTGATGGCATGATAAGAGGATTCGATACGATGGTTTGATTTACAACTGGGGGATTGTTTTGATTTTGCTGATTGAGGTTTGGTAATGGTTGTTTCCCTAAGCTGAGGAGTGGTGTGGATGTTAGTGGTAGAGGTGGAAATGGTGGGAAGATGGGTGGTGTGTTCCCTTGAGGAAATGATGGTGATGAGGGGTCAAAGATTCCCCCTTGTCCAAATAATCTACCCTCTCCTTGTGAACTCATGGGGAGAGAGACTTGTGTGTTAAGAGGATATGCTAGTGTTGCATGAAAAGAGGATGGGTCATTGGGGTCATGAAAGGTGAGAAAAATATATAGGTGTTTTGGATTTTGAGGAATGGATTGACCTAAGATGGTGTTTGTATCCAAGTCTTGGTTGTTGACAAGGGGGTGTGTTTGAAGAGCATGAAGTAATGAGCTCCCCTTGTTGACAATTGGTTGAGTTGGATCAATGGATGATGTGATTTGTGGGATGGTTTGAGTGATGCTTTGAAAGGATGGTGTGAATGAAACTGGTGGCATAATCCCAAGAGGTCTCTCTCCACAAGAGTTCTCACATCATAGTTGGAAGGGAGTTTAGCCCCTTCTTTTTCCAATTCTAGCATGTATTGTGAGGGATTAAGTTTCATCATGGCATTGACAATTTTGTGAGTCTCAGGATTTTGGACCATTTCAATGATTTCATCTTGATTCATCTCTAAAAAATTGTTGGTGATGTCCTCCACTTGGCCACCTTCTTCTTGAGAATCTTGCGAAAGTGGAGGAAGATTGAGTGTGGGATTTCTATACCCAATGGGATTGATTTTGGGTGTGGTTTGACTCAAGACACTTGAAGTGGATGTTTCTTTATTAATTTCCATGTTCTTTGTGTGTTGAGATCTAGTTTGGACCATAAAATAAGGATCAATTTTCAAGAATGTGGGAGGTGAACTTCTAACTCCTTGGATTGATCTAAAATTTAGGTACAAAAAAAGAAAGTCTAAGATATAAGGATCAAGGATGGTGATGAGGTAGTGAAATGATGGCTGATTGTGAATGATTAAACTCTTTGGGAAACCTTGAAAGAAATAATAGAATTTAGGACTTTTGGATTTGATTTTGGATTTTGATTTTGATTTGGTTTGATTTGATTTTGATTTGATTTGGTTTGGATAATGAACTCATAAAATCTAAGAGGTTGGATGTTGTCCTAGAGTAAACTTGTCCACAAGATGATAATTTAACTAAGTGTGTAAAGAATGATTCATCTACACACACTTAGGCAAACAAGATGATTTTGACTTGATTCAAGAGGATTTTCCCAAAGCCTAGTATGAAGGATTTTTACAAGATTTCCAAGAGTTGTTTGTGAGATGGATTTTGATTGATGTTTGAGGATGAATGAGAGTGTCGATTTTGATCCTAAGAGACTTAGAGAGACTTTAGCTTACTAGATCTAGGTGTTGAAGAACATGCTAATACTTCCTGTGTGAGATACTCAAACCTTTGAAAAAGTATTAGATTTTGACAATAGTAAAATGAATAAAAATTTGGATTATTCTTTGATGCACATTTGTAAAAGTTGAAGGTCAATCTTTCTCTAAATTCGTAAAGCATAGAGAAACGTTTCTTTCAAGATTTTTGACTAAGACCTTTGGACTTTAGTTTTTTGATTTTCATCTTTCGAGAAATCATTTGGAAGAGCATATGTGTGGGGTTCAATTGTTTCTTATCTTTGCTTAATGAGTTCTTTTTAACACAAACACTTTCTTGCCTTAGATTTTCAAACTAAATGTCTAATGTCCCAATTTCTTCTCATCCCACAAAGTCCATTATGTGGAAATCAAGGAAATCAAGGCAATAGTTCCCAAATGTTGACTTTAGAGAGAGGAAATTGAGATATAACTCAAATGCTTAGAATCCTCTAAGGATAGGATCCCTAGGGCAAGAAATAACACTTGGATTTCTTCAAAGGTATTTTCTTCCTCTAAAGGGTTTGAAATTTGATGATCATAGTTGAATGTTTGTTTTCCAATGTTTTAGATCCAAGCAAAGTATTTTGATTCCAAAATAATTCACAACCCTAGGATAGAAAGAGATAATATTTGCTGAATCCCCACTTGGATAAATCAAGTTGTGCTTATTTAAAGTGGATGACTAGAAGCTTGATCACACTGGATCCCCTTCATGACACACACTTCTTGGGTCAGCCAAGCTTTAGTTCTCATGAATATCCCATGATGAACTTCTCATCTCTACAAAAAACCGCAAAAATGTGGGGTGGCTTCAAAGATTGGACCTCTTGCACCAACAAATAGAAAGGATTTTGGTTTCTACACAAATTGGTTCTTAGTCAGGGTGATAAGGGACATGTCACCTTGCAAGCATCCAACAAGACACTAAAGGCTTTAATAGATCCTACTAGGGGTGCTTATACTTTTTTAAGGTGGTATCTCATTCTGAAAGACACTATACGGCTAAGGCCTACATACCATGAGGACTTGACAGTTTAGTCTAATCCATTTGTATACCAGCCTGAGTGAAAAACTGGTTGGAGTCACCTTCAAGTTCTCCTTTTAGATGTGTCTCTTAGATAGGCCCCTCTAAAGGTAAATGAAAGAAAGCAAGCACATCCATAGTTTGATCAATCCTTGTTTACGTGAACAAAGAGTGAACACATGCGATATACTTAACTCACACTAGCAAGCTTTGTTCAATTTTAAGAATCCAAATTGAAGTGTGGAGGAAATCTTTTATACAAATTAATATCACCAAAATACTTTTGATTCTCAAGATCGTCATGAAGCGCGAGAGAAGTGCATACGCCTTTTAAATGATATTACTTTGTAAAAGAAATTAAAACACAAAATACACATGTTCATTTTAACTTTAATAGCAATAATGGATTCTTTTTAAGCACAAAGATGAAGCGTGAAGTTTGCTTGTTCAATTTTTCGATCCAAAACCAACTCTAGTAAGTTCCTAAAGTTCTTTTTAATCCCTTTGATTGATCTTTTTAAGCCCAAATGAAATTCAATTTGAGTCCTAAAAACTTAAAGAAAACAAAGCCTTAAGATGGGATTATAATTGCTCCCAAAGTGTTTAAAAACACTTGTTACAATAGAGAGAAAATTCCATAAGAAAACTTTGTCTTTGTTTCCTCCCTTCCCTTTTGATCACTCCAACCTACAAAAACTGGTTGAAACTACCAAAAAAAGAGCCAAAAACTAGTTAGAAGTCAAAGGTGATCAAAATGAAATTTAGCACCTGTTAAAAATAACTTGAAATCTGACTTTTACCCCACCCCAACAGTACAATCCGTAAAGGCATTGCAGTTTGAAGGGGTCCAGTGGGAACTTTGGTGAAACCAGTGGTGCTTTGTGGAGAAACAGAGACTGCGATTGCATCACTATTTCAACTAGTGGTGCAATTTGGAGTTTGATTGATCTGGCCCAAGTGAAAATGACTTAAGAATCATGGTTTGGAGTGTTGTCAGTGTCGCTAAATAGCACCGCTAGACTGATAGCTATGTTGTTTGAACTTTGTAGCGTTGTTGTTTCCTATAGACACACAAAAATTTGAGAAATAGTAGAATTTTGGTAAAAAAATGTGTTAATTTCTCAAGATTTTCCATCCTAGCGCCAAAATGTGAATGGTAGCTCTAGACTTGCACAAACATGAACAAACAACACAATGTTAGTCAATTATACAAATATAAACTAGCATTCCCCATAAGATTCATTTGAAGCATAATGAACAAGAAAATAAGTAAAGAAAACAAGTAAAAGCAATCTAAGTCCTATTCAAATGCTCAAACTCTCAATCCCATGGGGGAATTGGTGATATTTTGATGTGGAAAATAGCCCTTTCCCAATTCCTTGCAAGCTTGAATGATGAACAATGGTGCTTCTTGATGAAATTTGTAATAACCTAGTTATGGTGATAAAAATGCTATGAAACTTGGATGAACTTTGCTCAAAAACCTGTAGATCATGACTTTGCCTCAAGTTGTGGATTCCAAATTAGTAAAAGAGTCCTCCATTTATAGGAATGAAGGATGGAAGAAAGAGAAAAAAGGATGAATGTGGGATAAAAGATGAACCAATAGCAAAATGCCACTTGTCAACATGCTATTCAAGAGAGGTGGAGCACATTTTGATGAATGTGAAAATAAATGCTATTAGGTGGAGATTTGAAATTTGAAAGTTGGCTTGTGGAGGAAGATGCGGAAGATGAGTTATTGCCACTTGGTTCAAGAAAAAGGACTTGTAAGAGGCTTTTAATGCCATGTTGGAGGACAAGACCTTTTGGGAGGGAGATTTCAAAATGAGGGAATATTCAAACTTGATGCCCTTTTGAATGAAAATAGAAGAATTTATAAATCAATTAAATTAATTTACTTGTGCAGGTTGCAAAATCTAGAGGATTTGATGGATTAGTGTTAGAGTTAATCAAGATTTAATTAACTTAGATGGAGATTAGTTTGATTTGACACTTTGACTTAGATTTTTAGATTTATTTAAATCAAAATGAAAGGAATATGAATATTAGATTTAATTAAATAAAGTTTGATTTATTTAATTAAAGAGGGATGATGTTAGACTTAATCAAATAAAGGTTAGTTTATTTCATTTAAAAGGAAATGAAATATGATTTAATCATATAAAGTGATTTATTTAATTAAAAGAGGAATATTAGGATTAATTAAACCAAATGATTTATTTAATTAACAAAAGATAATGATTTAATCAAAAAAAGTGGATTTATTTAATTAAAAGATGAAATATGATGAATTTAATCAAATAAGGGTTATTTAATTAAATTGTTAGTAAAGGAGTGATTTAGGTAGAATTGATGTTAGTAAATCAGGATCAGGTGCACGAGATCAATCAGTATATTTTACGTGTCTACAGATAATTATCCCATATTATTTAATCAAATGAAATTGATGGGAATGAGAGATAAATGGGAGATTTTGTGATAGGGCGAAGGTTTAGGAATTTAGCACTAAAGTGAATTGGATGAGTGATTTAATTAAATGGATTTATATATGCAAATGCAAATGATTTAATGGAATATGCAGTGGATGCAGATTAATGTAAATGTATGTATGGATAATTTAGTAATAATGTGAATAGAGTATTATAAAATGATTTATGGATAAATGATTGTGCGAATGGATAAATGCTTATAATATTTTAATGATTTAAGTGAATTAATGAATGGATAGAAGAAATTATTAAATGAATTAATTTAATAGATAATAATATCTATTTAATTAGTAGACGAAAAATAGGACGATTGCGAGGACACATTTTTCTCCTCTTTGAGACAATGTAGCTTATCGCATTGTTTCAAAGAAAAATAAATGATTAACTGGTACATGCCCCAGGGACATCCTGGTAAGGATGATGATAAGGATGATATGCCCCCTTTAGAGATTGATCGAACAAGTTGTGATAATATTAATCTCTCAATAGATCACGAAGAGAATTTGATAATGGATATTGCGCAAGTAATTAAGCAGAGATGCACATTTGATGAAAATGCACAATTGATAGGTGTAACTGAATAATTGATGGAATGCTCAATATAGCTAGGTTGATAAGATGATTAAGCTGATTGAGATTGATGCTAGCAAAAAACAATGATTGATTAATAAATTGAGTGATCAAGGAGCCTTAGAGTCCCATGCTAAAGAGCAAGTTGATTGATTTGATATTTGGATTAAACGACAAGCATTAGTTAGATAAACTGATTAATTACCCTTTGAGATAAGGATCATGAAGAAAATGAAATGATGAAGGAAATGGATGATGGAAGAAATGATAGATGAAAAAAGATATGAAGGAAATGAAGGTGATCAAGCTTCTTGTTCTTGACAAAGTGCTTTATCATCATAGAGCTTATTATGTTGCAAATTAGTATAAGTGTCTAGATAACATGAACATCTAGATGACTTGAATACTGTTTGCATTTTTATTTAGCAGTGAAGTATAAGCATTTAGGTATAAGGACCTTAGATGAATTGAATACTTATTGCATGGAAGACACTATCAGACAAGGAATTCTCTCATCCACACTAGACTCATAGGTCCTCAATGATTTTAGGCAACCATGTCTTAAGATGAGTCATCCTATGAATAAGAAATAATCCACAGACAACAAATAAGTGAACATGCCCCATCCTCACCCCTCTAGTCCAAGACATCCTCAAAAAGCTAAAAGACATGCTACCAAAGATAAAAATCATAAAATAATCAAAGATCGACAAACAAATAGGCATCATGCTTCCATGTAGATTTGATTCTTGTCACAGTTTATGCGTTTGGTTGGATCTGCAAGATAGATTGGTAGGTATGTTTCATTGTCTAGTTGATTGTCAACTGTGACATATTTTGATTTTGTTGAAGTTCAAAGTTGTGTGGTGATCTGAAAGTATCATTGTTTTGGGATTTTTGAAGTTATTCAATTTTTTTTTTTGAATTTTTGGAATATTTAATTTTTAAATTTTTGGAATATTTGATTTTTTTATTTTGGAATATTTGATTTTTTGATTTTTGAATATTTGATTTTTTGGATTTTTGAATATTTGATTTTTGGATTTTTGAATATTGATTTTTTTGTATTTTGGAAATATTTGATTTTTGGATTTTTGAAATATTTGATTATTTTGGATTTTGAATATTTGATTTTTGGATTTTTGGAATATTTGATTTTTGGATTTTTGAAATATTTGATTTTTTTGGATTTTTGGAATATTTGACTTTTTTGAATTTTTTGAAATATTTAATTTTTTTGGATTTTTGGAATATTTGATTTTTTTGAAGTTTTACGACGGAATGAGCAGATCGACAAAGAGGATAGTTTTCTAACCACTAGATGTTAAGTATCCCAACCCATAGCTAAGGTTGAGGAAATGCCCCAGTGAGGGATAAGACCAATTTAGTATGCTTGGTGAAGTGAGCAATGCGAGGGGAATGCAAAACAATTCACAAGCCATGGTGAGTGTGAAAAGGTCATTATGAAGTGGTGGGTGAATGGAAATGGGATGTAAAGATCAAGTGGAGCTCCAAAGGAAAGAGGAACAAAGCCTCTACACATGGCGCTGATTTCTCGTATTTCACCATGGTACTTGCTTAAGGCGCCACCAAAGTGGTTTTCACCATTGAACGAATTGATTTCTCTTTACTTTTTTCTTTTTTTCTTTTTTTTTGTTTTTTTTAGGACTTTTTTTTCTTTTTTAAATATTTTTTTAGGACTTTTTTCCATTTTTTTGTATTTTTCCAGGACTTTAAAAGAGTGTACTCTCTGAAGTACTTAGTTATAAAACCTGTGAATATGCATATTGTTGATGGGATCATTGAGCAATTCACCTTTTGGAGTAGATAATTGGTATGCCCCAAATCCATACACAATAGTGATAACGTATGGATCCAACTAGTTAGGCTCATATCTAGATGACCATGCTGGATGAAGAGATATGATTTGGATGAATGGTATGGATGATGGATGCAGAGGATGACTGATGTAGTGGGTGAAGGGAGTTAGGGAATGATTCCTAACACGCACACTACATGGGTCATCAAGCTTCACATGAAAAGGAGTTTGGGCAACCAATGAGTTATAGTATGTGAAGGGGTCATTGTCAAAGGTCCATCGAAGAGCTTCACCAAGGTAGATGGAATGATATGATAAATGAGTGGATATGGATGGATGTGGAAGAATGTATGAATTGGGTGAAGAGGAGGAAAATGGAGACTTAGGATCAACAAGCTCTTCTTTTGACATTCTACTTTGATAAATGCCCCCAATTATTTTAAATGGAGAGGCATAGCTAGAGATCAATTATTTCTTACTTTCATTCTTTTGATAGATTCTCCTAGTTATTTTTGATGAAGGGGCATGATTAGAGACCACTTTGTTCTTACTTTCATTTTTTATTTTTATTTTTTTCTTTGACTTGTCTAATAGCTTTTTATTTTGGCTAAAGGACCTTTCTTGATCTTTCTTTTTTTGTATGCTTTCTTTTGATTCTAGATCTCCATTTGAAAAAGGGACTTTTACCTTTGATTCTTGAATTACATCCTTTTTATTTTCTTTAGGTGATACTTGTTGATCCATTTCTATGAGGTGGATGGATGTGAATGAGATGGATGAGATAGATGAAGTGGTGAGAATGTGTGGTTCATGAAAAAGGTTGGCAATGCATTCAATGGATTCTTCAAGACTATCCTTTTTGGGATTGTTAACATAAGAGTAAGCTTGCACATCCTTAACAATTTGGCAAGAAAACTCAATAGAGGCAATGGTAGGGGATGCATACCCTAACCTAGGATGGTCAGAATGGAAGAATGATGGTTCAGAAGATGGAGAAGGATAATCTTGGATACCTTTAGTAAGGTCATGATCAAAAAGTGGATTATCATAGATATCATGATAAAAAATGGGATTATTATGGAAATGAAAGGATTGGGATAAAGTGTACATGGTAAAGGAATATGTATCATCAAGATCCCAAAAAGTTTCAACCCAAGCATGACCATCTATTTGTGTTCCTTCTGTAGTTGTCTTGGCATCCTTGTTGGAAGTATGACCCTTCTCGATGACATTAACATTGTCTTTTGCTGATAAATTATCCATATGGTATTCTCCACATCCCATATCATGGATTTGGACCTTGGTATTTGATGGTGTGGTAAATGAAATGGATGCTTTTAAGAACTTAGGATCAACATATGCTTGAGAAGGAAGTGCTTCACAATTGCTAGGGATTGTGATTTCAATTTTACGGCTTAGATTATGGCAATACCTGAAAGGGTTTGGATCTCCTTGTATTGTCATTTTGGCACCATTGTGTGGGAATTTAATGCACTGATGGTATGTAGAAGATACTTCTTGCATTGCATGAATCCATGGTCTTCCAAGGAGGATGTTATAGGTTAGAGGGAGATCAAGGACTTGAAAAACCACATCCTTTACCACAAGCCCAACCTTGATTGGTAAAGTAACTGATCCTTTAGATGAGTGTCCCTCTTCATCATATGCCTTTATGGTAATATTTTTATTTGGATCAACTGCATTTTCATAGAACCTTAATTATGTGATCAATTTTTGAGTACAAATATTAAGACCCACTCCTCTGTCTATTAGAGCACATTTGATCTTAACTTCATGGAAAAAAAATTCAATGTGTACAGGTGCGTTATGTGGTTTTTGGATGGATGAATCATCATTATCAATAAAAGTGAGAGTGTGAGGAGAGGTGATGTGTCCCACAATATCTTGGAATTGATCTACATGTAGGTCTGTAGGCATTGTAGCAGTAGCAAGTGCTTTATCTAGGATATATTTACACTCAAGAGATAGGCATAGTAGCTCAAGTATGGAAATTTGTGTGGGCATTTTACCTAAATTATCTATGAGGTTGTATCATGAATTTGGTGTATTAGTTTTTGAATTAGGACCTCTAAGGGTAACTATGCCTCTACAGGTAGTAACATTACAATCAGGTTCTTTTCCTTTTATAATGAAAGTGTTCACATGATTATCAACCTCATTAATGTTAGTTATGATATAGTCATACTTAGCAGTAGTATAGTTCACATCATTACTGGATTCAAGGGCCTTTCCTTTATCCTTGTCATGCTTAGGGAAAGGGTTTTTAAACATCTTGTGATTAGAGTTACAAGAAGGAGTGTGTCTATCAATTGCTATCTTACTGTCATCAATAAGGTCTTGTATTAAATGTCGAAGTTTATTGCAACTATTAGTCTTATGTCCTTTGTGTCTATGATAGTTTCAAAAGTGATCCTCATTCCACCATGGGGGTTTGAATTGTGGATTATATTCTTTCATCTTGGGTAGTGTTATAAGATTATTTTCAAGGAGATCTTTTAATGAGGATTCAAGCGATTGTCCCAATGGTGTAAAATTTCATTTAAGGAAACTTCTTTGTTTTTATTTTCCTTTATATGAAGATGAACCTTTAAGGTTGTAGATAGGCGATGATGTTTTAGTTGTTTTCACATCAACAACTCCATCATTGACCACATTCTTGTTCTTTACCCAAAAAGGTGTCTTGTTGCTCGAACCTGATTTTTGATCTTTGTTGTTATTAAGTTTAATAGTTCCATTATCGATGAGAGTTTGTTCGATTCAAAATCCTATTTCTACGACTTCATCAAATGAATCCAAGAATTTGAGGTGAAGTTCCTTTCCAATTTCCTTGTTCAAATTTTGATAAAAGAGGTGAACCAATTCATTGTTTGGAATGGTATAAAGTAATCATTTTGTTAAATATCTCCATCTTTGTAAAAATGACACAAAAGATTCTCGTTGTTTTTGTTTGGTGTTAAAAAGGTTTGTCATGGTCACTTTAAGTTCACAGTTGAAACTATAATTGGAGACAAATTTATTAGCCAATTCTTGAAAAGATTTGATGGTTAGGGGTAATCATGAAAACCATTCCATAGCTTCTCCTCCTAGACTGTGAGAGAATAATCTCATAAGATATGTCTCATCAACTGAAAATTCCAAGATAGCATCACAAAATTCTCTTAAGTGGTCTGTAAGATCTCCTTTTCCTTTATATTTATCAAGTCTTAGTATGTCCCAGTGACTAGCAAAAGGTGGCATTGGTATGCTTGAATTGAAAGGATAAGGACATATATCTTCAATGGAGAACTTGTGGGATGATGTTTTACTATTCTTGATAGTATCCAATTCTTGTATCAGTGGTCTAAGCTCCTCCAAAATAGGATTGTTTGTAGGTGTAGTTTTTGACATCTTTGAAGATCTCTTGTAACCAAGTTATAAATAAAAGGGTTCGTGATATTTGATTCTATCCTCATTGTTTGTTTTTGTAAACTTAGGTTCACTAGATTCATGTTTGTCATTCATTGTTAGAAAGGATATGTAAAAATTAGGAGGTATTTTGATTCCATCATCAACAAGGGCCTTGAAGTATTGTTGCATATTACATTTTACTAGTTGCAACACTAATGTGATCTTCCCCATCAAAGTCTTTTCCCCAAGGGTTCCCTTCTTCTTGAAACATTTTTACTCTCGTTCTAGGGGTCATGGGTGATTATTTTGATGTTCAACCTAGGACAAGATAATGTATGAGACCTAAGATTAGGATATGACTCTAAGATGAGATATAAGAATGGTATGGTATGGTAAGATTGATATGATAAGAATGCAAGAGCTCAAGGAAACTCTAGGTCCAAAGCTAATTATGATGCAAGGATTTACTTGTGCTATGATGGATAAACACAAGGAGAAGTGATCAAGAGAGGGTATGTAGGAGATGATGAACTCCAAAACTATTTCCCTACTCTAGGAGAATGGTAATTCCCTAACTCAAGGATGATAAACCTCAAGTGATATAGGTGATTAATAGCCAAAGGTTTGATTTCAAGACCTAGGAAGAGTAACCTAAGTTTAAGATAAAGGTTTGTTTGACCAATAATGGATATACAAGGGAAGAGGATACACAAGGACTAGGCATAATGCAAGGATTGAAAGATCAAAACTAAAGGATAATGCCCCCAAGAGATTTAAATGATAGGTTCATTTGGGATGTTTTTTCTATTTAACTTTTTGGGGTTTGCAAGGTTGAGATGTTGCAAATTTCTAGGTGTAATGTTTGGTTGAGATTTTTTTTGAACACAAATGCAAGACACAATAGATAGAAAGTTTTTGAGTGGCTCTAGTATAAAATTAGAGAATGTCTGAGTAGGGGCTTATGTTAGTCCCAAAATTGTTGCACTGGTATTGATAAATTTTGCAAACACTTGTAAGAAAGCACAACCTAGTTATTCAGAAAGGTTTGTATACTTGGTATAGCCCACCGAAGTACCCTAAGATTAGTGTGAAACACCTCTCTTTTGAGAGTGGATAGCTAGAGGTCTAGTGGCACAAGCCCACTATGGCATCAGGCTCACCTTTCCTCTCTCCTTGGGAGGCTGAGAATTCCAACCCATAGATTTCTATCTCCATTCAAGGGAGTTAGTAGTGAGTATCTTCGGGCATGATACTATACGGTGCACTATACCAAGCAATGGCCAAAAGGTTCCTAGGCTTCTAAAAACAAGAGGTGTCTAGTGGGGGATTTCTGTGAAAAGAGAACTCGTTTGTAATAGCTTGAGAACTGGGTGGCCCACTCCCACTCTCATCACCAACAAGTCTTGACAAACCGAGGGTCTCACAGCTTGGCTTCAAACGATGCTAACCACTCCTTGGGGTACAAATTTCATTCTCCCCCCTTTGATATAGCCTGCTAGGAAACATGCTTGAGGTCGAACCCTAGGGTGATGAAATCCCCAGGAAGGCCTCCTACTTAAAATGCAAAAGGAGACTAATGTGTATTTATTGTCACCCAAGATCCAACAAGTGTGCAAGGGGAGAGGATACATACACACTAGCTCAGGTAACACATAATGTGCAATTGCACCAAACATGACAAACAAAGTTATTTTTAACCCAACTAATCTAAATGTGATCTAATCTAAAAAAAGAAGACACAATGTTTCAAGATAGATTCTTTGACAATCAAACCTGCAACACAATAATTAGTAGTTTGAGTTACTGGTCTTCAACAAACGAGAGTTTATGTTTTCATTTTTCAAGACTTGGACAAACAAACCTGCACAAGAGCCCAATCAACACGAACTAGCTACGAAATCAACATTAAACTAAAAAGAAAAATGACATTAATCTAAACCTAACTAAAAGTAAATCTAAATTAATTAAACTAAATTAAAATTAATCTAAACTAAAATTAATCTAAACTAATTTAAATTTAAACTAAATTAAATCTAAATTAAAATTAAATCTCAACTAAATGCAGAGAGAAAAAAGAAAAATTCATGCAAAATGTATATAGAAGCTTCATGCAAAACATGAAAGCAAATGTTATAAATTGATCGCAGTGTGAAATGACGTGCAGAGTAAATTGATGTGTTTGCAGGATAAATTGACGTGTTTCTAGGATACATTAAAATAGAATGTTCTGAAAATGCAGGAAACTTGCGATAAGAATTGAATATGAACACTGTTTGAGACTCGAATCAAAGCTCAAAACATACATTTCAGGGCAAGTTTGGCAGAATTGAATGAGAGCAAAAGGGAAATGTCAGGTAGCAACTCAAAATTTACCAAATAAAAAGTCAAAATGCAAACATTTTTTGTGCAATAACTAATAATTCTTTAATTTGATGAGGAACCGATCAAACTCAATACATTTTCCATCTATTCATGGTTGATCAACTACAAATTTTGGGTATTGAAAATCTCGGTTAAAAGTTACTGATTTCTTTAAATTCAACAATCAGATCATTTCGAGGAGGATTACAACTCATATTTGTTTAATTATGGGTCAAACTTTACTAAAAATGACAAACATTTCTTGAATCCGCCACCAAAGACCACCAATTTCAGAGATTTATTCAACTTCACTTAAAAAATAGTTTTTATTTATTATTTTCTTAAATGTATCATGAAAGGTCCTCAAACATTTATAAACTCACTTTCAATTCCATGATTCAAATTCACACATAGAAAATGAGGGAAGTAGCCATAGAGAAGAATGAGAAAGAGTGACCCAAGAGATTGTGGAGGCATGCAAATGTTCATTTTGAGTATTGTATAATAAAAAAGTTTCTATTAGAGATAGAGGAAGGTCACTCATGCAATGGTATGAGAAAGACATTTGATCATTTTGCAGGGATCCATCCAAATAGGGACCAATATAGTGTGAGCAGCATTAAGAGTGCATTAAAATCATGTACTGGTTATACAATAGGGATTGAATGCAACACATATGAATCGAGAGATATAAATATTTTTAACTGAGAATTCCAAAGCAGATAAAAAGCATAAATCATTTCAATTTGCATAAACGTTATTAGGCCTTACGCCGCCATATTTTGGCTTGCATCAAAATGAAGGCTTTGGAAGAAAATTTAGGTTGTCATTTGTAGTTGTGATAGCCTTGGTGGTCATGTATACAAAGTGTGTGTGAAGTGCGAATCATGCAAATTGGCCTGATAAAATGTCCCAAACAAATATGATATAAAGGAACTCGTGCTTCTCATAATAAAATGATCTTATGAATCAAGCATGCAAGAGTCGTTGTTGCAAGAAATTAAATCTCCATAAAAGATATTCAAATAAAAGTTGTCTGATAAAAGCTGCAAGAATAATCTCCATAAAATATTCATGTCGAGTTCACCATTCTGTTTATGCTAAAAATGAAAAATTGATTTAATCTATAAACCCAAAATAAAAATCTTAGCATAACATCAATGAAGCTTTTCTAAAATGAACAAAAATGCAAAGAAACAAAATACTACACTACAAAAACAAAAACATATGCATTCAAAAGAAACTAATTCCATTGCTTTCCTATCATCAAGATCTTGATTTACACATTTGGTGCTCTCAAATTTTCACAAGCACAAATGCAACAAGAAGCTTATGATGAACAAAATGTGTAAGGATCAGACATGCTATTGAAATAGAATATTCTTTTTGGTGAGAAGAGAGGGTTTATATAGATGTCCTCACACGATAGATTCATGTTATGGGAGAAATGTGGGATTAAAAGAGTGCAATGGAGAAATTGATAATCATCCCATATTGTTTAATCAAATGAAATTGATGGGAATGAGAGATAAATGGGAGATTTTATGATAGGGTGGAGGTTTAGGAATTTAGCACTAAACTGAATTTGTGAATTATATGAGTGATTTAATAAAATGGATTTATATATGAAAATGCAAATGATTTAATGGAATATGCAGTGGATGCAGATTAATGTAAATGTATGTATGGATAATTTATTAATGATGTGAATAGAGTATTATGAAATGATTTATGGATAAATGATTATAATATTTTAATGATTTAAGCGAATTAATTAATAAATAGAATAAAGTATTAAATGAATTAATTTAACAGATAATAATATCTATTTATTTAATAGAAAAAATATAGGATGATTGTGAGGACAAATTTTGAGTGTCTACACTTGGTATGCCTTGTTCATTTTTTGATTTTTCATTACCCATGTAGTGGGAGTTCTTGGATTGTGTTATTCATTAATAGGTTTGACACATGGAGCTTTTGTTTGTAGTTCATGGGTTCTACTAATGTTTAGATACCTTTGAGATATGGATGATTGGATGGATTATAAGTTGTCGTGGTTGTTATTTCAAGTCATGTGGGTTTTTTCTTCTTATGACAACAACTTGTCCAACCTTTGTTATCACTTGGATTTTATGCTTGTGTTCTTTGTATTGGCACATATTCACCTTGTCTCGTTTATTTTCTTCCATAGGTGGCATGTTGGAGGATGACATAGTTTCTTGCTTGATATGGTGGACATCTTGGATAATGTTATAGGTATCTTGATGGAGCATGAGAGTATGTTGGAGCTTAATGTGGTTTCATGTATGGATATGATGATGTATATCATTTATTAATCCTTATTCAATTCATACAAGTGGGAGAATGTTAAGAATAGGTTTTTTACACCTTGTATACCGTGTATTAATTTAATTATGTAAAATAAATATTTTTGTGGTGCATCCTTAGGATATGTGTTTAGCTACATTAAATATTTATTTTGGGCCACTTGTAAAGTTGTATATAAAATTAGGTTAGATATTTTGTGTGGGTTGCACATGGGAAAAATAGCTAATGTTGGGAAACTTAGTACCAAAAATTAAATTTGGGGTCAACTATTTTGTGAACTCATAGTTTTGAGTCATATGGTTTTAGTTTACCACTTGTTTTTATTTCTATGAGGTTGAGTCTATAAAATCAAACACATGTTTATTGGTTGAGGTTGGCTATTTGGGGTTTTGGCTTGGTTATAATTATATTGAGACTTATTTAGAGGAGTGCATATGTGAAGAATGGAATGAGATGTGTGGATGCATCCTTGGACACATGGAGGATACATTGGAGAAGCTTGATGTTTCAGGAGTATTCATGGAGACTCTATAAGTGTATTGTAATGTTTCATTGTTGAATAATACATTGAGTGTAGATGCTTTTGGAGGCTGGGTTTTTTCCCTCTACGAGGGTTTTCCTAGGGTATATATTATTGTATTAGTGATATCTCTTTGATATTTGCATATGGTTATCATGTAAGCTTGTATGCATGTGTTTCTCTCATGGGATTATGTATGAAATGGATTGATCATCATGTATCATTTCCTAACATTGTGAAGATAGAAACAATTAACATGAGCACACATTAGTGAATAAGATAAGGGGTCAATAAAACCATGACCCTAAAGAGTATTAATTGTAGCACTTAAGGGATTACACTAGACAAAATATTCAAAATGAAACTAGAAAAGCTATAGTAGTAATACAAACTACCAAAACTTAGAGTGTTTAAGGTTTTATCAAAATACAAAGCAAAAAAATCCTAAGGACCTCCCTAGAAAATTGAATGTTCTAATAGTTTCAACAAAAGCCATTAAGCAAACTAAAAAATAGAGATTTATAATTTACCTTGGTGTCAAAAATTTCTATAATAGTTTGAAAAATAAAATTTTAACCTTATGATATGAAAAATAATATCCAACCCTTACAAAGAGAAATGAAATACCCTTTATAGGAAAATACACTTCTAATTTTGTAAGACATAATGGTTCTGATCAAGTTTTCCATCATGAATGGTGCAAATTTGATAAGTTACTAATGACAGTTAGAAGCATTGGAAAGGTGGCATGTAGGGCATGGATTAATCTCATGAAATCCATGCATATTCAAGTTCATAGAGTAGTGTGAAATATATTTTGGTAGCTAAAACCATTCATTGCATTGATGAAAATATGGGTTTCATATTCTTTATGGTGTCAAAAACACAAAACATGTATTTGAGGATGTGTAAATGGCCTTTTGCAAGTAGGGAACATCATTTTTAGTAGTTGCAAGGGTTGAATTGAGTAATAAATGCATTATCCTTCTTAGGGAAACAACTATCATACCTACCACATTAATGGTGTCATTATGCACTATAAATAAGTTTTCCCCACTTAAATCACACAAAACCCAAATAAAATCCATTAAATCTAATCTATAATAAATATTTTTTTCTAACATTTAAAACCATCTATGGGAATTTGCATGAGGTTTTGGTGATTTTTAATGATTTTGGGTGTTTTAAAACCTTAGATAATTTTATAGGTTAGAGGAAACATACAAGCTTTGGCACCCTATCAAATTTAGGAAGGAAGAAACATTGATGACCTTTGATAAACTATCAAGGGTCAAACGAAAATAATGACCTTTGATGGTCTATCTGAAAGGCACACAATCTATTGAGATGGGGGAGGTGAATCAATAGATCAAATCTATTTAAAACTCTTTACTTCAACATTTATATCCAAACATGAAACTTTAATCAAAACAACTATTGATAATAAATAAACCACATAAGCACACATTCACATAGAAGAATGCTAGATATACATGGAAACCCAAGATGGGAAAAACCACAATGAGAATAGCTGCTTGGAACTACTGTCCAAATCCAACCTCACAAAGAAAGAATATAATAAGGGAATTACAATATGAATTAGGCACCAACCTACTAGAGACACCAATCCCTAATTGTATTTGTAGGAACTAACCTATTGGAGACACCAATCCCAAAACAAATATTTGAGCACCAACTCACTAAGTAGAACACTAGTTCTACCGAACTACACAGATAAAGCTTGTAGAGCTTCAATGTTAATTACACAACTTGCACAAGATTTTAACTTGCTTCAGAAACTCTCCTAAACTCCTTATGATCTTCTAATGATGGTGCACAATTATTGATATGCAAATCACAATGAATAACACTTTCTCGCACGACTTCTCTGACCCTTGCTCACTCCGTTCATACATTCACATCCATACACACCTATTAAGTGAAGTGAGATTTGAATTATATACAAGAAATTATAATACTCTTAGTTCATATTGGTCAAGGATCTACAATTTACTAGGATGACATAAGGTGGACCTAATTCAAATTACATGAAATGTGTAGGAGGTCAGTCCTAAATCAAATTTTTTTCTACCAAAGAAATATGATGATTTGTGCTTTCATAAGAAACTTAACCTTTACCTATATTATCATCCCACACTATCTTTGGATGACATAGGATACTAGCCATTGCCACACAATTCTAGAACCATCACTAGTTGATTAATTAGCACAATGACCCTTCTATCACTTCAAACTTTTTGCAAGCTAAACATAACTTTTGAAAACTCGAGAATATGATAGAACATGTGTAGACATACTCTCCATTCAAAATGTAGAGCCAAAATTTCCATTAGGAAGAAATACAAAACATGAATGTGTTTCTAGAGAAATCTCTTTTCCCTGAGTAACCGACTTGAAACATTCTGGATCAGATTTTTGGATTACCATTATCAACATGAATATATGTAGGTATGATATTACAAGCATACTATAAATAGTTAGATTCGTTCTCAAAATGCACACTAATAATGATAATTCAAATATGATTCATTTTATTCTCATTGTACTGCTAACATTACACCTTGGACATTAGCGAGAACTAATCCTTGACACTAAAAATTTGACATCAATGAAAACATCTGTTCAACAATCTCCCCCTTTGTTATTGATGGAAAATAGAAAAATATTGGCCACACACGAAGATAAATCTAATGTTGTCTAGATCAAGAAACTGCCTCGCATTGATTCCCACTTTCTCCCCTTCAAAGTATGTACACATTTTGAGACCTATTTCTCCCCCTTTCACATCAATGGTAAAGTTCAACTTCCTTTATAGCACTTTGCACAATTTGAAAACTTGTTTCCTGAATAGACTCCCCCTAAGTCCATAACACATTGCTTCTAAAAACACTTTGTAAGACCACCAAGCCTTCTTGCTATAGGGAGTTAACATTCCCCCTCACCTTGTGCATCCTCTTGATTCAAGAGGAGGGAGCAACAAATCCAAAATTTTATGAGAGAAACTCAAAAGTCTCCTTAGGAAGTGATTTTGTGAAAATATTTGCTACTTGATCCTTGGTTTCAACATACTCCAAATTCACTTTTTTTTTTCTACAACCTTCTCCCTCAAGAAATGATATTTAATTACAATATTATTTATCCTTGAGTGCATTACTATATTATTTGAAATGTTTATGGCACTATAATTATCACAAAGAATGGAAATGGGTCTATCAAACTCAATATTCATCTCCTTCAGATTCTACTACATCCATAAAACTTGAGTACAACATGTAGCTGTTCAATATACTCCACTTCTGTTGTTGATAAAGAAATTGAATCCTCTTTCTTACTTAATCATGATACAAGTCTACCACCAAGAAAGAAAGCTCTACCACTTGTACTCTTTCGGTCATCTATGCTTCTGAACCAACCTACATTTGTGTATGCAGTTAGAGTGAAATTTTTACTCTTAAGATACCACAAACCAAAATCTTTTGTAGCCTTCAAATATTTGAATTATTTTTTCACTACTTTGACATGAGTTTCTTTAGGTGTTTCCTGAAATTTGGCTACCATTCCAATTGTCTACATCATATCTAGTCTAAATGTAGTCACATACAACAAACTACCAATCATGGATATCTACAAGGTTTGGTCTACTGGATTATATTCATCATCTTTACTCAGCTTACACCTAGTAGCCATAGGTGTATTCACCAGTTTTCATTCCTGCATCTTGAACTTACTTAATATTTCATCTATATGTACTTTTTCTGAGAAATGAATATATTCCTTTTTATAATTGAGAAATTTATAAAGTAAGAAAGAAATACAACTCACCAAGCATTGACATTTAAAACTCTCTTTGAATTACATTCTAAAAATCCTTGCACATGTCATCATTACTTCAGCCAAAATAATGTCATCACCATAGACAACAACAATTGATAGTTGATCACCTTTTTTAATGTATAAATTACTATCTACACTATCTCTCCAGAACCCTTTCTATTGCAAATACCTATCCAAATTAGAGTACCATGCTCTAGGATCCTGTATAAGTCCATGATGCACCTTCTTCAATCTGCACACAAAATCCAGATTAACTGAACATTAAAACCCTTTTGGTTGCTCAATGTAGATTTATTATTTTAAATGTCCATTTAGAAATGATGAATTCACATCCATCTAATACACTTTTAAGTTATTGAATGTTGATAAGACCAAAAACATTTTGATTGCTTCTAGTCTTGCTACCAGAGAAAATGTCTCCTCAAAATCAATTCCTTCAACTTGAGCATATCCTTTAGATACTAGCCCAACCTTGTTCGAGATTACTTCTCCACCTTAATTCAAATTATTTCTAAAGAGCCACTTAGTACCAATAACATTCTTGCCTTTAGGTCTTGGAATCAGTTCCCAAATTTAATTTTTCTTTATCTGAATCTTCTCTTCCTCCATAGAATCTATCCATCCTTTCTCTTTTCTTTCTTTTGTATAGGACTTTGGTTCAATATTTTATATTAATACAAAGTGTACTTGATCACTTGATTTCTTAATCCTTCTCTAGGTATGAACTCCACTGTTCTTATCTCCAATAATTTGATCTCTAGAATGATTTTTCTAGAAATACCTTTTTGGAGTCTTTGTAATGGTATTCTAAGAATCAACTTCTAAGTCTTCATCACTATTGTGGATTGGTCCTTCATCATCTTCTACTTTTGGAAGATCGGTAGGTTGTATTGTCTCATAAATACTTACATTTATACTCTCAATAATCCATTTTAGTATTTTGTTATAACATCTATATGCTTTAATTGTCATAGAGTAGCCAAGAAAAATACCTTCATCAGATGTAGTATAAAACTTACCCAAGTGTTCTTCATACCTATTGATATATCACCTGCTTCCAAATATATTGAGATGTATAACTAAAGTCGGTCTTCCAATCCATAATTCATATGGTGTTTTAATAGTTCTTGGTCTGATTTGAGCCTTATTTTAATATACACTGCAATCTAAACTGCTTCTATCCAATATATATCTCATAAAATTTCTTGACGTAACATTGTTCTGGCCATCTCTTGAACAATTTTGTAATGTTGTAAAATTGCATCCCATGGAAACTTCACATTGGTGCATTTGGTCCCCCACATTTATGGCACCTAGCTGCATTTATGGAAAGAACCTTATGAGTCAGAATTTTATGAATTCAACTCCATAAGGGGAAATGAAATGTTAGTAACTTCTACTTCCTTATTTATTACAAAGTTGTGAGTTGGACTCTTGCATGGTGAATAAATGTCCATGCAGTGTGCTAGCATCCATGTATTTTACAAGTTTAAATGAGGGAAGTTTAGGAACCTCTACTTGTGACATGTGTCATCATGGAAGAATCTTGAGTGTAATGGCTCTTCCCGCCCATGAAACTTCACAAAACCCTAATTTTCAATCTCATTTGCATTCATTCTCACTCTCTCTCTCACTCAAACTTGATTTCTCCCTTCCCCCCTCTTCTACATCATGTCTCTACGGTGAAGCTTTATCGAATTTACATCTTATAAAAAACCAAGGCTCTCTTGCAAGCACTCAATTCCATTTCTATCAAGCCAAGAGGAAGCCATAGATTGTTGGTAACACTCTCTTGATTTCTTGTCTATTTTCTAGCTTATTTTACTATGTCTATATCTCATGATATAGGTTCTCCTCCATAGCGAGGTTTGCTTTTATCACTTAGATGTCTATTTCATGAAATAGGTTCTCTTCCATCACAGGGTTTTCTTTTATCACTCATTGTGTCTACTTTACTTTTTGTCTTTTCTATTCTCTATATATCTATCTATATGTGGAGGTGGAAACACTAAAACATGGGTTTGATTGAGGCAATCCCTAAAACAACCCCAACATTTTTCCTCATTTTTATTGTGTGAAATTTGTTCATGTGAAGCTTCGTAGGAGGCTTTGAAGCATAGGACCTTTTGTGAGTTAATGTCTCACCTCATTTTTCATTTAATTTCATCCTTTCTTTTTGTCAATGTTGACACTTTAAGTTTTTTGAGTCATTTCACAGAAAATAAGTCATTTAAAAAAAAATTAAAGTATTTTATAAAAAATAATGAAAGGAGAAGTATATAGCTCAATAGATTTCAAGTGAAAATTAAGTGAAATGACAATGTAAAAAATTGACCAAGTCTTTTGTTTTAAGCACCAATAAGTAATAGCTTTCAGTTTGCTTCACTCATGGGTAAGGAGAAATTTAGGGTTTCTTGTTCGTAGGAATTCAAGGCCATGTTGTAGGCATGGAGGTTGAGAGATATCTAGTGTTGAAGGAGTCTAGGAAAAGAGGGGAAGTTGTAGGGAACGTTCCAGACTGAGGAAAAGGGATGGAGGTTGAGGAGTTAAGGCAACTATTAGTTATCTCCACGTTGCAAAGCCTCATGAGTTAAGGAGGGAACATTGAATTTTTTTGCCAAGTAAGCCTCTAAGGTCACCATTTTGTTGGAGTTTTAACTTTGTTCAAGGTTCAAGGTTGCAAGGTCATTTTATATCTTTCAAATCTCCTTTTGATTGTGCCATGGAAGTGATTAAGAAGAATGCAGTTCCATAAGAGGATCATATATATATTTTATCTTTTATTCTTACATTTCTTGTGCAAACCCTACTATGTGTTAAGGGGTAATTAAGGAAGTGATTTTATAAAGTGTCATAACCCAAATTTATTGCATATTTATTTAAATGTGTAAAATTGAATTGTTGATGAAATTCAATTAAATATTTAATGGAGATTCAAGAATATTTGAATGTTGAGTGACTTGATTGATTTTGAATTTGTGGATTTTTGAAAACTATTTTTATATGTCATCAAGAATTTGAACGTTACTGATCAATTTGCAAGTGCAAGTGTGCGTAGATGCAGGATGATGGGTTGAAGGAAAAGAACATGGTTGAAGTAGGATTGTTTAGCTGGATTGAACGGTAAGCTAGTTGGAATCTGGGTGCACACACCACAATGGCATGCTGACTGGCATTTGATTGATTTCAATGTATAAGAAAGCAAAATTTTTCTGATTTGAACTATTTTTAGTGCTTCCAAGTGAATGATTAGTAGATTTAATTATCTATTTAAGCCTTGTGATTGGAAGGAACTAAAATGACATTGTAAAGAAAAATTTCTTCTTTAGTGTAGAAATATATATATGTAAGAAGCTCGAAATGGAAAAAAATTAAAATTCCTTACTTAAAATGATAGTGTATGGAACTTTTGAGTCATTCCAAACAAGCAACTAGTATATGAATGTTTTATTTGAAACATATGCATATATACATATATACATATATATATGTGTGTATGTAAATCGAACACACACACACATATATAAATACATATATATATATAAATACATATATATATATATAAATACATATATATATATATATATATATATATAAATACATATATATATATATATAAATACATATATATATATATAAGTGCATATATATATATGTAAATGCATATATATACATATGTATGTATATATGTAAATGCATATATATGTCATGTATGTAAATGCATATATATATATAAATATATGTGTGTGTGTCAGAACACAAACACACACACATGTAAATACATACATATATATATATAAATGCATAAATATATATATATATATATATATATATATATATATATAAATACATAAATATATATATATAAATACATAAATATATATATATATGTATGTATATATATATGTATATATGCATGCTATATATATATAAATGCATATGTATGTATGTAAAATGCATATGAAATGCATATATATATATAAATGCATATATATATATATATATAAATACATATATATATATAAATACATATATATATATATATAAATACATATATATATATATAAATACATATAAATACATATATATAAATACATACACACACACACACACACACATATATATATATATATTATTCAAATGCATGGTAAGATGTAAATGAAATCATTTAAATGCATAGAGATACAAATATGTAAGTATATATATATATATATATACATACATTATTCAAATGCATGACAAGATGTAAATGAAATCATTTAAATGCATATAGATACAAAAATGTAAGTATATATATACGTATTCATGTTCAAATTTGAAATGAAATTAAGTTGATAGCTGATGCTTTAAGATTCAGATTGTGGTAAAATCAATGAAGATTACAAGGCAGATCCACGATGGTCGTTGCCTACCCAATAATAAAGGCATTATTCAAAATTAGAGGGTGGCTATGGCAAGAAACTGCCATAATATTAGCACCCAGCCGCATGCAAAAGTGTGGGGGGGGGGAGTTTAACTATTATTTTGAATGAAGGTGGTGGAAAAAAAAGCAGGAGATCGATAAGGAAATCAAAAAGCACCCAAAAAGCATAAAAGAGAGCGAAGTTGTAGGAAAAATCTAAGGAAAATCTTCAATTCGACAGGCTCATCCATTGAGGTAATTTGATTCATGAATTAGTGTTGATATCCCTATCATATCTCTTCATTGTTTATGTTTATCATTGTATATGATGGTAGAACTGATAGTATAAAGGTATGCTATGTATTTTCCTGTGTGTGTTTTGACTTGAGCTAAATGAATAGTTTTGGCGATCAGCCTTAGGGGATTCACATGGCCTATGGCTTGCTCATGTTAGTTTTTTTGAATGAAGTCATTCGGCTAGCTGTGCTAGTTCGAGGCATCGAAATCCTAGAAGTGACTATTAAGAATGTTCGATCAATAGAGAAAACCATATCATGGCTATCAGATATCATAATCTGATTTAATGTGTACCCTTTGGTGTTGACTGTGTAAGGGTTCGCCTATTAAACCTATGTAAAGAGGAAATAAACCTCTGTGGTACCTTCAGTATGTGTCAACAAAGTTATCTTTTAAAGCAAATGCTTCCCATTATCGACCTAGCTGATAATGGTGAAAGGATAAAACGTTCTTTTATGTAGGTTAGTGGTAATCATATGTGTATAAAAGAAACCTCGATTTGAAGAATCGATGGATGTTAATGAAGGGTTTCTTCATAAACTTGTAAAGATCGCTCCTCATGATTGATAGTGTAATTTATTATTTTACAAGCATATATGAGTTTGCATGAAGTATAGAGCAACATGCATTAAGGTATAAACCAGAATACCCAAAAGGGTAACTTCGAATGAAACTTGAGGTTAAGATAGGGAATACCTGACGATAAAAATGGGTCAAAATCTAGAAAAACCCTAGTCTTTTTGATGCAGCCTGTGTAGGGCAAAGTATCATAGATCCTGAAACCTCTTTGTTTTCTTAATTGAAAAATTTTCCTAAGAAACTCACTTCGACAAGTATGTCGAAGTTGGTTTCCTTATAATATTAAAGATGCTCATAGTGATTCCAGTGATGAAAGAGTTGAAAATTTGGATTAAAGACATTTTGTTCTTAAGGATGAAACTAGGCTTTTTGATTTGTTTAATTTCTATTCATGATGGAAAAATCCATTCAATATTAAATGGTGAACAATTACTTGTAAACAACTTAAGATCAACAAATTGAGTAAACACCATTAATTGTCATTAAATATATATATTTTGTTAGTTTTAAATAGAAATGTAATGATGTAAACAAAAGTTATTCTTTAGCAAACAACTGTGTTTTATTGAAAATTGTCTTTATAGCTAGAAACAACTTCTTTTATGATTGTTTAGTATGTAAACAACTTACTTTATGACTGTTTAGTAGGAAACAATACTTGTTTTGTTAAAATAATGAATGTTCATTTGTAAATAGCTGATTTTATGACTGTTTAGTATGTAACTAGGTTACTTTATGACTGTCTAGTAGGAAACAATACTCATTCTATTTAAACGATGAATGTTCTTATGGAAATAAGAAATGTTAGAATATAACAATATGTGAGAAACTGTTAGTATAAGACTTACTTAGAACATTTTTTTTTGACAATGAAATGTCAATTAAAATACTACTGAAAGATTGCAATATGAATAATGATTATTTTAGAATGCATGCAAAAACTTTAACATTAGTAGGCACATATATTTGTATGCACATAGAATTTCTCTATGTACATACACATACTTGTGACATACCTTCTTTTTTTTAGTACATTTTAAAGAAAAATGCTTAAGTTGTTAAGTAGAAACTAGTCATAAGAATGATATGACTAAATGTTGAAATACCCTATGAAACATAGAATCCTCTTTCTATTTAGAGCATAAATTTGTATTTTGTTTCTTCCTTGAAGAAAATGCGGTAGTATATTCTGAATACTTGAATAGAACAATGATAACTTAGTTAACTATCTAGCACCTATGGTTAGTTTCTACTAGAAGGTACATAGTTGTACTAGAAAGTTACCTTCTGGGACAGGTGCCAAAATGGGTTTAGAGAGTATAGGTTTGCTTTACTAGAAGCTATTGTTTTATGTTGTTGCAACACACTTATTATGCTTGACCAAGCAATATGGTTCATTATGTATGTACGAATGAATTGTATGATTTAACTCTCTACCATTCCTAGCATAGATATTGTAGTTTCTTTTCTAAATTGTAGATATAAATTGCATGTTGATGTATGGGCGCACACCAGATTCTACCTTGCAGGTTGTTCTCTTGCTAAAATTTTCATGTAGGGTTGGGCATTCTTCAAGTCAAAAGAATATTGGGGAAGTGTAAGCTTCATGGTTGGGTGGTAAAGCACTTCAACCATGTTCTCGTCCGCCAGTGGAGGCGAGCATTGAAGAATAACCTTAGTTTTTCCCAAACTATCATATTCTATGATGTATCTTGATGTTATTCATTCATGTACTTGATGAGAAATGTACTATGTAATGACATTGTGGCCTTAGGTGCCAAGTAAATCTTGATATTGTAATTTGAATTTTGAAGTGAATATAAGAATCTTTGACTCATATTAAATGGACATGTGTAGCTATGATTGACTTTAACCACTAGTTATGTCTTTTTAATTTGGAGTATATTCATGTGTAATTTACAATAATAATAATTTAGTAATAATTAGGAATGGGTTATTACATTTGGTATCAAAGCTTAAGGTTCAGCTCTAGGACTTTTTAGTTTACCACAGTTGATTAGGATAGTTAACCCTTGAGCCAAAATTGGAAGTCCTGAGAATTGACCAAACCTAAATTGAATACAAGAATGAGGTCAAAGTAAGGATGAAAGAAAGGGAAAACTATTAGAACCTCATGAAATAATAATGTTAAGGAGGGAAATTCCAAGACAAAGGGTCAACCAAAAATTCTTGATTACAAAACTCTAGCTCAAGCTCTTATGCGACTCAAGCTAGAGAGAGGCTTGAAGATTGAGGAGAAGTAGACAAAAGATTAAAAATATTTCTACAATTCGGGAGTGGCCTCTAAGGTGTGGACCCAATGCACCCTTGTTGACCAAAGAGGAAAAAGAGAGCCTACGTGCTCAACTATCCTCTTCTGTAAAGTTTGATGTAAACCTGTATGATGATCCAGATGAATGCCCTCTTTCTGATACCGAGAAATTAGAATGATGTAACTCAAAGCCTATTGTAAATAAGGGTCTATTGAATCACCCTAAATATAAATAAAATTAGATATTTTATTTTTGGTGTGTTCAATGAGAGACTCTAAAATGTGTGTATCTTTCTTGAATGTGTATGTCTTATATGTTGAAGGATTTATGCATATGAAAATTATGTGATGTAGCATAAGAACGTTTATTAGTAGAACCTTGTGTTGAGATGTGATAAATGTGACTATGATGTAGGATAAGTTTGGGACATCATGGTGACCACTAGGCAAGATGGGGGTGGTAGTGGTCCCAATAATGAACCGAACAAGAGACTAGAGCAAATTTTAGAGCTTCTAAATTGGCAAGAATCTCACATTGACCACATAGAGCAAGAAGTTTGAGCGGCATACGAGGACCGGGACCACAGGAACACAAAAGGAAATCAAGGAGATAGTGGTACAAGGGTAGTTCCACGAGGGAAAATTGAGGAAGAGCTTGGGAAAGACCTCAAAAGAGTAGCACCACTCAAGTTCAATGGTAAGGCTATCAGAACCGGAGTTGAAGCTTGGATTATAGAAATGGAAAAATATTTTGGGCTCCATAACCTTTTTGAATAGACTAAGGCGACATGGGCTACATATTAGTTATCAGGTGAAGCAATGACATGGTGGGATAATAAGAAGTTGGAATGAAACCTATAACTTGTTGAGATCACTTGGGGAATCTTCCTCCAATATTTTAGGAAAAGATGGTTACTATAGCTTTTCTTTGACAAGAATGTGATGGAATTTTAGAACTTAACCTAGGGAAATATGATTATGATTCAGTATTGGGAAAATTTCACTACCCTGTTGAAGTATGTACCTCAATATCAAGGGGATGAATGGTTTTGTATCTAGAAATTCATAATGGGACTCAGATCCATAGGAGCCGAGGTGGATATGCATGAACCTTAGACCATGGATGAAGTATTTTGGAAAGCCAAAAAACATGAACAAAAGCTACAACAGTTGTCAAATCTTCATAGCGATTCAAGTTTTAAGTCTCATTATGGGAAGAGGAAATTTCATAAGGGAGACAAGATCCATCAGATCTATAATCTCAAGAGTGGAAGTGAATCACATGAGAAGGGTGAAGATGGTAATAGTGGAAAGAACAAGAAAGAAAAAAAAAGGGTAAGGACAAGGATGACCATAAGTAGAAGGGCTTTAGAGAGGACAAACCAAGAGTTCGCAAAGGGCCTCATGATGGATGTTATACTTGTGGAGGTGACCATTATACCTTGAATTTTCCTCAGTGATCAAATTCATGGAAGGAAGGAAGCTTCCAACAGACTCACCAGATCCACACTGCAGTGGATAACATGCAAGAAGAATATTGGGCTTCACCAATCTAGCTAATGGGTAAGCACTATGGCCAATCTATCTCTATCTTAATTGATACTGGAGCTATTGAATGTTTTATAGATCCTAGAATAATATCCAAGATACCCATTAGACTTGGGTACATGGAAAACTCATGGATAATATAGTATGGTAATCAAGTAGAGTAGAGGGTAGATACTTGTCTTGTTTGCAGTGAGTTAGAATTTCCAACCTTTCAAACTTAGGTCAACTTGCATGTGGCACCCTAAGGATCATATGATGTAATTTTGGGAATAAATTGGTCAACTAAGCATAAAGCTTTAGTGAGCTATGAGGATAAGGTGGTCAATTGTCTGGATGATTATGGAAACCCAGTTGAGGTTTGTGGAATGTAGAGACCCTTAGAGCTTAGATAGATTTCTATGATGAAACTCAAGAAGGCTCGTTGAAAGGGGTGTGTGATTTACGCAGTGCATGTTACTATCTGAACAAGGAGCCATATTTAGATGATTATCCTATTCTCAAGGAGATCTAGGATGTATTCCCTGATAAACTTATGAAATTTCCTCCAAAGCGTGAATTTGATTTTTCTATCAACCTAGTCCTAGGAGTTGAGCCTTAATCCAAGGTTCCTTATTAGATGACCACCACAGAACTCTATGAGTTGAAGGCCCAACTAATAGAATTGCTGGATAAGGGACTCATAAGACCCACTATGTCTTCTTGGGGAGCACTAGTTATTTTTATAAAAAATAAAGATGGAACTTTACATATGTGTATAGATTATCAGATGTTAAACAAGGTTACCATTAAGAACCGATATCCACTCCTGAGGATTGATGAATTGTTTGATTAAATGAAGGGAGAAATGGTGTTCTCCAAAATTGATCTCAAGTCGAGGTACCATCAATTAAGGATTACGGAAGAAGATATTCCGAAGAATACATTTAGAACTCGGTATGGACATTATGAGTTCATAGTGGTACCTTTTAGTTTAAATAATGCACCGACAACCTTTATGAACCTTATGAATAGTGTATTCAGAGATTGCTTGGATGAATTTGTCTTGATTTTCATTGATGACATTCTAGTCTACTTAAGGACTGTCAAAGAACATGATAGACATTTGAGGATAATTTTTCAGCATTTGAGAGAAAGGAAACTCTTTGGAAAGTTGTCCAAGTTTTCCTTCTATTAGGACCGAGTGCATTGTTTGGGCCATATCATTTCAGCTAAAGGAGTCTCCATGGACCATGAAAAGATCAAGGAGATTGTGGAATTTATAGTGCCTCATAATATGTCAGAAGTCTGTAGCTTCATGGGCCTCACAGGATATTATAGGAAGTTTGTGCAAGGGTTCTCCTACATTGCATCTCCTATTACCTCACTCCAAAGGAAGGAAACACAGTTTGAATGGATTGAGAAATGCAAGCATGCATTCCAACTCTTGAAGGAGAGGCTCACTACAACACCCATGCTGACTATCCTTGATCCTAATGGGACATTCACAGTAATCACTGATGCTTATGGAGAGGGATTGGGAGCAGTATTAATGCAAGACATAAAAGTAGTGGCATATGAATCAAGAAAGCTTAAGCATCGCGAAGTAAACTATGTGCCTCATGATTTGGAATTGGCAGCCATAGTTCATGCCTTACAAATGTGGAGGAATTACCTTTTGGGAAAGCCATTTGGACTCAAGATAGACCACTTGGGGTTGAGATACATGTTTACCTAGCCAAACCTCAATGCACGACAGAGAAGGTGGCTAGAATTCCTTAGTGAGTATGACTTTGGAATTGAATACATAAAAGGGAAGGAGAAAAAAGTGGCTGATGCTCTTAGTAGACGAAGACATATGACATACATGATCTCAACAAGGTCTAACTGGAGGCAATAGGTAATTCAGAATTTTCCAGGGGATGAGCACTATGAGAGAGTGAAGAGTGCCCTAGTAGAAAATCCTTCAGATCATTTGTTCGATGGATACAAAATCGAACCGGATGGAATTTTGAGGTACCAGAGGAGAATGTATATTCCTGACTCTGGAGAGTCAAGAAAGTTGGTTTTAGAAAAAGTTCACAATGCACCTTATTCAGGACACCCTGGTGTATCTAAAATGATCGAAGAGCTGAAGAATTTGTACTTTTGGCCTAAACTCAAGAAGGATGTAGTGGAGTACGTAGCTAGATGCTTGGAGTGCCACCAAGTTAAGGTTGAGCATGCACACCTAGCTGGGTTATTGTATCCACATGACATACCTAAGTATAAATGGTAGGTGATCAATATGGATTTTGTATAGGGGTTTCCATTGAGCAAGAATAAGCATGATGTTATCTTGGTCTTGATTGATAAGTTGACCAAGGTTGCACACTTCATTTCGAGAAACCTTAAGGATGGATTGTTGACCATGGCTAAATTTTTTTTTCAGGAGATCTTTCGTTTGCATGGAGTGCCAAAGACTATCATTTCTGATAGGGACACATGGATGACCTCAAGGTTTTGGTCAACCTTGAATGCAAAAATTGGGGACTAAATTAAATTTTAGCTTGGCTTATCATCCTCAGATTGATGGGTAGACAAAGAGGGTGAATCAGATAGTAAAATACCTCCTCCAAATGTATTGTATGGACTAGCAGTATAGGTAGGAAGAATATTTTCCTTTGGTAGAGTTTGCTTATGACAAATCCTATCATACATCCTTAGGCATGGCACCATTTGAAGCCTTATATGGGTGGAAGTGTCATACCCCCATTGGTTGGGATAAACTGGAGGACAAGATCATAATAGGACTTGAAATGCTTAAGGAAATGGAAGAACAAATGAGGGTTATTAAGAGCAGTATGAAAGAAGTGACAAATAGACAGAAGAGTTATGTCGACAAGAACTAAAGTCTTAGACAGTTCGCAATAGGGGATAAGGTTTTCTTGAGAGTTAAACCCTATAAAATCTCTATTGCTTTTGGAAAGTCTTCCAAGTTTTCCCCAAGATATGTGGGACCATTTGAAGTCTTGGAAGTGATTAACCCAGTTGCTTATAGACTAGCTCTACCACCTACTCTGGCTTGACTTCATAATGTGTTTCATGTTTCTTTGCTTAAGCCCTATCATCCTGATGTGACTCATGTACTCGATTGGAAATCCTTATAGGTACAAGATCTAGGAGTGGTGCTAGTGGAGCTCATTAGAATCTTAGATAAACACAACATTAAGTTGTGGAGCATAGATATTGCTCAGTATAAGGTCCAACGAGACTGATATTCAAAGGAAAGTGCTACTTGGGATGATGTAGAAGAAATAGAACACTCCTTTCCGCACTTGCTTTCTTGAAAAGAAACAATAATTTTGTTTGAATTTTTTGGATTGAGATACTATGATATTTCATGCTTTAAAATTTTGATTTTGAAATAGACATATTTTGAAATGATGTTGAAATAGACATATATTTTGATGAGATGTTGAGATAGACATATATTTTGAATGATGTTGAAATAGACATATATTTTGAAATGATTTTGAAATAGACATATTTTGAAATGATGTTGAAATAGACATATATTTTGAAATGATGTTGAAATAGACATACATTTTGATGAGATGTTGAAATAGACATATAATTTGAAATGATGTTGAAATAGACATATATTTTGATGAGATGTTGAAATAGACATAAAGGCTCAAAATTTGATATGATCTTTTATTCGACTTATTAGACATCAAGATGATGTCTCTTCCAAGAGGGGAAGGATGCCATAACCCAATTTTATTGCATATTTATTTAAATGTGGAAAATTAAATTGTTGATGAAATTCAATTAAATATTTAATGGAGATTTTGAAATATTCGAATGTTGAATATAAGGAGTTGAATGATGTTGAATTTTTGGATTTTCAAAAACTATTTTTATATATCATCAAGAATTTGAATGTTATTGATCAATTTGCAAGTGTAAGTGTGTGTAGTTGCAAGATGAAAGGTTGAAGAATGACAGCATGTTTGAAGTAGGATTGTTTAGCTTGATTGAATGGTAAGCTAGTTGGATTCTGGGTGCACACACCGCAATGGCATGATGAATGGCATCTGATTGATCTACATATATAAGAAACCAAAGCTCTTCTGATTTGAACTATTTTCAATGCTTGCAAGTGAATGATTAGTATATTTAATTTTCTATTCAAGCCTTGTGATTTGGAGGAACTCAAACAAGCAGCTCCAAATGGAAAAAAATTAAAGTTCCTTACTTAAAATGATAGAGTATGAAACCTTTGCGTCATTCCAAACAAGCAACTAGTATATAAATGTTTTATATGAAACATATGCATATATACATATATACATATATATGTAAGTAAATCAAACACACACACACACACACATATATATATATACATTATTCAAATACATGGTAAGATGTAAATGAAACCATTTAAATGCATAGAGATACAAATATGTAAGTATATATATGTATGTATGTATGTATATATGTACATATACATACGTATTCATGTTCGAATTTGAATGGAAATTAAGTTGATAATCGATGCTTTAAGAGTCAGACTGTGGTAAAATTAATGAATATTACAAGGCAAACCCATGATGGTCGTGGCCTGCCTAATAATAAAGGCATTATTCAAAATTGGAGGGCTGCTATGGCAGGAAACTGCCATAATATTAGCACCTAGTCACATGCAAAAGTGGGGGGGTTTTTAACCACTCTTTTGAATGAAGCTGGTGGAAAAAAAAGTAGGGGATTGATAAGGAAGGAAATAAAAAAGCACCCAAAATGCAGAAAAGAGATCAAAGTTTTAGGAAAAATTTGAGGAAAATCTTCAATTCAATAGGCTCATCCATTGAGATAATTTGATTCATGAATTAGTGTCAATATCACTATCATATCTCTTCATTGTTTATGTTTATCATTGAATATGATGGTAGAATCAATAGTATAGCAGCATGCTATGTATTCTCCTGTGTGTGTTTCAGCTTGAGCCGAATGAATATTTTTGGTGATCACCCTCAGGGGATTCACATGGCCTATGGCCTAGTCATGTTAGTTTTTTTGAATGAAGCCATTCGGCTAGCTATGCTAGTCTGAGGAATCAAAATTCTAGAAGTGACTATTAAGAATGTTTGCTCAATAGAGAAAGCCATATCATGGCTATTAGATATCATAATTTGATTTAATGTGTACCCTTTGGTATTTCCTGTGTAAGGTTTCACCTACCGAACCTGTGTAAAAAGGAAATAAACCTTTGTGCTACCTTCAGTATATGTTGACAAAGTTATGTTTTAAAGCAAACGCTTCCCATTATTGGCCTAGCCGATAATGGCAAAAGGGTAAAATGTTCTTTTATGTAGGTCAATGGTAATCATATGTGTATAAAAGAAGCTTCAATTTGAAGAATTGATGGATGTTAATGAAGGGTTTCTTTGTAAACTTGTAAAGATTGATCCTCATGATCGATAGTGTAATTTATTGTTTTAGAAGCATATATAAGTTTGCATGAAGTATAGAGCATCATGCATTAAGGTATAAACTAGAATACCTAAAAGGGTAACTTCAAATGAAACTTGAGGTTAAGATAGGAAATACCCGACCATAGAAATGGGCCAAAATCTAGAAAAACCCTGGTCTTTTTGACGTAGCCTGTGTAGGACAAAGTACCATAGATCTTGAAACCTCTTTGTTTTATTAACTAAAAAAATTGCTTAAGAAACTCACTTCGACAAGTATGTCAAAGTAGGTTTCCTTATAATATTAAAGATGCTCATAGTGATTCCAATGATGAAAGAGTTCAAGATCTGGATTAAAGACATTCTATTCTTAAGGATGAAACTATGCTTTCTGATTTGTTTAATTTATGTCCATGTTTAAAAAATCTGTTAAGTATTAAATAGTGAATGATTACTTGTAAACAACTTAAGATCAAAAAAATGAGTAAACAACATTAATTTTCATTAAATTTATATATTCTATTAGTTTTAAATAGAAATGTAATGATGTAAACAAAAGTTATTCTTTAGCAAATGACTTTGTTTTATTGAAAATTGTCTTTATAGCTGGAAACAATGTATTTTATGATTGTTTAGTAAGTAAACCACTTACTTTATGACTATTTAATAGGAAACAATACCTATTTTGTTAAAACATTGAATGTTCATGTGTAAACAACTAATTTTATGATTGTTTAGTATGTAAACAACTTACTTTATGACTATTTAGTAGAAAATAGTACTCGTTTTGTTTAAATGATGAATGTTCTTATGGAAACAAGAAATGTTAGAATATAAAAATATCTGAGAAACTATTAGTATAAGACTTGCTTAGAACATTTTTTTGACAATGAAATTTCAATTAAAATACTATTCAAAGATTGCAATATGAATAATGATTATTTCAGAATGTATGCACAAACATTAACATTGGTACACACATATATGTGTATGCACATAGAGTTTTTCTATGTACATACACATACTTGTGACCTACCTTCTCTTGTTTTTATTACATTTTAAGGAAAAATGCTTAAGTTGTTAAACTAGTCATAAGAATGATATGACTGAATGTTGAAATACTCTGTGAAACATAGAATCTACTTTCTATTTAGAGCATAAATTTGTATTTTGTTTCTTCCTTGAAGATAATGTCATAGTATATTATGAATACTTGAATAGAACAGTGATACCTTAGTTGACTAGAGCACCTATGGGTAGTTGCTGCTAGAAGGTAGATAGCTATTGTACTAGAAAGTTACCTTCTAGGATAGGTGCCGAAATGGGTTCAAAGAGTATAGGTTTGCTTTACTAGAACCTGTCATTTGATGTTGTTACAACACACTTATTATGCTTGGCCAAGAAATATGGTTCATTATGTATGTATGAATGAAATTTGTGACTTCATTCTCTTCCATTCCTAGCACAAATCTTGAACTTTCTTTTCTAAATTTTAGATAGAAATTGCATGTTGATGTATGGGCACACACCAAATTCCACCTTGTCGGTTGTTCTCTTGCTAAAATTTTCATGCAAGGTCAAGCATTCTTCAAGTTGAAAGAATATTGGGGAAGTGCAAGCTTTGTGGTTGGGTGGGAAAGCACTTCAACCATGTTCTCGTCCACTAGTGGAGGTGAGCGTTGAAGAAGAACCTTAGTTGTTCGCAAAATATCATAGTCTATGATGTATCTTGATGTTAGTAATTCATGTACTTGATGAGAAATGTACTATGTAATGCCATTGCGGCCTTAGGTGCCAAGTAAATCTTGATATTGTAATTTGATTTTTGATGTGAATATAAGAATCTTTGACTCATATTAAATGGACATGTGTAGCTATGATTGACTTTAGCCACTAGTTATGTCTTTTTAATTTGGATTATATTCATGTGCCATTTACAATAATAATAATTTAGTAATAATTAGGAATGGGTTATTACATGAAGAACAAGATCATAGAGGGGTAGAGAACTAGTTTCACTATGTAGATGCAGTCCCATGTTCAAGAAGAGTCACCTAACTATAGGTCACAGTCACAAGTTAAACTAGCAGTCAAATGGATAAAGGACAATCATTAGAATGCATGCAAGGAAGTGAACACAACATAATGGAGTAGTATTCTATAGGTGTGTAGTATTTTAAAGAAATGAAGGATCAAACAACAAAGGAAAAATTAGAAGAGATGTATAGGGTACCACACTTAGTCTTAATGAATGATATGCCTTGCAATATAGCACTATTTTGTAGTACAATGCTTAGTCATCTATCCATGTTATCCATTAGCATTTGAGTGAAGGAATCAAGATTTATATTTTCCCTCTAGGCTAGAAAGTGGGTAATAAAGATGCTCATTTGTCAAACCCATTAGCAAATGCTTTAGGTGTACATGTATATGGACCCAAAATTTTGATACAGATATTTAGATCAACTTGCAATAATGGGAATGATTTAGGAGAATCGAGCTTGATAGGCAAGGACAATCAAATGAAAGCCTAAGGCAGTGGGTAGAATATTTCATGATAGACAGTGCAAGGAAGATAACTCAGAAATCACGGTGTAGAGAGAGTCATTTCCTGGGCAATGCGACTAAAACAAGGTTTTTCAAGAATGAAGAGACAATAAAATCAATCCCTTATAGACTAGCAAAAGGAGAGTGAGGGCCACAAAATTATCATGATAGACCTGTTAATGGTAGATATAAAGGGTGATAGTCATGGAAATGAAGAAATGAGAAAGAATGAGAAAATTCCAAAACAAGAAAAGGAGATCATTTCCTGGGCAGCAAATCATGAGTCTTCAATGGACTCTATTTGTCTCAAATAAAGTGTGTGGTGTATTTTGATCTACTGGCCTTTTTCATTCAACATGATCAATCATTAAGAATGTCAACAAGGAAGTGAACACAACATAATGGAGTAGTATTCTATAGGTGTGTAGTATTTTAAAGAAATGAAGGATCAAACAACAAAGGAAAAATTAGAAGAGATGTATAGGGTACCACACTTAGTCTTAATGAATGATATGCCTTGCAATATAGCACTATTTTGTAGTACAATGCTTAGTCATCTATCCATGTTATCCATTAGCATTTGAGTGAAGGAATCAAGATTTATATTTTCCCTCTAGGCTAGAAAGTGGGTAATAAAGATGCTCATTTGTCAAACCCATTAGCAAATGCTTTAGGTGTACATGTATATGGACCCAAAATTTTGATACAGATATTTAGATCAACTTGCAATAATGGGAATGATTTAGGAGAATCGAGCTTGATAGGCAAGGACAATCAAATGAAAGCCTAAGGCAGTGGGTAGAATATTTCATGATAGACAGTGCAAGGAAGATAACTCAGAAATCACGGTGTAGAGAGAGTCATTTCCTGGGCAATGCGACTAAAACAAGGTTTTTCAAGAATGAAGAGACAATAAAATCAATCCCTTATAGACTAGCAAAAGGAGAGTGAGGGCCACAAAATTATCATGATAGACCTGTTAATGGTAGATATAAAGGGTGATAGTCATGGAAATGAAGAAATGAGAAAGAATGAGAAAATTCCAAAACAAGAAAAGGAGATCATTTCCTGGGCAGCAAATCATGAGTCTTCAATGGACTCTATTTGTCTCAAATAAAGTGTGTGGTGTATTTTGATCTACTGGCCTTTTTCATTCAACATGATCATGAATGTGTAAGGATCAGTCAACTAGGACTAATGCGTAGTCTTCATAGAGCACATATCAATAGTTGAATGTGAATGATAGGTAAACAATGGTAAGAGTCTAAGCAAAGCATGTAGACTAGTTGATAGAGTGTCAAAAAATTGTGACCTCTATATTACAAAGAATGATCCTACATTTAGTGCCAGTGGTTCATTGTTCCTCCTTGAACCTAATATGCAAGTTGGAGGAATGGTCATCTTGTTCATAGAATAAAATCCAAGAGGATATGATGACTATTTAAATGCAAAAGGTATAGTCCATTAAAAGCCAGTCATAGTCATGCCAAATAATAGGGGACACTATCCTATTAAAGAGCATGGATGAGAACAGTCAAAATACAAGTGATAGAATGATAATATCAAGAGTCTCAAGCCTTCAAGTAAAACATGTGTAAGTTAGTAGACTATGAGATGAAACTATTATGGGATTTTTGTCATAGTGACAATACTATAGAAGGGTCAAGATAAATTCTATGATAAGTGAGTGGCAGCCTTTTATTTAACATAGACAAAAGGATATTATATACTATCATAAATTCTTGGTGATAGTGATAAAAGGACTTAATGAACAAGGATATAATTAACAATATGGTTTTGTTGCTAATATCAAAATAAGTTTACCTCTTTACGAGTCCCTTATGTTGTTGGTTATGTATTGCCTCTTTTTGTTGAGTGGTGTCAAGATGGATTTTCTGCCATGATAGTCACATAGGCTTATGATTAAAGAGAACTTTATCAATCTTATGGGATGTTTAAACATTTTGATAGTCATGAACATCAAGGCCACATTTCATACTATCTGGTATGATAGGAGTGCTAATGTAGGATTGAAAGGCTAAATGATAGTTATGTGACTATTGAAATATGTGATGGGAAGATAATTATCATCAAAACACAAGTCAACAGTCTTAGTCCAGAATTTGCTAATGAACCTAAGATCTTCATAACTTTCATGCAATAATATTTATTCTAGTTCATAAGGTTTTTAAAACCAATAATGCCCTTGTGAATGAGAATTGAAAGTAAAAAATAGGATAGTATACAGTCATTCTAAAGATAGGAAATCCATGCATGACAAATTTTAGGTAGTCACCTTTGAAGAGGACTATCAAGAGTGATAGTGAGAACTAGAGGACAAATTTCTTGGTTTTCTGAGTTATTTGTTGAGCTCATATTCATGGTCTTTAAGGTAAGAAATGTACAACTTTTTGTGACCATCACACCTTTTAAGAAAAAGATAAGAAGATAGTACAAAACAAGCTCCAATGTTTGAAAAATGAATTTGCAAATAAGCTATTGTTGTATGACATAAAGGAAAACAGTCTTGATGACCGTGTAGTCACCATTAAAAGCTGAGAAACAAGCTGAATACTTGTAAGGTGATCAACATATGAAAGACAAGAACAACACAACCTTATAGGGAGCTAATGAATCAAAGGGATAGTCATTTGATGTGTTGACAGTCATTTATTGAGATCACAATCACATGACTTTACAAGATAATAGATTTAGGTGTCCAAATGGCAGTCACATGGGGCAAGCATGACATGGAAATGCTTTGTCAAGTGGTAGGACAATCACTAAGGATGAATAAATAATGGTATAGAGGGTGACATATCAAGTCAAAAGGATGGATTTTAAGGAAAATTAGTGGTTTGAATAATACAAAGGACAATTTGATATAAAAACCACATTCATCCAAGTGTTATGATAGAGGTAGCAACTCCATGACAGTATTCAAATTTGGTAGTTGTTATGCTTCATGATAGATATTGTGTGTGGGAAATGTTAGTATCAAAGTGAAACAAATAAAACACACCAATGAAACATTAAACTAAAGAAAACAAGATAAATTGAAATCAAAGATAACAAACAAAGCTTCTTCAGAACTGTTCCATTGTTCTCTATCTCCAGTGATTCTCTTGAAGCTGCTGCTCTCAGATTGTGTAAGAAAAGCTTCTTAGAATGGCAACCTGCAGAACGAGTATGCAAAGGGAGAAATACTTCTCTATCCTATATGCTGGTGGAGTGAAATGCTAATACGGATATGCACAGGGGCTGCAAATTATGAATGCATCTAAAACTATGAAATGAGGATGATAAGCCATGATATGGAATGCTATGCTATAAAATTGAAATGCTATGAATGCTTGAAAGCTAATTGACTATAGTTTTCCTGTATGAAAGCTTCTATTGTTTTCAGAGACCCGACAGTCCCTTTTATAGATTTTTGCAGGCAAGAGCCTGGCTGGCAAAGATCAATGGCTGTGAGATTGTCTGGTAATTTTGTATGGTGAGAGATGGATAGGTTGAGGGGAAGATGGAAGATGTTGGGAGGTTGGAGAGAAGAATGGAGGCTTGTCTTCAACCCATGGGAACAAGCTTGCACAGGAGCAGAGAAATTAATTTTTCTGTTTTGGAAGTTTGTTTCACGGTTGTTGAAGATAATCCAATATTAAATAAATAGATTTATTTAATTTCATGTGAGTTTGATTTTTGATTTTAGGACTATAGAAGATTTAATTAAATATTTGAAATATTTAATTGCAAATAGACTTTAGAAGAATTAATTAAAATTGTGAATGGAATTTAGGAGAAATTAGAATATTTAATTGTGAATGGAATTTTGAGGATTTTTAGAAGAGAGGAATATTTAATCTAAATTTGAATAAAATATTCAAGCCAAGATTATATGATAATTAATATAAATAAATCGTAATGTTTATTTAATTAATTAAGAAATGGATAAGAAAAGTGATTAAATAAACTTATTTATTTAATCAAAATGAAAGAATGAACAATATAAATAAATTATTTAAATTTATTTATACGTAGATTGAATTCAGAGATTTAATTAAATATTAAAAATATTTAATTAATTACTAGACTATTGTGATGTGACCATTTTTAGGTGTATACAGATATGATGGGAAAAAAGGGATATTTGATGAAAGTATAAGGACAATATAAAACATGTGTTGATTTCTCATCCTCAAAATTCTCTTATGCTCCTAGGATGGTTCTAAATTTTCAACTCTTTTGCACATATTTGAAAAGCTTAAATTATAGAGGTGGTAGTTGTTAGAAGATTTATTGGCTGATAGGATGGCAGTTGTAGGCATCTAGGAGGTTGTTGATCAGTTTAGAGGTCCTTATGAGTAGTTAAAGATAGTTGGACACATGTCCTATTATTATGTATAGAGCAGTTGAGGTAGTTGGATTACTGGGACAGTAGTTGGAGAGCTTCAAGGGGCTTGTTGCATCATTTTTAATCTTTTCTCAAGAAAATATAGGAGCTGATAACAGTTGAAAGGGGTCAAACTTATCTTCTTCAATGCCACCAAGAGGTTTCAAGCATTCAAAGCATGGGATAAAGGCAGTTTCAAGCACACAACTAAAAGGAAACAATCAACAATAGTTTTAAAGAGTCATTTAATGGTTATTAGATACTTCCCTACATTCTCCCCAACGTAGGATGTCAAAAATAAAGCTATTATCATTTTGTAATCAGTTCTTTTCATTTTGAAAAAGTATTATAAACTTGTCTCAAAGTTTCTTTCTAGTTTATTTGATATTGTAACTTAGTTTTTTCAGTCTTGAGACTAAAAACAAAACATTGTAACACTTTATTTTCAGGAAATTTTCAAAGACAATACATATTTCAGATCATGTATCGTTGTAAACACCTCTTCATCAATAAAATTTGACCATCTTAGGCCTTCAAAAGTTTTTGTTTCAGTTATGGTTTTGAGGTAATTAATATCATTTTTTTTTTTTTTCATTAGAGTCCTCAAATGAATGCCTTATTTTTGTCATTTCAAAGTAGGGAAGTGTTGTGCAGTTTTCGCACACACGCCCTGCTGAAAGCAAGGACCCTCTTTTGCTTTCATTCTTGGTGTTTTTGCCCTTTGATTTTGAGGATTTGGTTGCCTTGGCATATTCCCAAATGATTATCTTACTTGTGCAAATGCCCCTTTTGAGGAAACACTTTGAAAATCTTGTGTTCTGGGACTTATTTCGGGTTTTTCCCTATTTTTGGGAAAATTCGCTCTAGGCGGAATTCTTTGAACGCTTTGAAAACTTGATGGAGGCTATTTTGTATTGTTTTTGGAAATTCTAGGGTTTCATAGAATTCTGTCTGGTGTGGATTTTTCTGAAATTCCATTGTTCCTTTTGATTTCTGAGCCTACTGTCTTTTTGACGCATTTATGTTTCATGTACAATCTTGCAGTTTGATTTTATATGATTTAATTGCTATTTATGATGAGAATTTTGTCTCACTTTCCTTGTTGTGAGATTTGAGGAGCTTGGTTTTGAGTTGCTATTGCTGGGTTGTATGTTTGAGATTGTGGTCGATCATTGCAATAGGGTTTTCTAGTGACCGCTTCCATTTTGCTTGGACTTCAAGGTTTCTTTCCAGTTGCTATTATTTCGATTCCTTTGCTCTCATGGTATGTACATGCTTCCTTCCATTTTAATAAATGAACTGAATTTGCTTCAGGGTTTGTGTGTGTGAATGCTTTGAGTCATGATTTTGATGTGGTAGAGTCTGGGAGTGGGGCTAGGGTTTTTGGTTTTGGGTTCAATGCTCTTCCCTGTAGCTTGTGTTTCCTTTCCTTCTACAGGACTGTGATTCAAGGTGGTTAATCATGGTTATGTTTGACTCTTAGCTTGATTTCATGTTTTCCCATGTCAAGCTCTGGTTTGACCTAGAAATCCTCGACCTTTGATAAAATCATGTCTTAGGTGAAGTGAAACTTGTCCATTGTTTGATTTGATAGTTGCCTTGTCTTAGTTGGTTCATGGGAAAATTTGTGTGAAGAATAGTAGAAATGAAAATGACGAGTTAGGATCCAAGTTGTGCTATCATGGCGATTTCTTAGGGTTTTCCTTGTTGAAATCATTTCTCATATTGATTGAATCTCATTTAGATAGATTGGAAACCTGGATTTTTCATCTTGCACTTTAAACAATCTGAATCTGAAGCTTAATTCCTAACTCCTTAGTTGTTTAATCAATCTGAGTGAAATCCTAACGAAGTCAAAGATTTTGGGTTTTTAGACACCTTGCGGATTTCCTTCACTTTGGGACTTTCCCGATTTTTCCATCGCTTTATCGATTTCCCGAAAGTATGCTTAAAATGTGAAAATTACATTGGCTTCATGAAATTCCATTTCCTTGGGATTTTACCGAAACTTCTTTGCCCCTTCATTTTCCTGAAATTTTTATTTTCGCGAATCTCCGTCCTCAGCAGAGTTCTCTGAAATTTTATTGAAAATGAGGAATTAAGAGATAACATGAGTTATTAGTTAGTGATTATGCATCAGATGATAAATTTGAGTTATTTAAAGATGTGTCATGCTGTTTCTTAGTTAATAATGGATGATTAAATGATTACTAGAAGTTTTTGTGTTTATTTCGCTGAATTCCGTTTGGCTTGGAATTTCCCAAAATTCCTCTCTGGCCTAAATTATGTGAGAGGACTAAAAATTTGAACTTTGAAGAAAGTAATCTTTATGAGATTTTGGGGATTTTGTTCATCATGGGACTTGTATTAAGGATGAATATATCATTTATGATGGATCGGTTTGAATTTCATGTGGTGATGGATCTTTACTATGGTCTCTTTATTGAATGCAGGTAGAGTCAAGTCAAGATGTTGCTGGAAGAACCAAAGGTAGGATAATGGATCTAAGTGCTGAAGGGTCTACTATCTTTGAGGAAAAAAGGATTAAAATGGATATAAAGAGCAGAATCCTAGAGAGCAAGTTGACTTCCATCTGGTTAGAGGTTACCAATACAAATGTTGGGCTGTGGGATGATGAAGAATTTAAGGCAAGGATGGCAACACAAAATCTCCCTTTGTTGGTCAGAAGGATATTGGAGTCAGGGTTGGCACATGTAGTTGGATTCCCTCCTATAGCTTAGTGTTACGAGTTGGTGCTTGAATGTGCTAGACATTATGATAGGGGCACACAGAGGATAGTTGGTCCTCAAGGAAGGATCGTGGAAAATATCTGTATACACCTAAAAATGGTCACATCACACAGTCTGGTAATTAATTAAATATTTTTAATATTTAATTAAATCTCTGAATTTCATCTGCGTATAAATAAATTTAAATAATTTATTTATATTGTTCATTATTTCATTTCGATTAAATAAATAAGTTTATTTAATCATCTTTTCGTATTCATTTCTTAATTAATTAAATAAACATTACGATTTATTTATATTAATTATCGATAATCTTGGCTTGAATATTTTATTCAAATAAAGATTAAGTATTCTTTTCTTCTAAATTCCATTTATAATTAAATATTCCAAATATTTAATTAATTCCTTTCTAAAGTCACATTACAATTAAATATTCCAAAATATTTAATTAATTCTTCTAAAGTCTATTTGCAAATTAAATATTCTAAATATTTAATTGAGTCTTCTATAGTTCTAAAATTAAATATTTCAAAAATATTTAATTTCTTCAAACTCACATGAAATTAAATTTATTTATTTATTTATTTATTTAATTTGCATTATCTGCAACAACTGTGAAACAAACTGCCAAAACAGAAAAAATAATTTCTCTGTTCCTGTGCAAGCTTGTTCCTGTAGGTTGAAGACAGGCTTCCATTCTTCTTTCCAACCTTCCAACATTCTCCATCTTCCTCTCAACCTCTCCATCTCTCACCATTCAAACTTACCAGACAACCTCACAGCCGTTGATCCTTGCCAGCTAGGATTTTGCCTGCAAAAAGCTATAAAAAGGACTGTCGGGTCTTTGAAATCACAGAGAAGCTTTCAAACAGGAAAATTATAGTCAATTTGCAATAGCATAGCTTTCATAGTCTTTTAGCATTTTAGCACCATAGCATAGCATATCATGGCATATCCATTTCATATCATAGCATCCACAATTCATAGCCCCTGTGCATAATCCACAACTCCTGTGCATATCCGTGTCAGTATTCTCATCTCCACCAGCATATAGGATAGAGAAGCTCCTTCCTTTGCATACTCATTCTACAGGTTGCCATTTGGAGAAGCCTTGCTTATACAATCTGAGAGCAGCAACTTCAAACAAATCTCTAGAGATAGAGGAAGATGGAACGGCTCTGAAAGAAGCTCCATTTGTTTATTTAAATTCAAATTACTTGCATTTCTTCAGTTTAAAGTTCCATTATGTGTGTTTTGTTTATTTTATTTTGATTATACATATTTAACATACACATTTTTGGCGCCCACCATGGGGCATTTGCCCCAATTTTAACATTTTATTATAGATTTTCTTGACAGGTTATGGCCAAAAATAGTGGATTAGCGCAATAAACATGTTTCAAGAAAATTCATACCCAGTTCAGCGCCCTTAAAGCATCTTGCAGCGCCCGTGAAGCATTCTGCAGCGCCCGTGAGCCATCCTGCAACACCCATGAAGCATTCTGCAGCGCCCGTGAGCGATCCTACAGTGCCCATAAGCCATTCTGTAGCGCCCATGAGCCATCCTATAGCGCCCATGAAGCATTCTGCAGTGCTCGTGAATAATCTTGCAGCGCCCATAATGTCTGTTATAGCGCATTTTTGAAAAACTTGCAAACTATAAATTGTAATTTAAATACAGCTTGACTGAATCCGATGCGACCGCGGACAGTAACAAACTTTAAATGGAATTAAGCAATCCTAGGGTAGTCACATAAATGAAATTAAGCAATCCTAGGATAGTCACTTCACTTTTAATTTTGGGCTAAAAAGAATTTCATGTTTTTGTGAAGCAAAATCTTCACCTAGCATAGCAAATTTTTATTTTGGGCTTAAAACTGAATCTTTGTTTGCTTTGCTTAAATGGTGATAGGCCTATGCTCTCCCTTTAACTGGGTGATCAAAATGCCAAACTCATCTATTTCCTTTTATGCAATTTCCAGCTTTGTTAAAACCTTTTAGAGAGCCTACTCTTGTGGAAAAAAGTACTCACCCAAGAGGAACGACTCAAGTGGGTTCAAGCCAAAGCCAGGCTATTCCACCCCACTCTAAAATTTAAAGCAAATTTGTGGAAACCCTCTTTTGATGGTAGTGTGCATTGATAACCATCCCCTAATCCTTTGTTCTAAAGGTAGGGAGGTCTCTTGAGGGAGTCTATCATTTGCCGCACCGAACGAAAACCCTTACTACGAACTTAGTGTAGTATCCAACCGAAGTCAATTTCTGAATGTCATAATAATCACAGTGTAGGGGAGGGAAGAATCTACCCCCAAGATACTCACCATATAACTGCCAAGGATTGTTTGCTCAGGGGATCTGGTATCCACTTCCGTCACTCTGAGTATGCACCTGGAAAAGACAAAAACATGGGTGCCCTTTCAGGGGTGACATGGTTGTGTGAGTCGACACAATTTTAAGATGTGGGCTGTTGATTACTATGATGACCTACTTGAGAACTAAGAGTGAGTCTGTTTGAAATGCTTATCATGTGTAAATCTTGTTAAAACAATTTTTGAAAAACATTTTGATCATACACTTGATGTTTAACATAGTACTTAAAACAACTATTCTACAAATTGCTTGATGTGTTTTCAATACATTAATTCAGTTAAGATCATCCAACACTCGTGATCACCTTGATTACTCTCATGTTACAAAATTGGAAATCTACAACTTTTGTTAAGAAATCCATTCTCAAAAGAATAAAAAAGCCAAAGAAACCACTTAGCTACAAGAAACTATTGAAGAAAAGATGATTCTTGTATCAAAGCCAAAAAGTTTTACTCAAATATAAAACCTTTCTTCATCGATATCATGACTGTGTTAGAGGTTTCATTGATGATTATGCTATAGAACCTTTGTGCTCACAAGCTTTCTTTCAAAGAAGAGCCCTTTCTCAAAGGCACAACCATAGTCAACGTATTCATTTCTGTTATATTCCCCAACCTGCAATTGAATATTCTACTCATCCAAATCAAATTTTGCAATAAAGAACTCAATCACATTAGGCATTCATTACAAAATCCATCCTTTTACGAAACTAGGATCAAAACTTCATAAAGTGCAAAATCATCCTTTTCTTGATCTTTTGCTTAAATTCCCGCCAACAGGATTTTCATCCTTTCAATTAGGGAATAACACAAGTTAAATATTATAAACCTTTGTAAGTCATAGAATCTTCATTCTATCCTAACTTTCATACCTATCACAAATTGCACTATTTCATTCCTTTTGATCAAAAGTTAGTAGAATTTGGAACAAAACTTATGCTTGTCTTCACGAGATCTCAAAAACACATGGAAAAAGATGAAGGAGAAACCACTACAAGCAAAATGGATGACCATACTGAGAAAGAAGAGGATACATTTAATGTTGATGAATTAATAGAAGAAAAGCTTCAAGAAGCAGAGCAAGATCCCCAATTCCATACTCTTATGGAAAGGATTTTAGAACGAAACAAAGAAAGATATTTTCTTTCATTAGCTAATCAAGGAGCTAAGTTACCTCACAATTTTGATATAGAGGGATTAAACAGAATCCTGAAACTCCTCCTACTGACTTTAGTGCCCTTACTCAACAGATAAAAGAATTACAAGGGCAAATAAAGGAGATGCAAGGGGGTACAACAAAGAAGTATGTTTTGGAAGACATATCTCCTTATCCATTCGATAGGAGTCTTCAAATGATCCCTTTTCCAAAACATTGCGAAATCCCTAAATATGATAGGTACAATGGAAAAAATGATCCCATTGCACATGTGAGGGATTTCTGAAATATGTGTCTAGAATTTGCCTATGACGATACCTTCTTAATGTGATTATTTCCACGAAGTCTAGGTTTACAATCCATGGAGTGGCTTTCTAAGATCACTCCACCCATCAAAACCTTTGAGGAGTTAATAAATCAGTTTATATCACAATACTCCTACAACATTCAACACTAGATAACAATGCTTGATCTTTGTAAAGTGAAACAAAAAGTAGGAGAATCCTTCACTATGTTTTTGCAAAGGTGGAGAAGGTTGTTTGTGCAATATTCCCGTCCTATTCCTGAAAAGGAAAAGATGGATATCTTCATCAATAGTCTAGATCAAGAATTAAGCTATAGGCTTAACCTTCATTGTCCTCATAACTTTGAAAAATTGATTGAAAACACAATCACCATTGAAGGGGCCTTGGTTAAACGAGGAGTGATAAAACTTGATAATCAAGTACATCCAACCAAAACAACAACGATAAAACAAGGTTTTGGAACAGAAATAAAAATGTTGTCAATAATGGTATAGTAGATGCAAATAATCTACGAACAAGACCATCTATCTGTAATCTATCAAGTGCTCTACGAAACAATCAACAAGCAAATACCAACCAACAAGGAAGCAACAATCAACAAGGACAAAACTCCAAGAAAGAAAGCATGACCAATCAAAACACCAAGGATAATCATGGTAATTTCAATAACAATCTTGGCAATACCCAAACATCAAATCTGTCCAAACCTCCATTCTTTTCAAATCGACAGAATTTTACCACTTTGGGTCAATCTCTCAAGTCTGCTCTCAAGGATCTTCTTGATAATAAGGTTATCACCTTACCAGCACAAAGAGATTATGAGCCTCGAGTCAAACCACCATCATGGAATGACTTGTACTATTGCAGTTATCATCAATGTAAAGGTCATAGAATGAATAATTGTCAAGCTTTGCGAAATCTAGTACAAGATTTAATTGACAATGGCATCATTACAATTGAAGGACATCATACCAATGATGATCATCAAGCATTTAAAGATCCTTTACCAAACTATCAAAAGGGGGAAACATTAGATGCAAAAGCCAAAAGCATACATAATGTTGAAGACAATATAATCCGTCACATCTATGTTGATGATCAACAGGTTAATGTTATCAAAATCAAGGGAAAACAAGAATATCAACAAGTTAATGTGACTACGAGAGGACAAGAAAAAGTTGTTTTAAAAGGAAGTTCATCTAAGATAGCTATTCCTTCTCCAAATCATTATAATCTAGTTGATCAACTGAGAAAAACATCAGCGCAAATCTCCATCCTTGAACTTCTCAAAATATCCCCCATACACAAGAATATTTTAGAAGCTCTTGTAAACACAACTGTTGATACTGATCTGGATGTAAACAAATTTCAAGCCATGGTGGGACATTTGTCTTCCCCCACTTGTCTTTCATTTTCCGAAAAATATGATGCCTCTATGACACATCCACATAATTCATCGCTCTATCTTGAAGTCATGATCCATAAACACCGAATCAGACGTGTCTTAATAGATGGAGGAGTTGGTTTAAACATTTGTACCTTAAAGCTAATACATGCCTTGGGAATATCAGAAAATTCTATTGATCCACGAAGGAAAATAACTATCAAGGCATATGATGATGAAGAAAGAGCTTCTAAAGGACTAATAATGCTACCTATCAGAGTGGGACCTATTGTGAAAAACACATTTTGTCAGGTTCTAGATTGGGATCTTTCCTATAACATACTTTTGAGTTGCCCATGGATTCATGATATGCAAGCAATACCATCAATGTACCATCAATGCCTTAAGTTTCTGTATGATGGACAAGAAATAACTATACAAGCTGATTACAATAGTACACAAACTTGTTCAAATCTTCGAACAACTAAAGACGCCTTTGTGCCACATAATAGGGAGGCTCTTGTTGTTTCTTCTTCCAAACTACAAGGCCAATTGCAAGAATTGACAAAGAATCTTGACACTAAGCTAAATTTTAAAGACAAAGGGGTAGGTGAATATTCGCTATCTCTTTCTACCTTACCTCCTTCTCCGAGGTCACATGGATAGCCAACCCTATCAAATCAAAAGATTGCAACAACCTCTACGTCCCAAGCTTTTGTGCCAATCACAAAGTTTGATGGAAAATTCATTAAAGCCAACACCACTGAGGAAGAAGCTGAAGATAGGGACATCTTAAGTTGGCTATACAAAGATGAAGATGAATATCTCTTGCACATTAAGTTACCTACAGAACAATATGGTAAGGGGTACGCTATCATGCAGAAAATGGGCTATGAAGGAAATGGTCCTATAGGAAAAAGAAGAGAAGGAATCGTGGAACCAATTCAACCTATTTCAATACATCCAAATGATAAAATAGGACTTGGATATGGTAAAGATACACAAGAGTCAACTTCACAGCAAGCACAACCAACTCATGAAGGAGGATCCATTTCAGATAATACTCATGAATCAGTTTTCCAATTGCAGAATAGTTCAGATACTGATTCTAATGAATATGAATGGGACACCATTTATAATGATGAATTTTGGAGAGACAAACAAGTTGATACTATACACAAATATGCACCTGTTCTCATACAAGGAGAAGGTTCAAGGCCTCCACTTGATTATGTTTTACAAAGTGATCATGACTCAAGTGAGGACGAATTATATTTTAACGAGATTGACAATCAACAAGAGAATACCATCATAGACCTTGTCTATGACAACAACATCATGACTTTGATAGCTCAAGACCTTACTCAACCTAATGATCCCATGCCTTTAGTTTATCCAAAACTTATTGATTGGGACAATGATGCACCTATCCATATCCCTACATTCCATGATGATGAGGACATTATAAATTTCCTTTGTTCCTCTAATGAGGAAAACAATTGTTTCATCCAAGAATTTCATACTCATGATTTTGATAAGGAGGGTGTCAAGTCTCTTAGCTACAAAATAAATGAAATAAAAGATGGATCTATCGGTGAAAACTGAAAAATGGCAGTGATAGATCACAACAAGAGAAAAATAAAGAGCGAATTCGACAGTGAAAACCTTTCTGAGGCACTGAAGGATGAGAAACTTGACACTCTTCCCAAGCATTATCATGAAAGATCTTCTATTTTGATCGAACCAACAGAATCAATCAACATAAGTACAACAGAGCAACCAAAAGTATTGCAACTTGCAGCGTCATTAACAGTCAAGGAAGTACTGAAATTCATGGAGTTCTTGAAGGAGAATCAAATTAACTTTGCTTGGTCATATGTTGATATGCCAGGGTTAGATCCTAATCTGATAATGCATCATTTATCTATAAATGCAGGGGAAAAACCTGTGAAGCAAAAGCTCAGAAAAATGCATCCACATGTTGCATTATTGGTCAAAGAGGAATTAAAAAAGCTTTTAGATGTTGGGTTCATTTGGACTATTGACTATGCAGAATGGATTTCCAATATTGTACCTGTTTCAAAGCCAGATGGAAGGATTAGAATTTGTACAGATTTCAGAGATTTGAACAAAGCTTGTCCCAAAGATGACTTCCCTTTGCTAAACATAGATATGATTGTTGATTTAACTGTTGGCCATGCAATGTATTCATTAATGGATGGATTTTCAGGATACAACCAGATAAAGATTGTACCAGAGGATCAAGATAAAACAACGTTCACATGTCCTTGGGGTACTGATTGCTGGAATGTAATGCCATTTGGGTTAAAGAAAGCAGGAGCCACTTATCAAAGAGCAATGACTACTTTTTTTCATGATATGATGCATACATTCATGGAAGATTACGTTGATGATCTCCTTGCCAAATCTCACACAAGAGAAGAACATCTAGAAATCTTGTCAAAAATCTTTGGCAGAATGGAGAAGTTCAATGTTCGTCTCAATCCAAAGAAATGTGTCTTCGGTGTTACATCTGGAAAACTCCTAGGATACATTGTTTCAGAAAAGGGCATAGAGGTAGATCTAGAAAAAGTACAAGCTATAATGGATATGCCACCACCTCGAAATATCAGTCAGCTTCGATCATTACAAGGACGACTACAATCCATCAGGTGGTTTATAGCTCAACTGGCAGACAAAAGCTTACCATTTACACATTTATTACATAAAAATGTCCCATTCAAATGGGAAGACAAATTTGAAGCAACATTCAATCAGATCAAGCAATATCTTATGAACCCACCAATTTTAATTCCACCCGTTCCAGGAAAGCCACTCATACTCTATATTTTAGCAACAGAAGTATCCTTGGGAGCATTACTAGCACAAGAGGATTCTACAGGTACAGAAAGGGCCATATACTATATCAGCAGAACTTTAACAAGTCATGAATTAAACTACTCTTTCATTGAAAAATCTTGCCTCGCAGTGGTGTTTGCTTCTCAAAAGTTGCGACACTATATGTTGGCTCATACAGTTAAGCTGATAACCAAAATTGATCGACTAAAATATCTTTTAAGCAGAGCTACTTTAACAGGAAGACTTGCAAAATGGGTAATGATCTTAAGTGAGTTTGACATTCACTATGTAGATCGAAAGCTATTAAAGGACAGGTCATCGCAGATCAGTTGGCCGAAGCACCTTTACAAGAAGAAAATCCAATACACATTGAGTTTCCCGATGCAGATGTCTTCACAGCAACCATTAAGAACTCATGGAAACTGTACTTTGATGGATCTTATATGCAACATGGCTCGGGGGAAGGGATTCTTTTTGTCACACCTGAAGGACATACCATTCCACAATCATATCGGTTGATGTTTCCTTGCACAAATAACATAGCTGAATATGAGGCATTGCTCATAGGGATAAAGATAGCCTTGGAATGGTGGATTACAGAGCTCCAAGTCTATGGTGATTCACAACTTGTTATTAATCAAATCAATGATGATTATCAAACTAAAGATGATAAGTTGCTACCTTACAAGAACATGGTGGATGATTATAAAAAGTATTTTGTGTCAATCAAGTTTTCACAAATCCCAAGGATTGATAATAAAGCTGTAGATGCAATGGCTACCATTGCTTCCTTATTACAATTATCAGAAGATCAAACCAAGCATGAATTCTTGGTGGAACAATTGTTTTCTCCCGCCTATGATAATCCTGAGACCCAAGTCATATATCATTTAACCAGTTCTGATTCACCTTTATATGGCAAGACTTATACCTATTTGAAGGATAACATCTTATCTCCAGACTTATATCAAAACCAAAAAAGGAATTTCATACACCAATCATCTCGTTATACCTTGATCGCCGATATCCTTTACCGACGTGGTCTTGATGGTACACTCCTTCGATGTCTTGAACGTGATGAATCTGAAAAAGCCTTACAAGAGGTTCATGGTGGTATTTGTGGAACTCATTCAAGTGGTTTAACCTTAGCCAAGAAACTTGTCAGAATGGGATATTATTGGCCTACCATGGAGAAAGAATCTTTTACTTTTGTCAAGAAGTGCTCTAAATGCCAGATCCACGGGAATCTTATTCATGCACCGACACAGGAACTGCAACCTTTCACTCCAACATGGCCTTTTTCTTAGTGGGGACTAGATCTTGTTGGAAAAATTCATCCTTCATCATCAAATGGGCACAAATTCATTATCACAGCTACGAAGTATTTTACAAAATGGATCGAAGTTGTTCCTTTGACGACCGTGACTAGTAAACAAATTTCTTCATTCATTCTGAATTACATCATTTGTAGATATGAAATTCCTAATTCTATCATTACTGATAATGGGAGGCCTTTCAAGAATCAAGATGTTAACAAACTTTGTGAAAGATTTCACATCCAACACAGGTTCTCTACACCTTACTATCCACAAGGAAATGGTCAAGTGGAGGCTTCAAACAAAACAATCTTGAAGATCTTGAAGAAGACAGTAAATGATGCCGGTCGTGATTGCCATGTCCAATTAAATCCAGCTTTGTGGGCATACAGAACCAGCATTCGCACACCAACAGGAGCTACACCATATGCCTTGGTCTATGGAGCAGAAGCGATCTTACCACTAGAGGTAGAAATACCTTCGCTTAGAGTCTCACTCAAGGGATTAATAAGTGATGAAGACTACAGAATATCTCATCTGCAAGAGTTAGAACTGTTAGATGAAAGACGTCAACATGCAGCTGACCATTTGAAGGGTTATCAACAGATTATGTCTCGTAGTTATAATCACAGAGTTAAAACACGGACATTTCAAGTGGGCGACTTAGTCTTGAGAGAAAATCCACGTAATCAACAAGACAAAGAAAAGAAAGGGAAATTTGAACCCAACTGGCTTGGTCCATTTGTTATCATTGTAGCATATGGTTCTAGTGCATATCAGTTATCTACATCAGAAGGGGACCTGTTTGAAGAACCAATCAATAGCATTCATTTGAAGAAGTTCTATGTCTAAAATCATATAAATTCCTAAAAAAATAAAAAAAATCATATAAAATCCTGAAAAATTGAAAAAAAAAAATCATATAAAGTCCTAAAAAATAAAAAATCATATAAAGTCTTGAAAAAAATCCAAAAAAAAATCCTAAAAAGTCCTAAACAAAAATCCAAAACATCAGAAAAATCCTGAAAAAGTGCAATAAAAACAGGTGGCGAAAACTTGGCAAACAGGCACTACTTGTGATCAAAATAGGCTCCTCCATCTATTAACTTATGTCTTGCATTCACTTTCGGCATCATCCATTCATATCTATCATCTGTACATATCTTCCATATCCATATCATACAATAGGAATCCTTATGTTTCATCATGGCTTGATGAAATTTGTACATATCCTTAATCTTCAGGTTGTGTTTACACTGGGGGAAAAAGCTTAAATATAGACTGAACAAGAGAGGGGCAACAATATTTTTGAACATCACAAACACACACAAGACGGTTTGCCAAAATACAACAAACATTGCCATATTAAATCAACCATAACATGCTTATTCAATGCCAGTTGAAATTGAAATAACATGGTCCAATCCAAACATCAAAACAAAAAAACATTAATGTTAACAACCAAGTTGGATGATCTTAATCTGAATAATGTTTGAAATATTTTAGGCAAGATTTGAATGGTTGTTTGTTTTTCTAGCATATCTCTGGAGCAATTCAATGATGTACTGAACTAGAAAAGCAAGGAAGGAGTATGATTTTTCTTTGTTTGTTGTTTGCGAGGAAATCATTAGTACTATGCAAATTGGTCGCGAGACATGATCCACTAAGTATCATTGATGACATTTCAGAATTTGCATGGGAAACGGGTTAACTCTTGTCTATTTATGCAAGCAATACTCAGGCCATCTTGGTTCAATTATACTTAGATGCTTGTATTATCTTGCTATATCAAAAATTCATGAAAGCAATACTCAGGTCATCACTGGTGCTAACATACCCTTTGATGCTTGTATTAACTTTCAACATTTCAATACTCTATGATGATACAAAAAGCACAAATAAGCTCTCCAAATGGCAATATTGTACAAATATCCTGCATGGTTAGTATAGATTGCATTCATGTTAGAATCTGCATTTTGTATTTATAGATTTTCCCAAAAGCTGGCAAAGTATTAAATGTGTCATATCTTTTTGAATACATAACTGAGTATATTTTGACATTCACAAAAATATCATTTCATACATTTTTCATACATATTTGCATTAGAAAATCATAAAAACAAAGCATACATCATAATCAAAACATTCATAAACATTCATAAATTGTATCATCCATCATATTCATACAATCATTCGTCAATATATTTCACTCATTTTATAAATCATGCATACATATACATCATAACCATAAACCATCATATCATAACACATCATGCATATATACGAAATTGAACCACTCATCATAAATCATCGCTACATTTCATATCTCCCAAAAATGAATGTCAAATGTACAAAGATGTCAACTATACCTGATATAACATCATCAAAAATGGGATCATCTCAGGGTGTATACAAATGTCTAAATAAAGTATCACAAAAACATCATGTACAATGCACTAGGCAGTGCTATCCTTTGATGGTGCTGGTCTGGGACCTATCCCCCCTACACCTGATGGACCTGCTCCACCTGTCCTTGATGGCCCTCCTGAAGGTAATGGCTATGTCACACCCCTGCTAGTAGTCTGAGAGCGACTATGAGTAGACCGCGACTGTGTATAACTCTCCCTCTGCTCACGGGGAACTGCATCATGATATCTGGTCCTATAGAACTCAGCCTCCCGGGTGGCTCTGGTCACCTCTCTCATCATGTCACCAGGCAAGGTACCTACTGCTACTCTCTATAGACTATCAACTAAAGTAATGGCCTACTCACCCCGCTGTCTGGTTGTATCTCTCTCAGCAGTAACTGATGTCAACTATCCCTGAAGTTGTGTAATCAAGGTCTATGCCTATGCTAGCTGACCTTGTAAGCTCTGCACTGTACTCTGCAAAGAGGATATCTGACCCGACACCACTGGATCTACTAAAGGTGATGGATCTGTATGTCTCATCCGCGGTCCACCTCTACCACCTCTCCTACCACCTCTACCACCTCTCCCACTGTCATCTCCTCCACTCTCCTCATCATCACTATCTCCCTCTGACTCATCATCACTATCTCCACTCTCCTCATCATCATCATCTCCCTCCGAATCATCACCCTCTGAAGCCACCTCTCTCTATCGTCTTTGACTGCCTCTCTGTGGTCTCTATACAACAACTGGAGCAATAGGCTCATCAGGATCAAACATACATGGTGCATGATGCTCTAACACATACTGACTATACTCTGGCGTCGTCCCTGCGTCAAGGACATCAACTCGGTAATCCCACATCACTACTCCTAAACTGGTGAACCCTGCCACCGCTGCCTCATAGGAAATCCATGGACCCCATACTGCAAGCTTTGGCTGTCGTCGTGCATAAATGGCAGAACCCATAGGAATACCCTGAATCTGACCAAACTGCCGACATACTTGTCCAGCAAGAAATCTCTCAATAATCCACGGAGTACGGCCAATAAGATATCTGGACATACAGACATAGGGCATCTCCCTCGCATCCTCTGGCATGCCTCACAATCTAAATATGGCCACCAACATACTGTATCAAGACCATCTAAGAGACACTGCCAATGATCTAGTTTTCCCAGTCTCGACTGAGAAATAATATTAGCATATCCCCATCTGTATGATCGACGGATAGGTCGTCATGCACGAGTCAATGGTCACATAACGACAAAGTGCTCCCATGCCCATATCTATAATAATGAACAACCAACAGCAAAACTCTGACCTCTACCGTATACAATATGATGTAACTCATCATACAAATGAGCAAGCATGCATGTCCCCCATGCATACCGTGTCCCCTGCATCACCATACTCTCCAAAACCTGACCCCACTCGACTGCAAACCCCTTCGACCTATGGTCGGGGCACAAAACACCTCCAATGAAACCTGCAAGTACAGACGGTAAGGGTGGATATGTATCTGCCATTTCACCCCATGGGATGAAATATCCGGCAATCTAATCATCTCTGAAAATCCTCCTCAAAGCATTAGTGCCTCCAACCTCTCAGCTATCAAAAACCACTATCTCTCCCATCACTGGGATCCTCAAGATGCGGTACACGTCCTCAGGGGTCACTGTAATCTCTCTGGTCGGTAAATGAAATGTGTTGGTATCACTATGCCACCACTTTGCGAGTGCTGTCAATAAAGCTCTGTTGAGGCGCACCTCAGGCATGTCAAGCAATGAACTCAATCCACAGGCATCGATCACATCTCGATCTGACTGTAACAAGTGTGGAATCAAGCTCCATGTCTTCAGGAATGTCTCCCGTGACTGCAAAATGCCCAATCTCTCCTGTTGACACATCAACATGACAAGGCAACATCAATATCAAATCATTACAACTTATCAATCAAATTGTTTGTTTTTCATCATCATGGAAAGCAAATAATCAAAATCATGTTTGTTTTTAACAACCTTAGAAGCAAACATATCAATCAAACTGTTTGTTTTTCATCATCATGGAACGCAAATAATCAAAATCATGTTTGTTTTTAACAACCTTAGAAGCAAACATATCAATCAACTGTTTGTTTTTCATTTTCATGAAAGAAAATAATCAAAATCTTGTTTATTTTTAACAACTTTAGAAGAAAACTTATCAATCCTATTTGTTTTTAACAACTTTAAAAGAAAATCTATTAGTTATTATTTGTTTTCCAACAACTTTGGGAACAAATTTATCACTCACAACAACATCCAATCATGGGCGCTATGCAAATGGTCATGGGCGCTACATAATTCATCATAGGTGCTATAGGATCAAGGGTGCTATAGAACGCATCATGGGCGCTACAGAAATCATCATGTGCGCTACCAAATCATAGGTGCTATGGAAAAATCAAGGGTGCTACAAAAAGTATCATAGGCGCTACAGAATCAAATGCGCTTTAGAAATTCTCATGGGCGCTATGAAATTTATTAAGGGCACTAAACTACACTCTTTCAAAATCAAAACATCAATAAACGTGCAACGAACAGAAAATTTTCAAAAAGCTGAAGTTTAACAGGGTACATATCGGAGGTCCATAGTGCGCTGGCCGCTGATGTCGTCGAATGTGCTTGAAACGGTGCTGGTGAATCGGAAGTGCCATAATTATCTCTCAGAGCTCAAAATTTACAATTTTTACTAGGTTAAAATGGAAAATGACATGGAAAATGACATTTTTAACTTATTTGAAAGCAAAAGCAAGGCATTTTATCAAATTTTATCATAGCAGGGGCAATTTGGTCATCATTTTTTTCATTTCAAATCTTTTCAAGTCATTTCTTCACATCATAATTTTCAAACGATGAATCGACATCTTCAAAATCAAAAAATCCAAAAAATCTAAAAATTCAAAAATTCAAAAAAAAAAATTCACAAAAATCAAAATCTTATCAATTCATCGTTCGAGGGGGCATATACCTATCAACATTCGACAGTCAACATTTGGGGAAAATTTCAAAATTCTTTGAAGCAATGTAAAACACATCACTTCAAAGAGGGGCAAAATGTATACACTTGAAAATGGTCACATCACATAGTTCCGGTAATTAATTAAATATTTTAATATTTAATTAAATCGATTTCATCTCATATAAATAAATTTAAATAATTTATTTATATTGTTTATTATTTCATTTCGATTAAATAAATAAGTTTATTTAATCATCTTTTCAGTATTTTATTTCTTAATTAATTAAATAAACATTACGATTTATTTATATTAATTATCGATAATCTTGGCTTGAATATTTTATTCAAATAAAGATTAAGTATTCTTTTCTTCTAAATTCCATTTACAATTAAATATTCCAAATATTTAATTAATTCCTTTCTAAAGTCACATTACAATTAAATATTCCAAAATATTTAATTAATTCTTCTAAAGTCTATTTGCAAATTAAATATTCTAAATATTTAATTGAGTCTTCTATAGTTCTAAAATTAAATATTTCAAAAATATTTAATTTCTTCAAACTCACATGAAATTAAATAAATTTATTTATTTATTTATTTAATTTGCATTATCTTCAACAACCGTGAAACAAATTGCCAAAACAGATAAATTAATTTCTCTGTTCCTATGCAAGCTTGTTCCCGTGGGTTGAAGACATGCTTCCATTCTTCTCTCCAACCTTCCAACATTCTCCATCTTCCTCTCAACCTCTCCATCTCTCACCATTCAAACTTACCAGACAACCTCACAGCCGTTGATCCTTGCCAGCCAGGATTTTTCCTGCAAAAAGCTATAAAAAGGACTGTCGGGTCTTTGAAATCACAGAGAAGCTTTCAAACAGGAAAATTATAGTCAATTTGCAATAGCATAGCTTTCATAGTATTTTAGCATTTTAGCACCATAGCATAGCATAGTAGCATAGCATATCATGGCATATCCATTTCATATCATAGCATCCACAATTCACAGCCCCTGTGCATAATCCACAGCCCCTGTGCATATTCGTGTCAATATTCTCATCTCCACCAGCATATAGGATAGAGAAGCTCCTTCCTTTGCATACTCATTCTATAGGTTTCCATTCAGAGACGCCTTGCTTATACAATTTGAGAGCAGCAACTTCAAACAAATCTCTAGAGATAGAGGAAGATGGAACGGCTCTGAAAGAAGCTCCATTTGTTTATTTAAATTCAAATTACTTGCATTTCTTCAATTTAAAGTTCCATTATGTGTGTTTTGTTTATTTCATTTTGATTATACATATTTAACATACATAATCTCAACCCTATGTATATAGCCCAGACCTTTGACATGCCCAATAGGTCTCATGTAGTGGGCTTTGATATGGATATAACAAAGAAGTACTATGATGAAGATGTCATCAAATCCCAGTAGGTCATCAATTCCTAGCTGGAGAAACCCAAGTCCCACTTCTCCAAGCTACCTAAGCAGTTATTCGGAGCTAAGTTTAAGAAGGAATACTATGATTCTATCACACTCCTCAGTAGGGTAGTGGGATTGAAGAGGGAAGGAGCATTAGAAAATTGGATGTTCCATGTCATTGTAAGGATGGAGCAGAATATTGACTACCATTGGGTAGGCATTATAAGTGCAATGATACATGAAAAAATGTGTAATGTCCTATAGACAAAGACCTTCACAATGACTTCCTACTTGGTTTATGCACTTGCAAGGTTCCATCCATACAAAGGGATAAGCACAAGGGGTGTATTTGGGAAAGATGTAATTTATGAGTATACCCACAATTGCACTTGTGGGGAACAAGTTATAGGAGGGTGAATGATGCATTCACCATGTACATCACTAGGCTATTGCAAGGTGTAGAGCATGTTTGGATATCAGATAATGCTAAGGAATTAATCAAGAGGTTTGGAGCTTGGTTTATCCAGTCCCCTACCTTTTCATATATTAGAATAGATGGTTGTCAAAGGGCTCCATATAGACTCCCTAGATATCCCACAAATCATATTATACTTTTGGAGGTCACAAGGAAGATATGTGATTTTGATGCAATTGTCAAGAAGGATAAACATAAGACCAGATTTGGTGGTGATTTTCCTTTGAGGATAGGTAGTAGTGAGGCTTGCCCCTCTATTAATTCAGCCCAAACTTCTGAAGAGGAAATGAGTACTCTAGGTTTATCTTTCCATTCTAAGAGATCCAAATTTGATAGGATTGGTGAGGCACATAAGAGGGCTAGAAGGGAATACAGTCATAATGATGATATAGAGGATTACTAGGCCAACAACAATGATGAATTTTAAATTAGGAAAAAGAAGTTCTCCAAGTTACCAATAAACTTAGTCTGGCTATACAACATAAAGGCCATTCTAGATCAAGTTGAAGATGATGGAGATTTGATTCAGGGCCATGACTATGAAGATGTGAAAGATAAATGAGTTGGAGAAATAGACTGGCTGGAGGAAGAGAAGACAAAATTGGAATAGATCATGACTCCAGTGATCAAGTACACTAAGTTGTGGCTCAAGCACAAGATGTGGGAGTTGGAAAGTGAGGGTGTGCAATGCACCTATGATCTAATTGGAGACTTGGATTCTTATTCTACTTCTGAGGAATCAACTGAGCAGGATCCTAAGGGTAAGGCTAAGGTGAGCTCTGCTTTCAAGATAAATATTAAAGATACACAGGCGGAGGAGGTAGAAGAGGCAAAAAGGAAAGGAAAACCTATTGCTAAGAAAAGGAAACACATTTCAAATATGAAGGAATCTACAAAGGATGAAGCTGAGAAATAAGGAAAAGAGGGTAGTGCTTCTATTCCTAAGAGAAGAAGGATAGTGAGATTTTCACAGAAAGAGAAGGAAACTTCTAAGGCAGGGGATGAAGTTAACCCACCAGTAGTAAATGTAGAAAGTTCAGGAGAGAAGACACAAGTGTACATAAGAAGGTCAAGAACTCCATATCCTAAAGATGGTGTGCCAAAGAAAATTTCTCCCACAACTATTCCTTCCAATGAGCATGATAATGTCCCTCCTTCTCATGAGACTCACAAGGTACCAAGTGAACCCAAAGATGCAGAGGATTACCAAGATCAAGGAGGAGAAGAATTCAAAGAGGGTGAACTTTACAATGCTGAAGCAGAAATAGAGAAGGTATTGCAATATCCTCTGGTGACTTGTGAGGATTCACCTACAGGAAATGAAGAGGATAGACCTCCTCAGAGAGAAGAAATTCCAATTAGGACTCCTTCACCAGTACATGAAGAAGAAGAGCATGATAAGGGAAAAGAAGATAAAGTTGAAGAGATTCTTGAAAAAAAAAGATTTGAATGAAGATATACCCAAGGTTCAATAGGATGTGGTTGGACAAGGTAATGTACAATCGGATTCCACTGTTCCAAGTTGGTTGGAAAAAGAGTTAAAGAGTAAACAAATTGTGGTAGTTGATACTCCTCCCAACTAGGATGAATTACTGGAAAACATAGGAAAGGGAAAAGAAAAGAAGAAAGCCAGGGTTATCTCTAGAATCGAGAGAGATGAAGCAAATAGTAGGGTGGTTCACATTGCTACTCCTGCTCCTGATAAGAATAAGGATGATGTGACTGGTAGTGATTACAGTGTGCAAACTATCAACTTAGGACCTACTTCCATGGAACAGGAAATTGAAGAATATGAAGGCTCTAGTGTTGTAATCCTGGGTAGATTGAGGAAAGAGGAGCAGACCAAGCAAGAATTAAAGAAGGAGAATGATAAACTTAAGAGGTATCTACAAGACTTGATGAAACCCTTGCAATCCATCAACTTCTCATCATCTGCTATAAGTTTTCTGCCACAAGAAACAATAACTGAGTTGGAGAAGATGAAAACTACTACTCATGCTACAACGAGTTGGTTGCAAGGAGTACAAGCTAAAGGAGATAATGCAATCAAAGACATCCTTTCAACTGATGGGGATGCTATGAGATCAATAGATTGGTTAAGGAATGTACTAGCTCAGGATAGGGGGATATAGAACTCTTGTTGCAGAAGGAAAAAACCATCATGGAATACACTGAAGTCAAATTGGTAAGTGATGGAATTCTTCCTTTGTCCAAAGTTCAGAACCTTGGGAATGGTTTGAAGTTTTGCAAATAAGGAAAATAATTTTAAAGAAGGTGTATAAGCAAGGGAAGCGAATTGAGGACTCTCTGACTGAGATCTACAACAAATGCATTTATTTCTTTGAAGTTATGACAGGAAGGAAAAGGTTTGTACCAAAACATTTGAGCTTGGAGCAATTGAGAAAATGGTGGTGTGATATATATTCTCTAATCAATGAGGACCCAGTCATTGAACATCAGTTAGATGATGCAGCCACATACATTGCAGTAATGGATAAGTATCGAACCATTAAGGTGGATTGGGATAAAGTTGTAGAATAGTCAAGAGGGGATAGTAAGTCCATTGAAAGGAGAATTAAAGTTTTGGTTATTCCACCTATAGCTGACTTGGAGAAGATATTTTTGATGGTGCAAGATAAGATGGAGTGAGCTAAGGACAAAGGGGGGAGCAGTTAATACAATGCCTCATTGGAATTTGTGCTTCCCCATTATTTCTCTTCCTCCTTCACATGCATTGGATCAAGCTATGTTGGAGATCCTAGGCTGACCTAGATGAAGTACATGCATTTAATGCATACTTTATTTTATTTTCAATTTCCCTTGGCCAAATTGTTTTAGAGGCCAATTGTTTTGTAACCCTATTTGGGCTGGCATAATATGCAATCTCAATAAATAGGGTTAGTGCCTCATTTGAAAGGGCTAGATAGTTTTTCACTTTGGAGTGAATTAAGCAGTATAGTAAGAGTTAGAGCTAGGAGTTAGTTCATTTTGAGCAAGTGTTGTAACACAGAACACTATAATTGTTGCTATTATTGGATGATTCAATACAATTGAAGACATTGTGCTTTGGTGATCTCTCTTGTGTTGACTTATCTTGCATGGTTCTTGTTGTTCTATCTTTTGAGATTGTTTGAGAAATATTGGCATAAGTTAGATTTAGAGTTAGATTTGATTAAATGGTTTTTATGGTTTGATGCTTGAAGTGTTTGTAGCAATCCCTAGTCCATACTTTTTGTAGCTAGTTGATTGTTTGTTGCTTTGCAAAGTTATCCTAGACTTTTATATTCAATGTGCTTAGTTCAATTGTGGATATTTGTTCATTTCAATTGTAATAGAGTTGTTTTGGATGAATGTTCATAATCTAAAAATCTTTAATTCCTTAGAAGATTTCACTATTTCTATAAGATTGCAGATTTATCTGGGTCAAGCAGGAATTAGTTTATGAGGGATTGGTCCATTTCAAGTATTTTATCATTTGCATTGTTAATCTTAGGGCTAGTGTTAAATTTGGAAATCTCTCTAAAACCATTATTTCTTTTATAATTTGGGTTAGATTTAGGATTCCAAGTATCACAATATTGCTAGATTTGATAAACTTGAATTCAATATTTTCTTGTAGTAAGGTCCCTTTGTGATTACCAACATTTTCACATTTATCACTGAGTTGTTTTTGCATTGTCAAGACCTGACAATAGAGACCTTGGGGTTATCTCTTGAGGCTTGTTGATAGAGATTTAACTTTCAAGAGAGATAGGATATTTGTATCTTGTCTAAGTTGTTGTTGTGTAGAAAACACCATCAACAAATTGGCACTAGAAGGAGGGCCTGAATAAGCAAGCTGGATCAATTTTTGTTTGCCATTTCTCCCGAAAGATTAAGAAGAATAACCAGATCTACTCAAGGGGAAGAGGAATTTAAAGAGTTACAAGCTCCTACTAGGTCAAGAAGGACCAAAAGAAGGGGAGAATCATCATCCACCCAGCCACTTCCATCATCCCCATCATCCTCATCGTCATCAAGTCCATCTTCATTCAATTCTGAAGCCATTCATATTCCACAACCCCAACAAGCCATAAATCAGTCATTATCACCTCCACCTCCACCAATGGATTTCCTTTCCAACAATCCATCTCCCTTGATCTTCAATAATTACAATGTTATGCCTAAGAACCCAAAACACTTTTGTTCTAAGTTCCATATTAATGATCCCAATAGGACCGGTGAGGAACATATCAAGATTTTTCAGACTTGCCTTAGGGACAAAGGAATCAATCATGAGGATGTAGCGTGTAGGCTCTTTCCTTATTCCCTAGGAGACTGCATTTTTGTAGAAGTTTAGGATTCCTATTAGTCCAAATGAGCTTTATCTTCAATTCACTAAGGTTAAGAGAGAAGTCAATGAGCCCATAAGATCCTTTAACAACAGGTTTCATCGTGCCTATACCTGACTGTAGGCCCCTTATGCTATTGACAAGGCCATAGCTTTAGAAGTTTATTATGAGGGTCTTGATAGTATGATAGCCACCTTCATGAAATTGAGAAACAACCCTCCTACTACCTTACTGGATGCATACACAGAGGTTGTAAAGGTCAAAATTGCTTTAATACAACACTTATCTAGGCCTTTACCATCACTAGGACCCACTGCTCACCCTAGGCAGGTCACAACTCTCAATCAGGCTCTTGCCAATCACACTCCTATCATGAATCTGATACCTCAGTTGCCTCTGGTTCCTCACCTAGGACCTCCTATGAGTCAAGTTCCACCCATGATTAGCTACCCCAAAAAAAATGTAAATCAACCTCTTCATCCACAACCTCAGGCTGGTTTTCTGACATATATGCAGAATTCTGAAGTATTGAACTAATCACTGAATTCTGGTACTATAGTAGGATATCCTCAAAACAACGCAAACCAACCTCCATATAGTAATTCTAACAAGGAGAGATTAGATGAACTGACTAAACAAGTGAAGAAGTTGAACATGGAGGTAACTTATCTGAGAAACTAGAATAGTTAGCTCCAGGTTGATCAAAGAAGTATGCAGTCCAATCATAATAGGGAAAATCGAGAAACTCAACTAGGACAACACTTTGATAGGGGACAACATTCTGAAAGGGGACATAATTATGACAGAGGAAAAAATTATGATAAAGAACAATCTTCAACCTAAAATATTGATAGAGGGCAAACTAGTGGACAAAGGTTTGACAGGAGACAACCACCCAAATAGAACAAAACTTGGAATACAAGGCCTAACAATGAAGGTGTCCCCACCCTATTGGATTAGCTAGTCAATCAAGAAAAACCTCCAAGTGGTGTATATTTAGCTGAAGCAGCTTTATTAGGATGGTGTAGGCTCCATAAAACAAGTCAACATTCTGAATTAGACTGTCCAGAGTTCCAAACAACAACTTCAATATTTCAGTACGAGGTGGAGAATAATGTAAGTAATCAAGAGTTGGTGCCATCTACTCCCTACGATTCCTCAGTGTTGGTGCTAAATCATGCTCCTTTTCCATAGAGCAAGGAGAATGTCTCTGAAGTTGAATTAGGCCAGTTTAAGGAGGAGGCGGATTAGGTGTGCAATGGAGATGAGATTACACAGTTGTTTGATGAAAATCCTATGAATGACAATGGTCCCATGGATGAAGAAGAAACTTATATTAAAGAGGTGCAGACATTCCAACAGCCTATTAAGAAATATGATCTGAGGGATCTTCCACACAGATGTCCGCAAGTTGGAGGCCCCTTCACCACTTCTATTCCTCCAAACAATTTCACCATGCCTCTGTTGATGGTGTTTTCTGCACAACAACTTAGACAAGATACAAGTATCCTATCTCTCTTGAAAGGTAAATCTCTATCAGCAAGCCTCAAGAGATAACCCCAAGGTCTCTAATGTCAAGTCTTGACAATGCATAAATAGCTTAGATAATATGTGAAAATGTTGGTAATCACAAGGGGCCTTCAAAATGAACAATGTTGGAAGTGTACTTTCATTAGATGCAACAATATGGTGATGCTTTCAATCCTAAAACTAACCCAGATTCAAAATGAACAACAAAAGAGATAATGGTTTAGAGAGATTTCTAAGACTAAAGCCTAAGATTAGTCACAACAATGATGAATGTTGCAAATGGACAGATCCCCAATGAAACCAATCTCTGCTTGATCAAGGGAAAGCCCACAACTCTATAGAAATGGTGCAATCTTCTAAGCAAACTGAAGATTTTCAGACTATGAATATTCATCCACATACCTAATAACTGGCACAATGTAAACAAGCATCCATAGTTGAACTTAGCACAAAATAAGGCCCAGACTAACTTTACACAACAAATTACAATCAACAAATTGCTAAAAGTATGGACCGAAGATTGATCAACATCATTAACATTTTACCATTATTGCAAAGGAACTGAAATCTAACATCTAACATTGAGAATTGAGAACAAGAAACCATAAACTGGCAAAGTGTAACACAAAGCTTGCCAAATCAACAATCCAATTGCATTAACTTCTCCAACATTACATAACAATTTCCAGTCTCTCCTCTCTCCTACAGCTACTAACTTCTCTAACTTAGCCAATTCTGGATTTTACAACCTCAAACCAGCTATTCTAACCCCTAAATCTAACCCCCTTTTACAAATGAGAAGGCACTAACCTTTTATAGAAAATTACATTTTGAATCAATGGCCAGGATTTAATTCATCCAATGGCTACAATTGCACTTCTAGAAGCATCAAGCTATTATATTTAATTTGGGAGCTTATGGTACATCATCATCCAATTGCATAAAAGCAGTTACATCATGGAACAATGAGAAAACAATATTATGCCATCTTGTCATTAATGAAAATTCTGATTGGATGATGAAATCAGCTTCACATGTCTTCCAGAAATTCCTTCCAACTGTAGACAGTTTGGGCACAGATTCTTATGCAAGCCCCACTTTTAATATTTGAATTGAACTCTTCCATATTTCCCTTTTGGAAAATTTTAGGTTTTTGAGGGGGTATTGGAATTTTCCAAAAAATGGAAATTCTATAATTTTGAGGGGTCATGGAAATTTCAGAATTTTCCATTAGGGACAGAAATTCCCGAATTCCCTGTAGGGTCAAAATCCCCTAAAATCCATAACTTTTTTTCTAGAAGGAATTTTCAAAAAATTCAAAAGCAACCCTGCCTATTTTTTCGTCCTCTATCCATGGGTGCAAAAAAGAAAAATTTCCATTTTGGAAAATTTGGTTTTCGAGGGTATTGGAATTTTCCAAAATGGAAATTTTAGGGATTTCCATCAGGGACAGAAATTCCCGAATTCCCTACAGGGTGAAAATCCCCTAAACTCCATAACTTTTTTTCTAGAAAGAATTTTCAAAAAGTTCAAAAAGAAACCCGACCTAATTTTTTGTCCTTTATCCATGGGTGCAAAAAAGATTTACATATAACATTGAAAATTCACTTCAAAATCCCCATTTTCAAATTCCAACACTTGCGAATTTCCCTTAAAGCCTCAAAATATTGTCCTCATCAAACCCAGTCTAGACTTAATCCCAAAATAACCTCCCAAGAAGAGCAAAACCAAAATTTTACCAAGCCAAGAGGCAAAGATGCAAAAGAAAAAAGAGGGTCCCTGCCTCTGGTGGGGCGTGTGTGCAAAAATTGCACAATAGCCTCCTTATCACAATGCTAGCAATAATCCAACATATCCTCATGTTTCTAGGCAGCACTTATCTAAAGATCAAGGACCAATGGATCCATGAAAAGGGAAAACTACTAAAACAAGCAAGGATAAGGTAGTAGAATACCCAAAAGAGCCTCCTATTGATCTGAGTGTGGAACAACTAGCCATATATGTTGTAGAAGAAATCAAGAAGCTAAAGGTAAGTCTCTCTGCATTTGAATTATTGAGAGTTCCAACTATTAGAAATGCAGTTCTAGGAGCTTACAATGCAAGTTCAGTATCACAAGATAAATCAGTCAGTGAGAATGTCAATAAAACATCTAGTTCTCACATAGTAAAAGTTCAGAATCATATTCACAATCAGATTCACATACCACCTGGAGATAAAGGGAAAGAGAAAGATAAAACTCAAGTTGCCTAGGTTGATACTCCCTTAACTCTATTTCAAGGGAAAATAGAAACTGCTCCATTTTTTTTATCTCTGTTTGTATATTTGGTAAGAACTTTCACAATTTCTTGTTGGATTCAAGTGCTTCTACCAATGTAATGCCCTTTGGTGTTTGTAGAGCTCTAGGTATTACTCCTGCTGATTCCCAAAAGAAAGTCACTCAACTAGATAGAACTGAAGTTAATGTTGTAGGGGAATTGAACATGATTCACATGCAAATCGCTTTTGATCCTAGAATTCAACAAGTCATTAACATACAGGTGGCAGATATACCTGATGCTTACGGTCTGATTTTGGGAAGAGACCTTACTAAGGCTCTAAATGAATATGTATCAGCTGATCAATCTCATATGTGGCTTCCCTAGAAAGGAGTGCCAAATCAGATTAGGATTGAAAGAGAGCCTAGGATGAAATATATGATCACAGAATATTAGAATACTTCAAATGAAATTCTGATATCAGAGGTGAGCATGGGTAATTATGTACTTGTGGCCCCTTATGAGGAATTTGATGTGAAAGAAATCCTTATGCTACATACTACACCTATTGACCTTACAACTAAACCTAGTGGTACTAGAGCCCTGGTGGAACCAATTGATGAGGATGATCCTGAAGATCACCAACTTAGCTTGTTGGATAATTTCCAAGAATTCATTCAGAAGTGCATTGAAGATCAGATTCATTTGGGTAGAGGAATGAATTTTTGAGAATTATTTTTTCCAAATTGGTGTAGAGTTCACAATTCCTCCCACTCTGAATTGGACTGCTGCTTGTGCCAGTCTAAAGTAGAACAAGTGCAAAAATGTATCAACCCTACTCCAGTAGTCAAAATTGATATACAAAATATTCAGGAGGATCCCAAAGGGAAAAAAGTAATGCTTTCTAAAGAGCCCTCCAACAACAACAGTACAAGAGATGTAGCAAGGAAGTTTGTAGTTGTTGGTTGTTGGACCTTAAGGTTTGATGGATCTAAATCGAAGCAAGGAGTTGGGGTAGGATTTGAGTTAATTAGTCCAATAGGCAGGACTTTCTTTGTTGCGCACAAAATTCAGTTTCATTGTACCTATAATGTAGCAGAGTATGAGGCTTTGATTAATGGGTTTCTTATGGCACTAAAGAAAAAGGTTAAAATTTTGCAAGTCTTTGGGGATTCTGAGTTAGTGGTTAAGCAAGTGAGAAAGCAATACTCATGTCATGACAAAAGGATGACCTATTATAGGCACAGAGTATGGGATCTTATTGAAGGATTCAATGCCTTCAACATTCAGTTGATACCACGTAATAAGAACCAAACAACAAATTCTCTCGCTTAGGAAATTAGTACTTTACAACCTTTGTCTCTCTCTAGATTGAAGAAGTTTACTGTGGAGCTGAATCTAGTACCTTCAGTACTTTACAACCTTTGTCTCTCTCTGGATTGAAGAAGTTTACTATGGAGATGACTCCAGTACCTTCAGTACTTGACAATGTGACTAGCTTCTAGGTATTTGAAGATGATAAGCATATTTTGGATTTTATTACAAGTTCAGATGTCTTTACTTCTCAAATTATTGATGAAACTGAACCCCAAGAAGCAAAGATGGATTTAGAAGGGGTGATTAATTTTAAGACTAATACTATCCCAAGGGGAATGGTGCAACTAGAAAGGATTTTTGATCTCGACAAGGTCAGAGATCAAGAGCAAGATGCTAAGAAGGAGTCCATCAGTGGACAATGTGAAACGTATAACATGGGGACTCAAGATGATATCAAGAATGTATTCATTGGAAAAGTATGTATTCCAGAGGAGAGGAAAGGAATTATTGATGCATTACATACATATCAAGATGTGATAGCTTGGAGTTACAAAGACCTGAAGACATATGATACTTCAATTATAACTCACACTATCCCTTTGAAGCCAGGAGTGTAGGGAAATTTTTTGTCATCTTAGAGAAACCTCCAAGAATAGTAGTGCCTTCGGTAACTTTAATTTAAAATAGATTGCCTCAAAAAAATGTACAACTATGTCACAAAGCGGAATCAGACATAGTTCAATTCCCACATTAATTCTTCTGAGAGAAGCACATGTAAATTCAGTTTCAACAACTTGCATAAATAGATTCAACAAATAGAACCATTAAACATGAAATATGGTACAAAAAAAAAGAACACATAGATTTACATGGGGAAAACCCTTTTGGGTAAAAAACCCCACACTCCAAAAGATCTGAGCCATTGTATTATTCAACAAAAAATAGAGTTACAATACAATCTCAGGCTCTTAGCCCTTTTCATAGAGATTACACCTTGTTTCATTTTGGAGACAAACTGGCAACAACCCTGTTCTGTTTCCCTCTCTCCTTTTTACCTTTCCCTGATCAACCTCTCAGTCCATACAACCTTCGCACTGTTACAATACTCTCACACAGTATACAGTGCAAATTAACATGAGAGATCAACAAAGACACTTAATCTGGAGGGACTTCGACAACATAATCCTACCTCAATCTTCCTCTCTCTCTCCTAGCTCAACCTCATGGCCTCGGCCTTACCAGCTAGCCTCATGGCCTTAGCCTTACCAGCCAACCTCATGGCCCCCAACCATTCAACTAGATACAATGCGTGGAAAATATACATATTTAGTTTCTAGGAATCTACTTTCCAAACCGATTTAGTTCGCTCAACCGCTAAGAAGCTCAATCGTCAACATTATCCCACATTGGTGCAAAATATTAATAGTCTTTAGTTTATAAACAAAATCCCAAAGACTTTAGGTATTCATGAGTTATTCCTTTTCTTACCAACTTACTCGTACACCGCATTTGACCATCGCACTGAACTATTGGTTATTCCATGTGGTCTCCACCATGACACACATTCACTGCTTGTGCATTTCCTGAGAATCAAGTTGGGAATCTACAATATTCTCAACAAGTCTCCCAGAATTCCAAGTGGTCCCCACATCCATTGGCTTGTCGCTAAAAATGATAACTTCATAACTCCGCAATAAGGTTCTTAAGTTACCAAAACCACCGATGTCACCACAACGAAGGAGGTCATCCAGTTAGGAAGTTACGAAACTTCCAAACACCACGACAAGGTTACCAAGTTACGGAAACCAACAATCAGCAAGAGAATAAGCATCGAAGAAGGTTTCACTAAAGTCCCAAGTCACACCGATGACCAACTGGAACAAACCATCAGAAAGAGAACACGCATTAGAGAAGGTTTCACTAAAGTCCCAAGTCACACCGATGACCAACACCTTATTGACAAGACATGCTCTGTTGCTAAGACTCTTATAGAGCCTTGATGTCACTCCAACCAAATACCATCATCTAGAGTCATACCGACATCCATGACTAGCAAACACATCAGCAAGAGAGACCATGATATGCATCAAGAGCAACTCCATCGGCAACAAACTAAAAACTCACAACGATAGCTCAAGTCACATCAACCACTTCCATCGGCAAGACAAACTAAATGTCACACCGATATCAGCCAGACTTCTATCATCGGACAAAGCTTACACCGATAGTTCAGGTCACGTCGATGAACCTCATCTTTAGGACATTCTAGAGGTCACACCGAAATAGCTCACTCAAAGGTTTAGGCCTATGGGATTGAGGCACACAATTCCAACAATCTCCCACTTGACGAAGATCACACAGGAACCTCCAGAGCACTCAGGAACTAGGATCACACTAGCTCCACCAATCCAGACCCTGCTATGTACAAGTCTCTATTCAACAACACTTAGGACACTCAATCAACAAATTTCCATAGATACCAGTCTACCAGACAATCTGCAACAAAAAACAAGTTTCCAATTGCAACTAACTGTCCAACATTGCAACCGATCATAGCCTTCCATGAAACCATATAGATCTCAAACATGCTCTCATTATCCATCAAGACTTCTGCACCAACATCCAAGATTTCCATCATTCAGGGAAAAAAAATCCCTATCATCTTCCAACATGCCACCTATGGAAGAAAGGTACAAGCCAAGGTGAATAAGCACTAGTCCAACAAACACAAGCAAAGGACCCCAATGATATCATCAAGAAGAAACCGTCATCACTCTAGAAAACAAGATAGAACATCAACTAGAACAACAATCATCTTGACTGCTTCCATCCAACTGATAAACCCACGTGACTAAAAATAGCACCCACAAAAAGTGCTAGAACATCCAATCATCCATACCTTAAAAAGGTATCAAACATTAGTAAACTTGTGCCACCAACATAATCAACCCATGTACTCCAAAAGAAAGCTCCATGTGACAACCAGTTGAAGAAAACAAAACACATTTAGGAACTCCCATTGCATGGGTAACACCAAATCTAAAAGATCAAAGGCATAACAAATCTACCAATAGTAGCACATAGAAATGTAACCATGTAGTACCAAGGAACATCCACAATGATATGCACAACCTACAAATTAATAAGCTGCAAGAACAACTCTCACCACAAGTCTTCATAGCTCTCCCAAGTTTTCCACACCCAACAAAGGAAAAATATTAAGAACCTCCATGTGATCTCCCATGAACATGAGTGAAAACACATTACTACAAGCTAGTGATCACTACAGCTCTGACTAAACCTCAAACCAATGTAATGTGAAACCGAACGTCAGGAAGACCACCAAGACCAAAGAGAGAAAACTCTGCACAACATATACTTGTAGAACATCCTCCTACATACACTTCTAATAACAAGCTGTGTCAAGTATGATCTCCTTCCCATCCCAAAGAGATGCCATAACAACATCCAACTGTTCAATCACCAAGATCAAGCATAAAAAATGCAACATGTAAAAAATCATGGATGTAAGTCTCTCAAAGAAGATCAATCTACCTCATTTCCCATCTCAGGAAATCATCCCATATAACTATCTCCTACCAGTTCTAATCAATAAATGATATAACACAAAAGGTCAAGGAGATGTCCACCTTCCACTATGAATCCTCCAGAACCATTTATCAACAATTCAAGATCCATATCATGAAAGAAAGCATAAAACACACCTGAAAGATATAATGGGAAAATACCTCTCAGATAAAATGCCAAGTAGACCAAGAGTGGGAAAAGAAAATTTTCCTCCAAGATATACAAGCCACCATGACTCATCCAAGAGCAATCTCCTCATTGGTCTTTATTGAACTCATGTCCAACAAAGGTGTAGGATACTCAAACTTTCAACTGTAATCAGTACCTTTCTCATCTCAAAAGAGTTATAGCCTCACCTTATTCTCCATGTATCCATGAGTACCAACAAATGATCATTCCATGCTGAACTCCAAACTGCATTACTACACTAACATGAAGTTCTCAAGCATATGACCAATGTACTCAAAACACAAAGAAACTCTAGACCAATGTCAAAGCTCCACACATCTGAAACAAGAACTTATCATGACACCATGATCTACACATCCCCCTTAGGAGATACCATGCTCTAAGTGACTTCACCATGGTCTCAAGTGCCATGCACAATGTCAAAACTCGAGTCCATAAGCAAGAGTATATCATGACATAAATCAAACAACTCAAAACCAACATCACATGTCCAGCACCACCAACACCTTAGCCAAAGAAACCAATCATCCTCCATGGTTCCAAGATGTTACACATCTTCAAATAGTGTCCATAAAAATGTGAAAGAACCCTTATACAACAACAAGATCAAAGAGCTCCTCCTGATAACATCTGCAACACTAAAGAAAAACATTCACCACCAAGTGATGAATCCAGAGTCATTGCTAAAGCTCCCATTGAACCGTGACAACCGAGCTTCTCGAGCATCATGACCCAACATCTGCTAATCTAAAAATCTTTCAAGTCCACACAACAACATTCCCATCAAGTGGCACCAAGATCTCTAAAACAAGTAGAGATTACCATCTCTATCAAAAGCTTACACAAAGCAATGTATCCAAGCTATCCATGACATTGTGATACAACATGCTATAGGTCCCTATAACAGACTATTCAGGTACTCAGCACCATCCATCCTCTCATCCCAAAGCAACCACACCAATGCACGAGTGACCATAGACAAGGCCAACTAACAGATATACACCAACATTGCATCAACCTCTTGGATATAGATAGTCCACATCCGAGTTATCTCACTACAGCCAATGGGTAGCTAAACCATCAACCACATAACTTGAAGATCAATTCCATCAAACGTGCAAACCCATCATCACATTAGTAATCATAAACTGAGATATCAAAGAAGATAACCATTAAGACACCAAGATTCCAACACCAGATCATGACCAAATATGATTTGCCAAACATGTCCACAACGAGCACCATAGTCAAGGAATCCACAAGCAACACTACAAGAATGCTGAGTGAAAAATCACATACCAACACTCTCATATAGAGAAAGGATCTCACCTCCTCATACCATGCCGAAGCACACATGCAAAACTGCAACCATCTCATCCAACAACGCCCCAAAATCCAAGGTCTAGAAAATAGTTTAGCAGCAACTCCACATAATCACAAGTTTTGCTTGACGTGTAAAACCTGCAGAAGCACATAAAACATGCAAGTACAATACATCCTTAAAAAAGGAAACAACAGTTCAAGAACTCTAGGCCCCCTTCAAGCCAATTCAAAAAACCATCAATATGCACATGCATTCGAGAAAGAGATAGGCTATTCCAGAAGCTTTCAAACCATCTAATGATTAACTCCATAGCCTTTGGTATTAGAGGTTAACAGAATACAATGCCTTCCAACACCAGGAAATACCAACGAGCATAAGCACTCTCTTCCATGACTAAGACACAACCATGAAGCAAAGAAAACCACCTCATACATTAAGGTTATACCACTCCCAAGATAACTAACTCCATCTTCACCATCCTTCAAACTACGTGCTATCTCTGAATACTACAAGACTTCCACTCACCAAAGGATCAATACATCAACCAATTCCTCTAGATTTCCTCAAGCCTGACAGATTAAGAAATCTTCATAGAAGAAATACCCAGAACCAACAAACAAAAGAAGGCTCTGATACCACTTGGAGGGAAATTTTTTGTCATCTCAGAGAAACCTCCAAGAGTAGTAGTGCCTTCAGTAACTTTAATTTCAAATAGATTTCCTCAAAAACACGTACAACTATGTCACAAAGCAAAATTAGACACAATTCAATTCCCACATTAATCCTTCTGAGAGAAGCACATGTAAATTCAGTTTCAACAACTTGCATAAACAAATTCAACAAACAAAACCATTAAACATGAAAGATGGTACAAAACAAAAGAACACATAGATTTACGTGGGGAAAACCCTTTCGGGTAAAAAACCCCACACTCCAAAAGTTCTGAGCCATCATATTATTCAGCAACAAATAGAGTTACAATAAAATCTTAGGCTCTTAGCCCTTTTCATAGAGATTACACCTTGTTTCATTCTGGAGACAAATTGGCAACAACCCTGTTCTGTTTCCCTCTCTCCTTTTTATCTTTCCTTAATCAACCTCTCAGTCCATACAACCTTCACAGTGTTACAATACTCTCACACAGTATACAGTGTAGATTAACATGAGAGATCAACAAAGACACTTAATTTGGAGGGATTTTGACAGCATAATCCTACCTCAATCTTCCTCTCTCTCTCCTAGCTCGGCCTCATGGCCTTGGCCTTACCAACTAGCCTCATGGTCTCAGCCTTACCAGCCAGCCTCATGGCCCCCAACCATTCAACTGGATACAATGCATGGAAAATATACATATTCGGTTTCCAGGAATCTACTTTCCAAACCGATTAAGTTCGCTCAACCGCTAAGAAGCTCAACCATCGACATTATCCCACATTGGCATGGAATATTAATAGTATTTAGTTTATAAAAAAAATCCCAAAGACTTTAGGTATTCACGAGTTAGTCCTTTTATTACCAACTTACTCGTACACCGCATTTGACCATCACACCAAACTGTTGGTCATTCCTTGTGGTCTCCACCATGACACGCGTTCACTGCTTGTGCATTTCCGAAGAATCAAGCTGGGAATCTACAATATTCTCAACAAGGCTCCCAGAATTCTAAGAGGTCCCCACATCCATTGGCTTGTCACTAAAAATGATAACTTCATAACTCCGCAACAAGGTTCTTAAGTTACCAAAACCACTGATGTCGCGACAACGAAGGAAGTTGTCTAGTTAGGAAGTTACGAAACTTCCAAACACCATGACAAGGTTACCAAGTTACGAAAACTAGCAATCGGCAAGAGAATAAGCATCAGAGAAGGTTTCACTGAAGTCCCAAGTCACACCGATGACCAACTGGAACAAACCATCGGCAAGAGAACAAGCATCAGAGAAGGTTTCACCGAAGTCCCAAGTCACACCGACTACCAAAACCTTATCGGAAAGACATGCTTTGTTGCTAAGACTCTTATAGAGCCTTGATGTCACTCCGACCAAATACCATCGGCCAGAGTCATACTGACATTCACGACTAGAAAACCCATCGGCAGGAGACACAACGATATGCATCAGGAGCAGCTCCATCGACAACAAACTAAAAACTCACAAGGATAGCTCAAGTCACATCGACTACTTCCATCGGCAAGAAAAACTAAATGTCACACCGATATCAGCCAGACTTCTATCATCGGACAAAGCTTACACTGATAGTTCAGGTCACGCCGATGACCCTCATTGCTAGGACATTCCAGAGGTCACACCGAAATAACTTACTCAGAGGTTTAGGCCTGTGGGATTGAGGCACACAATTCCAACAAGGAGTAAGACCCTTTAGGCAGAGGCAAAGGCCAATCAATGCTTTATTGGAGCCCATAATTCAAAAGGAGGTGCAAAAGCTGCTGTCTACCAAAATTATATTCCTAGTTAGGCATTCAACCTGGGTTGCAAATCTGGTTCCTGTGAGAAAGAAGAATGGGGAAATCAGGCTGTGTGTGGATTTTAGGAACCTTAACAGAGCATCAGAAAAGGACAATTATCTAGTCCCTTCGCTGGATGAAGTACTTCAGATTGTCAATGGGTCTAAAATGATGTCTTTCTTAGATGGCTACTCTGGATACAATCAAGTCATGGTATAGTATTAAGACAAGCATAAAACTGTTTTCACTACAAAGTGGGGCAATTTTGCTTATAGGAGGATGCCCTTCGGTTTGATCAATGTTGGAGCTACGTTCTAGAGGGCTATAGATATTGTTTTTAAGGACATAATTGGTAGATGCATAATTATTTATATGGTTTAGGAGCTTGGTTGTTAACTCAATCACTACATGGGACCAACTTGGAGAAGCACTTTGTAATAATTTTGAAGACAAGTCTGATCACTTTTCATTGTTGGAGCAACTCACCACCATAAAGAGGCCCCCTCATGAATACATGACATATTTCAATTTTCATTTTCAAAATTCTTGGGATAGGATTCCACCTCTTGTATTATTTGAGGTCTTTAAATAGTGATATATTAGTTATGATACAATCTATGGGTTGAACTACAATTTTGGGTGCTTATGAGGTAGCCATTAGAGCTGAAAATAGCCTTCTATAGGCTGGAAAAATAGCTCCAAGACTTCCAATTCCATTTTCCCCTAATATAAAACCACCAATTCCTATGCAAATGCCACAAATAGCCCCTATACAAGCTTCTCCTACTCAAGATAAAGATGCCCTAGCCCAATCATCTAAGCCGCAAGAGATAAAAGGCATCCTTCAATCATTTGGGAATGAGTTGGTTAACATAAAACATCAACAATTTCAAAGCTACAGGCCTTACCAACCCCAAAACCAAGCACAAGGTCAGCCAAGTGAAGCAAATAGGCTTCCCTATCAAGAAAATTACCAAGGCCCAAAGTAGGTCCTTAATCCAAGGCCTTTTTAGTCATATAATCCAAATGTGCCAAGCTCGTCTACAACAATAGTTCTTGTCCAAAATAATCTTGCTCAAGATTATGAATGGTTTTTCCCTTGTAATCAACCCTATAACAAGTCCACTTATTCAAATGGGGTGATTAACCAAGCCTTAATGGTGCAAAATGTGTTTATCTCGCAACCAAATAAACCAAATCGAACACCCTCACAACAACAAGAACCTCCTCCAAGTGACACTACACTTCTAAGTTGGCAAGGAGAGGAGTTTTGTGGAGTTAATTAGGAATGTTCTTCTATAACAACTAACACAAGGGGTAAAAAGAGAGCTATTGAAATGGGACAACCAACAAATAAAGAACCTTATTAGGCTCCTAGAGTGGAAAAAAAGGTTTTCGGTCTATCTACATCTCATGTACCACATGTACTTCAAATAAATCAGCAAGGCATTACTAAAGAACTTGGGAATTAGTCCCAACCAACACATTTGCAAGGAGATACTATTGTTACGAAGGCTCATCAAAAGGTAAATGTTGCTCCTTTTAATATTCTTGAGCACATGAAGAAATCAAATGTTACCGTGTCTATGTGGGACTCTTTGTCTATCCTAGCGAAAAGTTATTTGTTGCAACCTGCTTTATCAAATTTGACTGTGTCAAGTGAGAATCCTACTAACCAAGACAAGGTAGTACTTACCAATATAACCCAAAACAATAGTGGACAACCAGTCAAAGAAATCAAGCCACAACCTTTTTATGTGTCATTGATCATAGGAAATAACCTTGTTCATAACTGCATGATTGATTTAGGGGCTAGTAGTTTCGTTATGCCTAAAAAAATTATAGATAGGTTGGGTTTGGGATATCAATCTCTTGAAAAAGGGGTAGTTCAACTTGATGGGACAACCATCAATACTATAGGAGTTATTAAGGATTTGAATCTTACCTTGCATGCATGTTCCAACTTTTCCATTCCACATGATATTTATGTGATTGACTTGCCACCTTAATTTTCCCTCTGTCTTTCAAGGGATTTCACTACTAAGATAGGTGGCTATTTATCTTCAGATTGGTCACATATGCTATTTAGGACAAGATATGGAACCAAAGTGACTATAAAATCTGAATCAATAGCAAAATACCATGTAGAGCTGTATGTAACTTGTGTTGCCAATGCTAATTGTGTTATTTTTTATCATGATGAGCATACTGCTGCTCAAGAGAAAAACACCCAAAGTAAAAGTATTCCATACATTATTTTGGATGAATGGGAAACTATAAAAATTGAGGTTGATCCAAACAAAAATCTTGAAGAGGCAAGCTTAGGTATTTACATGATTCATGAGAAATATTTTATCATTCTTAACCTTGAAAAAAGAAATGAACAACAACAAAATGATGTTTGGAAGATGCTTTTTGATGGTTTAGGAAGTAGACATGGGGCTGGTGGGGGTGCTATCCTTGTATCTCCACAAGGTGAAAATTATTATTCAGCTTTTCCTTTTGCTTTTAGTTGTACCAATAATTCAATTGAGTATGAAGGCCTTCTACAGGGTTTGGAATGGGAAAGGAAGAGAAAAATAAGTTGTCTACAAGTGTTTGGTGATAGTGAGCTGATTGTAAACTAGGTAAGAAACTTCCATGTGACTAAAAATGATGTTCTTAAGTATTATAAGCATAGGGTATGGGATATGATAGAGGAATTTGATGCTTTTAATATGTTGTCCATACCTAGAAGTCAAAACGAGCATGATGATAGATTGGCTTCTAGAGGTGTCCAATTTGATATTCCAAAGTACATTAAAAAGGATAAGGTATAGCGGTATGTTAAGGTAGTAGTAAGACCATCTATTCCTGATAACAATATCCATTGGAAATTCTTTGAAAGTGATGAACAGGTGCTTAGTTTTCTACTTGAGGAAGCTGAGTTTTCAACTAGAATTCAAGAAAAACTACTACAACAGTATGGTGATTAGATTATTTAACTAAAAAAAGACAAGTTACCAAAGGGTTTGGTCACCTTAGAGTCTATTTTAAGTTCAAATGATCAGCTTAAAAAGGGAAAAACCACCATTATGAAGAGGTGAAATTTTTCAAAGGTAATCTTCTTAAGATTGGTAAGATTTGTTCTCAAGAGGATAGAGAAGCTTTTGTTTCACTTTGTCAAGAGTTTCATGATATATTTACTTTTGAATATTTTGATTTGAAAGGATTTAACCCCAATATTTCCCAACATACCATTGAACTTGAGCCAAATGCAAAACTAGTGAGACAAAAACAAAGGCCTTTGAACCCCAAGCTTGAGCCACTCATGAGAAAAGAATTGAATAAGTTGATTGAGGGTAATATTATTTTCCCTATCAAACACACTTCATGGTTTTCTAATATTGTTCCTGTTAGGAATAAAATGGGGAGATAAGACTTTGTCTAGAATTTAGAGACTTGAATAGGGCCTCACTCAAAGACCATTACCCGCTGACCTCCATGGAAAAAATTCTACAAGTTGTTGTAGGTTCAGAGAGGTTTTCTCTACTTGATGGCTATTCTAGTTATAACCAAGTGCTAGTGAAAGAGGAAGATCAATATAAAACATCATTCACCACAAAGTGGTGAACAATGGCTTACAAGAGAATGCCCTTTGGTTTATCCAATGCTAGTGAAACTTTCCAAAGAGCAATGGACATGATATTCCAAGGTTTAATTTATAAATTGGTGTTGATTTATCTTGATGACATAACTATTTTTTCAAAAAAATTTGATGAACATCTTTCTCACTTAAGGCAAGTGTTTGACAAGTGTAGGGAATATGGCATATCCCTTAACCCCAAAAAGTGCATCTTTGTTGTCTATGAAGGTAAACTCCTTGGAAATGTGGTCTCAAATCATGGAATAACCATTGATCTAGAAAGGGTAAGTGTCATTCTTGCTCTACCTTTTCCTAGTCATAAGAAGGGACTGCAAATTTTCCTTGGTAGAATCAATTTCGTGAGAAGGTTTATATCAGATGTAGCCAATCTTTTGAAACCTCTAACTGCAATGTTAAAGAAGAATGTGAGTTTCAGCTGGACTAGAGAAGGGAAAAATAGTTTTGAGGCCATCAAGGAAGCATTAACAACAACACCTACATTGGTAAATCCTAACTTTTCCAAATATTTCATCCTTTATACTTTTGGTAGCATAGATACCATCTCTGCTATGTCAGTACAACAAAATGAAGATGGTTTAGAGCAGCCAATAGCATTTTTTTAGTCAAGGCTTAGAGGGTTATGGGCATAGATATTATTTTGTTGAGAAGCATGTGCTTGTTGTGATTAGAAGTCTCAAAAAAAATTTCCATTTGGTTTCCAATAACAAGATTCAATTGATGGTTGCTCACCCAAGCATTAAAGCGTTATTGTTGAGTAAGGATTTGAGTGACAAAAGGGTTGGGTGGATCACCAAAGTAATGGAATATGATGTGGAAATAAAAGTTACAAAGCTGGTAAGAGGTAAGGTACTATGTGAACAACTAGTTGTGGGGCTAGAAAATGGTGAAGAAAATCAAGAAGGTGTCCACATGAAAAATGATGAGCCACAAATTTCTGCACCATTATTGGGTACTAGTTGGACACAAGAAATGGTGCATTTTCTTCAAACTGGTGAGTGTCCAGTTGGCTTGGACAAGGAAAAAAGAAGGCATTTTAGATTGTAGTCCATTCCATTTGTACTTGTCAATGATGTGCTATTTAGAAAGGATCATAATGGAGTTTTATTGAGATGCATAGATATTGACCAAGTTGACAAGGTAATTCATGAGTTTCATGATGGAACAACTAGTGGTTTCTTTTCTCCAAGAACTACAACTTGGAAAATTATGAGGGATGGATATTATTGATCAAGCCTCTTCAAAGATGTCTATGCATGGGCAAGAAAATGTGCCAAATGTGTAATGTTTGCAGGAAAAGAAAGACTTCCAACTCTTCCTTTGTAGCCCATACATGTTGAAAACCCTTTATGAAGTGGGGTATTGATTTTATAAGGGCCATATATCCTCCATCTAGTGCTGGTCACAAGTGGATTTTGACTGCTACTGATTATTTCACAAGGTGGAAGGAGGCTACAACCCTTAAGGAAGCAACTAAAAGTGTTGTTTTGAACTTCTATGAAGAGTTGGTAACAATGTTTGGAGCTTCTAACTCCATTATTTCAGACAATGCTTTGGCATTCATTAGTACAAGGATTAGTGAGTGGGCTGTAAAACAAGGTATATTCTTGTGTACTTCATCAAATTATTATCCTCAAGGAAATAGTTAGGCTAAGTCCACTAACAAAAATTTGATCAAGATCATTAAGAGGATTATGGAAGACAACCAAAGGACATGGCACACCAAGTTAAAATCTGCTCTATGGGTGGATAGAATCACACCTAAAAGGTCCATTGGTAACTCATCATATGTGTTGGTTTATGGAAAAGAAGCAAGGATAAATTTGTCCATTAAACTTCTAGCACTTGACATAGTAAATCAGCTTGAGATGTTTGAAGAAGAAGACACCATGGCAATTAGATATGCATAATTGATGGACCTCGGAGAAATAAGAAACAAGGCAATGAAAACGATGGAATTCCACCAAATCCAAGTGAAGAAATATTTTGACAAGAAGGAAACACCAAGGATGTTCAAGGAAGGAGATGTAGTGCTCAAATGGGATGAACTTAAGAGTAGGCTTGGGAAACACACAAAGTTTGATGCCATGTGGAGTGGTCCTTTTATCATTGTGGATTGTAAACAACACAATGCCTTTCAGCTGTCTAAAATGGATGGAGAGATACTTCGTATCCTAGTCAATGGGATACACCTCAAACTTTGTTTTTGAGGTATGGTCAGCCTTTTGTATATATTATTCTAGGTGTTTTGAGTCAATAAGTGCTATTGCACATAGGTTTTAGAAGTCTTTTCATTCCTCCAAGTGTTGATGCATAATTGGTCAGTTGGGTTCAGTCATGTTTTGAGTCTTCTTAGGTAGGTTTGAAGGTGTAAAATGCTATTTGGGTAGGCTGCAGCAGCACACAAGGTCTGATATTTGTCAATTTTCAAGTTCTTCTTGACTCTCTATGCCCAATGGACTGTATAAGGAAGTTGGTAATCATGTTTAGCAAGAATCTCCAAGAGGTCGCCAAAAGATGTTGAAACTTTAAGTTTTTTGAGTCATTTCATTGAAAATAAGTCATTTAAAAAAAAATTAAAGTGTTTTATAAAAGGAATGAAAGGAGAAGAATATAGCTCAATGGCTTTCAAGTGAAAATTAAGTGAAATGAGGACGTAAAAAATTGACCAAGTCTTTTGTTTTAGGCACTAAGAAGTAATAGATTTTAGTTTGCTTCACTCATAGGTACGAAGAACTTTAGGTTTTCTCATTCGTAGGCATTTAAGGTCACATTGCAAGCATGGAGGTTGAGAGATATCTAGTGTTGAAGGAGTCTAGGAAAAGAGGGGAAGTTGCATGACATGCTGCATACCAAGGAAAAGGGATGGAGGTTGAGGAGTTAAAGCAATTATTAGTTCTTTCCATGTTGCAAAGGCTCATGAGTTAAGGAGGGAACATTGAAATTTTTTGCCAGGTAAGCCTCTATGGTCACCATTTTGTTGGAGTTTTATCTTTGTTCAAGGTTCAAGGTTGCAAGGACCTTTTATATCTTTTGAATCTCCTTTTGATCATGCCATGAAAGTGATTAAGAAGAATATAGTTCCATAAGAGGATAGGATATATATTTTATCTTTTATTCTTACAATTCTTGTGCAAAACCTTTTGTGTGTTAAGGGGTAATTAAGGGAGTGATTTTATGAAGAACAAGATCATAGAGGGGTAGAGAACTAGTTTCACTATGTAGATGGAGTCTCATGCTCAAGAAGAGTCACCTAACTGTAGGTCACAGTCACAAGTTAAACTGCCAGTCAAATAGATAAAGGGAAATCATTAGAATGCATGCAAGTTAGTGAACACAACATAATGGAGTAGCATTCTATAGGTGTGTAGTATTCTAAAGAAATTAAGGATCAAATGACAAAGTAAAAATGAGAAGAGATGTATAGGGTACTGCACTTAGTCTTAGTGACTAATATACCTTACAATCTGGCACTATTTTGTAGTACAATAATTAGAAATATATCCATGTTAGCCATTAGCATTTGAGTGTAGGAATTAGGATTTATATTTTTCCTCTAGGATAGCAAGTGGGTAATAGAGATGCTCATTTGTCAAAACCATTAGCAAATGCTTTAGGTGTACATGTATATGGACGCAAAATTTTGAAAGAGATATTGAGATCAACTTGCAATAATGGGAATGATATAAGAGAATTGAGCTTAATATGCAAGGATAGTAAAATGAAAGCTTAAGGCAGTGGGTAGAATATTTACTGATAGACAGTGCAAGGAAGATAACTTAGAGATCATGGTGTAGAGAGAGTTATTTCCTGGGCAATGCAACTAAAATAAGGTTTTTCAAGAATGAAGAGACAGTAAAATCAATCCCTTATAGACTAGAAAAAGGAGACTGAGGGCCACAAAATTGTCATGATAAACTTGTTGATGGAAGATATAAAGGGTGAGAGTCATGGAAATGAAGAAATGAGCAAGAATGAGAAAAGTCTAAAACAAGAAAAGGAGGTCATTTCCTGTAAAACAAGAAAAGGAGGTCATTTCCTGGGCAGTAAATCATGAGTCTTCAATGGACTCTATTTGTATCAAATAAAGTGCATGATGTATTTTGATCTACTGGCCTTTGTCATTCAACATGATCATGAATGTGTAAGGATTAGTCAACTAGGACTGATGTGTAGTCTTCACAGAGCACATACCAACAGTCGAATGTGAACGATAGGTAAATAGTGGTAAGAGTCTAAGCAAATCATGTAGATTAGTTGATAGAGTGTCTCAAAACACTGTGATCTCTATATTATAGAGAATGACCTTTCATTTAGTGCCAGTGGCTCATTTTTCCTCCTTGAACTTGATATACAAGTTGGAGGAATGGTCATCTTGTTCGTAGAATAAAATCCAAGAGGAGATGATGACTATTTAAATGCAGAAGGTATAGTCCATTAAAAGCCAAACAAAGTGATTCCAAATAACAGAGGACAATATCCTATCAAAGAGAATGGATGGTAACAGTCAAAATACAAGTGATAGAATGATAATATCAAGAGTCTCAGGCCTTTAAGTAAAAAATGTGTAAGTTAGCAGACTATGAGATGAAACTATTATGGGATTTTTGTCACAGTGACAATACTATAGAAGGGTCAAGATAAATTCTATGATAAGTGATTCACAGTCTTTTATGGAAGTACATAGACAAAAGGATATTATATAGTGTCATAAATTCTTGGTGGCAGTGATAAAAGGACTTAATGAACAAGGATATAATTAACAATAGGGTTTTCTCGCTAATATCAAAATAAGTTTCCCTCTTTACGAGTCCCTTATGTTGTTTATTATGTATTTCCTCTTTTTGTTGAGTGATGTTAAGATGGATTTTCTACCATGATAGTCATATAGGCTTATGATCAAAGACAACTTTATCAATCTTATGGGATGTTTAAACACTTTGATAGTCATGATCAACAAGGCCACATTTCATAATGTTTGGTATGATAGGAGTGCTAATGTAGGGGGTGAAAGACTAAATGATAGTTATGTGGCTTTTGAAAAATGTGATGGGAAGATAATTATCATAAAAACACAATTGAGCAGTCTTAGTCCAGAATTTGTTAATGAACCTAAAATCTTCATAGCTTGCATGCACTAATATTTCTTCTAGTTCCTAAGGGTTTAAAATAAACAATTCCCTTGTGAATGGGAATTGAAAGTTAAAATAAGGAGATTGTACAGTCACTTTGAAGATAGGAAATCCATGCATGGAAAATTTCAGGCAATCACCTTAGAAGAGGACTATCAAGAGTGATAATGAGAACTAGAGGACAAATTTATTGGTTTTTTGAGTTAGTTGTTGAGCTCATATTCATGGTATTTAAGGTCATAAATGTATAGCCTTTTCTGACCAGTACACCTTTCAAGACAAATATAAGAAGATAGTACAAAACATGCTCCAATATTTGAATAATGAATTTGGAAATAAGCTATTGTTGCATGACATAAAGGGTAGCAGTCTTGATGACTGTGCAGTCACCATTAAAAGGTGAGCAACAAGCTAGATACTTGTAAGGTGAGCAACATATGAAAGACACACTTAAAGTATGGGGGTGGTAGATGTTAGAAGGTTTATTGGCTGATAGGATGTCAGTTGTAGGCATCTAGGAGGTTTTTGACAAAGGTCTTTATCAGCAGTCAAAGATAGTTGCACGCATGTCCTATTGTTATGTATAGAGCAACTGAGGTAGTTGGATTACTGGGACAACAGTTGGAGAGCTTCAAGGGGCTTGTTGCATCATTTTTTACCTTTTCCCGAGTAGATATAGGAGTTGATAATAGTTGAAAGGGGTCAAACTTATCTTCTTCAACACCACCAAGAGGTTTCAAGCATTCAAAGCATGGGATAAAGGCAGTTTCAAGCACCCAAATGAAAGGAAACAGTCAACAACAGTTTCAAAGAGTCATTTAATGGTTATTAGATACTTTCCTAAATTCTCTCCAACATAGGATGTCAAAAATAAAGCTAGTCTCATTTTGTAATAAGTTCTTTTCATTTTTACAAAGTATTGTAAACTTGTCTCAAAGTTTATTTCTAGTCTATTTGATATTTTAACTCAGTTTTTTCAATCTTGAGACTGAAAAAAAATTGTAACACTTTATTTTCAAGAAATTTTCAAAGATAATACAAATTTTAGATCATGTATTGTTGTAAACACCTCTTCATCAATAAAATTTGAGCATCTTAGGCCTTCAAAGGTTTTTATTTTTGTTATGGTTTTGAGGTAATTGATATCATTTTCTATGGTTTTTTCATTAGAATCCTCAAATAGATGTCTTATTTTATATCATTTCAAAGTAGGGAAGGTATATTTGTGTAGGTTATTTCTTGTGTCATAGTTCAAATAGAGGTTAGTTGTGAGGAAAACTACTTCTCTTCCTTCTAAAACTACAAAAGAACATAGACCTTTCAATAAAATACTTATACATAGATATGTCAAAACTAATGTTGTGTACAAATAGCTAAAATAATTGATTACTTGTGTGAGAATACAATACTTTAGGTATGAAACAAACATAATTTTGGTTCATCACCTCATTAGGAGCTTAGGATTCATTTTCAAAGTATTTTCTATATCCTTTTTCTTAGTAAAGCAATAGTTTAGTCCATTTTAGGTGAGGTATCAGAGGAACCAGCCTTCTCTGGAGGTTCTTTTCCACTTTAGGTGACCCATAGTTGGAAAATTTCCCATGTTTCACCAATATGCTAAGTTTTGCAACTTAGCAAGGGTGCAATATTGAGTGAAAATAGTTATATTACTAGAGTAACTAGACCTTTAATTCTATGTAGTTAATAGATTATTTGAGTTTTGTATAGGGGTTTAACTCTTTGTTCATACGAGACACTAGTGCGTCCTTGAGATGATAGTGTGTCGTGTTGTCATCCTACTCCAATGTTGAAATCCTTTGGCTGAGAGCTTATCCTCACGTCCAAAAATATCTACAATTTACTCTTTTAGTTCCCCAAGACCTTTATTTGTGATCATATTAGAAACTCTATTTCAATATGTTTTTGCAATATCTTTCATCTTGAACCTCCGTCACTTGATTCTATGTCATTGAGGTGAATAAGGGAAATTCACTCCCTTTAGACCCTATTTGTCTTGGGAATTGGGAGTAGAAAATCCCCTCCTTTACATTTTGGTGAACCTGACGTGAAAGAGGAAATTATATTAGATATTTTTCTATAATATTTTAATGCTTTTGATAATTCTTTTTCTAAGGAAGACTTCAATATGCTAAGTGATACTCTAGATGATTTATTAGAGGCATCTTCTCCTATCCACAGATCTCCCAAATAAAATTCTTCATTGCAACCATCTACTTCATCTTCGCAAGTCGAAGAGATTGTAAATGCAGTGGTAGTCTCCTTGGCTCCTCAAATGCCTAAGAGACCCATCCTTTATGTGAATCTTGCTATCCCTTCTCCTAAGAGGATTCATTCAATATTTGGGGTTCTAGTCTCTAATGACTCATCAAAACTTTACATGAGATTCTTAAAAGCTACTACCTCTTCTTATAATGTTGTAGGTCATATGTATAACACTAGAAGGAATCAACAAAACTTGAATCAACGTACTTTTGTTCCTACTTCTTTACCACCTTCTCAACCAAATTTTCCTCCAACACCTAAACCTACAACTAAAGAACTTGGTGATTATGATCTTGTTGAGAAAATTTATGTTACTCTAGCCAATTTTCTTCAGTCTGCTTTGGTTTACCTTGAGGTATTCTCTAGGAAGCTTTACAAAATATCCTATTTCCTTCTTCCACTAGGCCGATGAATGTTAATGCATTGATGACTCATATTCTTATGGATTCATCGAATATTACATTCTATCTGTAGGAACTCCTGCCTCTAGAGGTATAGAAGCAAGTGGAACCTCTCATGATTATAGTCAATATTAATAACATTTGTATTAGGCATGCTCTTTTTAACACTAGTTCTTCTCTCAACGTATGTAGCATTGATCTATTTCCTAATATTAAGATTGATTCATCTTCTTTAGCTGCTTCTTCTTTGTATATTTGTGGATTTAATAATGCTAGTCATCAAGCTATAGGCACAATAATTTTTCCTTTGAGGTTGTAAATTTTTACCATACCCACCTTGGTTTATGTTATGTCCAATCCTTTACCTTATAATATTCTCTTGGGAAGAGCCTAGATTAATGCTTTGGGAGTTGTAACCTCTACTTTTTTGTATAAAATTTGTTGCTAATAACAAGGTCTTTATAATCAAGGTTGACCCTAATGCTATACACCTTTGTGAGATGTAAATTTATGGTTAGGCCTCGATTGCTTCTACTCTTAAAAATTTCATTTTGTCATTATCTTTTGATGCACTAATGTCCTCTTTAGTAGTGCATGTTTCAAAGGCTACTCCTGAGATGGATGTCCCTAAAGAAGATTTTCTTGAAGCAGTGAATCCTAAGTCTATCCCTTCTACCTATTACTTTGAATCAAATTCATTTCTTGGTGATGGTTGGGGGTCCTTGGACTTTTTTGAGTTATTCATCAGAGAATACAAAGTTGACCCTATCCACCTTGACCTTCCAATTATTTCTTCTGCCTACGTCAAGAAGGGTGAGTGTCCTCCCATTTGATGAAAACAATCAAGATCCTATTAAGGAGAATGGTTGTACCCTTTTTGAGGAAGATAACTATGTTTTTTTTAAGGAGGCTAATGTTTGTAATCTCGTCATGAAGAATGATTGTGATCCCGTGGAGGAGTATGATACCCATTGGTGGAATGAAGCTCTCTATGTGGATCCTCCTCCTTCTTAGGACTTGTAAACACATTATGACCTTGGCTTTAAGCTTCTTTCTAAATATGGGTGTAATCATAAAGGTTGTGGGTGTAACAAACAAGGAATCCAAGTACCTATAGAATGTGTACCTCATAAGCATAAATTGGGGCTTGGTTAATCTCATTAATAGTCTAAGTGGAAACCATGGTGGAGTGTCAACATGATTTCCGTTGAACCTCAATTTATTTCATCCTGAATTGATTGAGAGTAAGGTAGATAATAATGAAGTTCCCCTAAATATTTTCTCCTCAGAGGAAGCACTAGAAGAGTTCTTAGGTGTCTACTCTCATATACCTTCTTATCACCCTAAATGACAATTCCCAAATCACTTGCATAAACAAGCATATTTTGAAGAATTCATTTTGAGTATTGATGAGGAGCCTCCTTTATATAATGTGGAAGATTATGTTCCCCCATCCTAAAGACCGTAGTTCTCTCCTTAAAGAGGATACTATAGATGTTCTCATGGACCCTAAGTCTTCTAAAAAGGTGATTAAGGCTGGAAAGTTCCTTTCTTTAGGAGAATCTAAGAAAAATTCTGATTTATTGCATTCTCATCCTAATATCTTTGCTTGTTGATATGAGAACATGCATGGTATCAATGAATTTTTGGTGGCTCATAATATTGTTTTATGTCCCAATGCTAAACCCATTAAATAAAAAATCCAAAAGATGAATCCCAAGGTCACATTGTTAAGATTGAGATAGAGAAGCTCCTAAAAGAAAATTTCATCCGTCCCATTGACCATTCACCTTGGATATCAAATATCATCACTGTTAGCAATCATGATGGTCATATTATTATTTGCATGTACTTTTGTGATCTCAATAAGGCTTCTTTTAAGGATGGTTTTCCATTGCCTTATATCGATATGATTGTAGACTCAATTGTAGACCATGCCTTGTTATCCTTCATGGAAGGCTTCTTGGGCTATAATCAGATTCATATTAACATGAAATATCAGTATAAAACAAACTTCACTAACCCTTGGGGTACTTTATGTTATGTGGTCATGTGATGTAGGAGCATCCAGTGGTGTTGGGAAATCTTGCATCACCCAAAAAAAAGTTTTTTCCTTAATTTCTTTAGTTGTTTTGAGTTCCATGATGACACTTAAGGGGTGTAAGACAATTAGAAGTAAAAAAAGGTGAAAATTGGTCACTTACTATTTTTAGTAAGTCAACATAGATGGGCTCGTATGAACTTGAAAATTTACCCCAAGGAGTAGAACTGAAATTTTTTTTAGTCGTGAAAGAATTGTCTCAATACCCTACACAGTTTGGGAGATATTAAAGTTTTCGTCTTGAGAAATTTCTCCAATGCAACTTCAAATTCAGATATGAAAACCTTAGAGCCCCCAAAATAGCTCAAAAAGTGGACGAACCGATCTTTGATAGGTACGATGTTGTAGATCTCTTCAAGAGCTATGATAGTAAATCGGACACTCAGATCAAAAGTTATGGCCCCACAAAGTTTCCCCACTAAAAAATAAATTTCATCAAAATATCTTCCTAGGAAAGAAATCAAATAGCGAGACTTTTAGCGCCAAAACAAAAGGGGAAGTTACACTTTCTAGAACATTCTATGGTGGTTATTGGGAAAAATAAAAAGGGATAAGTGGGGATTGTAGAAGGTGGCTCCATTAGTACATATTATGGCTCTGAATATTATATTTTGTTTTTAGAGTTGATTTTGTGTAGTGAATCAAGCTTATAAGGCTGTAGCATTGTAAGTTTCGAGTCTGTAATTTCATTTTCTAAAAATAATTGAAAGTGAGTTATTTTTTTGTCTCGCATCATCATCATGCCTTTTGGGTTAAAGAATGTAGGAGCAACTTACCAATGGGTGATGACCCTTATCTTTCATAATTTAATTCACAAAATTATAGAAGATTACATTGATGACATCTTGGCTAAGTCTATAACTCACCAAGATCACATTTTAAATCTTCATTTTATCTGTGAGAGGCTTCAACTCTATAAGATGGGATTGAATCCTCTTAAGTGTGTTTCTAGCATCGATGCCAACAAAATTTTAGGATTTATTATTTCTCATCATGGAATTAAAGTTGATACACATAAAATTTATGCAATTATTAACATGTCTCCACCTAGAAACATCTGTCAACTATATAGTTTGCAGGGGAAGATTTAGGAAATTCGTAGATTTCTATCTTAGTTGGCTGATTGTACCCTTCCCTTCACATGTTTGTTGAAGAAATATGTTCACTTCCAATGGAATGATGAGTGTGAAAAACATTTTGACTCCATAAAAAGTTATTTAGCCAATCCTCCTATCTTAATGATGACTATGTAGGATAGACCCTTTTTTCTTTATATCTCTGCATCACCTCATGCTTTAGTAGCTTTGTTAGCTCAACATGATGATGAGGGTAAAGAAAGAGTGGTCTACTACATTATCCGTATTCTTGTTGATTATGAAACTCGCTATTCCACCATGGAGAAACAATGTCTTGCTCTCATTTTTGCAATGTAAAAGTTATGACATTATCTTCTTCATGTTGAAACTCATGCAATTGTAAAAAGTGATCTTCTAAAGTATTTTTTCACTAGAATTGTTCTTTCAGGAAGGTTGGTAAAATGGGTAATGTTTCTCTCTAAGTTTGACATCAAGTTTTTAACACAAAAAGCGATTAAGGGTCAAGCTATTGCCAATCAATTGGTAGAAGCTCCCTCATCTCTCTCCTTCCCTAATCTAGATTTATTTCCATATGAAGACCTTTTTACAACTTTTGGTTGATATATTTGTCCTTTAAATAAATAAATTAAAATGACTCCATTCTTCCCAAAGGACTTATCAATTGACCAATATTTTGAGAGATCACCATTGTATTGGTGATCTTCCTCTAAATTTTGGTTGAGCTACAACTCCCTCTTTTGATATAATTTTGATTTTTAAAATTTTAAGAAATTGGGGGTATGATTTTAACCAAAAATTAGGAATGAAAACTAACATATATCTATTTCCATGAAAATAGATGTGATTGAAAATGATTTAAAACTACTAACTATGCTAAAAGGTAAACTAGAAAACAATCAATATCATGACTCACATACCGGATTATCAATTTTTTTTTACTTGAATCATTGCAATTCTAATACTCATTGAAGATAAATGAATAAAATACCAAAGAACAACACATCCTCATAGGGAAGGAATATTCAAATGCTTACAAATCTCACAAACTCATTCATAAACATTAGTATCTCATTCATAATTCACTACACACATACAATAAACATCTACAACAAGACCATCAAAATTGCAAGATTGATCCTTGAATGAAGATTTATAGTACAAGGGGGATCAAAATCTTAGACCCTTGTAATGCAAAAATATATTATATTTATAGTTTTTGAAAGAATAACCATTAGGATTTTTCTTGAAATTGAATTCTTGAAAAAATGGTAATTGTTATTTAGATGAACAACAACCTGCAAGAAACTAACTAATTTCTTGTTTGATGATGACACATAGTCATTAATGGCTATTTTTTAGAGGGAATATTATTGTGTCATATTTTTTGATTGATGAGACAAGAGAATGAAATGATGCTCTCTCTTTGTATGCCTCGAGGCAACAAATATGTGCGAATAGTCTATAACTTACCACTTCCAGTAGTTGATAATTTACCACCTAAGAATGCTTCCATGCAATCCTTTTAAATGTAGAAGATTTCTTTGATGCAAAAATTGGATCTACTAAATTTCCATCACATCATTTTTCTAAGCTTATTAAATTTAAGGAAATTTGAGTGTCCTTTTTTGCATTAACTTCCTTCAAGTGGATTCTATTGGCTTACCCTTCCCATTCTATAAATAAGCCACCATGCTTCTCATTTTGTATAATGGTCATTACAGTCTTAGAAATTTTGAGATCTTTGAGTGATGTCGCTTCTGAGATTAAGAGTGATTTCCTCACCATTGAGGATGTATAATGCAACATTGTGTAGAAATTAGTTGCAAACCAACTTAGGGAAGTCTTCCTCATTTGCAATGATGTGGAAGAGGAAGTTATTCACAAGATAATTGGTAAACACTTCCTATCCCAAGTGCATGTGCACAACTCTGGTTTGCTAGAGCACTTCATTTACAACATTGTTTGCACCTCTAGGAGATTTGAATGGGAAATGCATGTTGTCAGGCATTTGGTAAGGCCAGTGTTCTTGTCGAGTGTTGAAGAAACTTTGGGAATTTTTTTTGTGCATATGCATGTGGGTCTGGTGGGTGGCATAATCTGTATTGCTACTACATTAGAGAATGAACAAGCTAGGCAATAATTTTCCGTACTTCATGCTAGAATAAGATGTAATGTGATGGAGACCTTTTCCTACTACATTTATTTTAGTGATAATCTCTTTTCATCTATGCATATTGAGCATTTGTAGGAAGCGATTGAGGGCATTAGGATTCTCATTTTCATCCTTTGTACCTGAGACCTTGTGTGCTGAAAAGTCCCCTTTTTTGCTATGTAATACAAAAAATACATACATATATACGAATATGTAGTGTATAAAAATGTACTTCACATTTTCACACTTTGTTTGGGCCCTCTTAATTAAATTGGACTTAATTGTGCCTTAATAATCCCTATTTTACATCTACAAGACTAATAAATTATATTTTTTGAAGGGGAAACCCAACAATAATTAATGCCAACATATAATAAATCACCTTGAGAAATGTGTGTTCCATGAATAGGGGCCTAGGACCCATTTTCCCATGGGTGAATGGGTCCTCCCTAGACCTTTGAACCCATTTTAAAACATGTTTTTGGTGGTATTTTTATGATACCAAATTCAAATTTCAATGTCAGCTTGTAATGTTTAATTTTTGAGAAATTAAGGATATATACCTATAAATACAAGGTTATTTTATCAAATCGACTAGAGATTTACACGAGTTTTTTTAAGAGTTATTTCACAAAGAAAATATTATTGCCAAGAAAATTCAAGAGAAAATTTATTAAGCATTTGTTTCAGCAATCAAGATCTCAAGCATCATCTCAAGGTCTTAAGCATCATGCATGTTTTTGGAGCTAACATTGTGATGTAGGTTTCAAAGATTCAAAGCATTCAAGTCACATCTCAAGTATCAAAATACACATCCATTGAAGAAATTTCATGCAAGATCAACATCAACATTTCAGATTTCCAAAGGTTTATTCAAGGGTTTGGTGAGTTGCAACATTGCATTGTCCATTCATCATTCCTTTCATGTTTTATTTCAATATAAGGTTTAATTACCAAAATGGGGTTTAACCAAGGAAAACCACCATTCACTAAAAACAAAAAAAAATTCCCCTCTTGTGTTTGTGTTGTAGATTTTAGGTTGAAGGAAAATTGAAGATTGGAGATCTCTAAAGTGCAAAAGTTGCAAAAATTGTCAAAGTTGCAAGAAAAGTTGTCAAGATCATGAAAACTCAAGTCTCAGATTTATTTTTTATCATTTTTGATTGAGACTAGTGGGAAATTACATCTCAAATCTATATTTAGAGGCTCTCAAAAATTCAGCTCAAAAAGCAGTCTCAAAACACTTTGCAACCAAACAAGACACTTAGCAACTGATTTTTGAGGCAAGTATTAAGTGCCTTCCACTCATCCAAAAAATATAAAATTAACTATTTCTATTAGATCTAGGTTTAATCTACATGAATCGGGTCTTAGGTTACAGATTTGAGGTCATTTTCTATTTTATTTTCATCTCCCAAAAGTGTTATTTGGATTGTACCCCCGTCCACACACACATAAAAGGAAATTGCTAGATCTTGCATAGAATTCACTCACTTAAGGGTTGAAAGTTAATTCTATCTTGGAGGATCTCATTTCTTGAATGAAATAGAAAATAGGTAGGCTCATTACACCCCATTTTTCCCTTTCTATTTATAGTAAGTTTGGTGAAACATTCCAAATTAAGTATGAAACCCTATGTTTTGGCGAACCCCCAACCTCTTTTTCCTATGTTTCATTATGGTGAACCCAACAATTTGAAAATTATAACTTATGATTTGGAGTGAATTTAAACCCTAGATCTAGGATTTGAATTAATTCATTGCATTTAGGGTTTCTAAATTTGGCATAAATTTTCCTTGCATTTTAGGTGTAAACTTTCATTTTACACTCATTTTAAATCTAAAAATTCAACAACAATTGCATAATGTTAGATTGATTTTGCATTGTATTTATATTATAGCATACTTTTAATCACTTAAATCAAAAAATTGGATCAAAATTACATTTAAAAATAGGTCATTTTGGTTGTCATTTAGCATCATTTTACACTTGCATTTAACTCCAATTTTCTAGAATTCTAAAACTAGAAGTACTAGTTTGCAATCTGGAATAGAGAACACACAAAACAACTCAGAATTTGCATTTTTTATTTAAAAAAAACCCTGAGCGGGGACCCATTCATCCATGGGCAAATGAGTCCCTGTACAAACATTTTGACCAATGTTTGGGTGCATCTAAATATTTGTTTTTGCTTGCTATTTCCATTGTTCAAACTATATTTTGAAATTCTAACAAACAGTTAATGTATGTGCAAGAAAAGGTGTTAATTTGCCTCATTTGTTGCAAACTCATAAAAAAATAAAAAATCTATTGCATTTCATAAAAAAATGTTTACATTCTTGAAGCATTGCATAAGTTGGATAAAAGTACTTTTTATTTTTGGGTCACAATGTTTACATTCCTGAAGCATTGCATAAGTTGGATAAAAGTACTTTTTATTTTTGGATACAGATTGTTTACATTCTTGAAGCATTGTATAAGTTGCATAAAAGTACTTTTCATTTTTGGATTTTAATTTCCTGAAGTATTGCATAAGTTGGATAAAAGTACTTTTCATTTTTGGGCACATAATTTTAGTATCTCACCTTTCCAAGTATGCCAAGAAAAAGATCATTATGTGATCATGTGAATTCCACTCTAAAAATGAAAAAACACAAAGGAAAATGTAAGAAAGAAAGCACAAATGACACCTCATGACTGGCCTAGTTGAACTTGAACAAAATAAGATGAGAAACCAAGTATTTTACCTTGCCCAATTTGATGAATTGGTTGGCCCTTTTGATGCTGATTTGTATGCTCCTTTCCTTGATAAAATGGCTAAAATCTACATGCAAATGGTGGCCATGGATGTGTGATTGGATATAAAATGAGAGGTCAAATGTGCTGCAACAATGGTGTCTTGAAGGCTTGAGTGCAAGTGCTCTCAAGTTGGCTAAGTGTCTGATGATCAAAATGAAGCAAAATCCATTGTATTTTAAGGAAAGTGCCTCTAGAGAAATGGATGGTTAGGATTAGTTCTAGGATAGAAGATCAAGGGTTGAGATGTCTTGATACGTCTCAACTCATCTCATGAAGACATGTGGAAGGTGACATAGAAGGGAGAAGATAAAGTGGCAGTGAGGTGGAGGTACTTGCAAGTACCTTGGGAATGGGAAAGATCTCCTCATAAAGGATTTTCTTGTCCATTTGTACAATGAGAGGACAAGAGAGGAATTAAAAATTCCTCAAAAATCCTCATGGGGAAAACAAAGGAATAAAAATTCTTTATGGGGATATGTGAGGAATTAAAAATTCCTCAAAATGCATAGGGGAATAAATTGGAATTTTAAATTTTAAAGGGTATGGAGATGACTTCTCCAAAAGGAGAAATCCATTAATAGGGTTGACTAGGGGTGGATTCCATAAATGGAATGTGGATTAGGTTAGGTCTAATCATTGATTTAGGTTGTGCAAATGAGGGATTAGGTGAGCTAATCTTGATTAGTGAGCCAATTGCATTTTATGGAGGATGTGACCCTAATATTGATTAGGAATGTGCACACCTTAATTTGAAGTTAAGTGGGCTAATTAGGATCAGGAAAAATGGAGGATGGGACAATGAGAGAGAAAATGAAAGAATTAAAAATTGATTTGATTCATTACAATAAACTAAATAAATTAAATAAATTGGACTATTTATTTAATTTAGAGAAAAAAGGGGATAAGGTATTTAATCAATTAATTAAACACCTTAGGGGACATTAGGAACAAGATGAAATATTAACCAAATAATAAATTATTTAATTAATATGGCTTATGGATATGGGATAGAGGAATATAAGAGCAAATTTGACCATATGGGGGTTGTTAAATTTAGGTGTCTACATTTTTCCCCTCTTTGAAATACCATTAGAATAACTGTGTTTCAAAGAAAAATAAAGTGTAGACAACTAGGTAGAAGAAGAGAACTTTGGTAGATGCCTCAATATCACAAGTAGGATGATAGGTGGGAAAAGTGGAGGAATATGCTGAAGTATGGCCCATGAGAGGGTGGATGGGGAAGAAAAGGGGCCTCAGGTGATTTCTCAATAGGAAGAAATGGAGGGTACCACACAATAGAGGATGAAAAACCATGAAGAATGGCTTTTGAATGGAGGAAAATGAATAAACAAGGTGCAAATGGCGGCCTATAGAAGAAATAGGTCAAAAGAATTAAAAAAGGTTAAAAAAAGGTGAAAAATGACCAAAATTGGGAAGGTTAATAAGCGTCAAGAGGTAATTATAAATAGTAAATTATAAAATTTACTATTCACCCTACTTTCATTGTGCACATGTGGCGAAGAGTGATTGAGTGAAAGAGTGAGTGGGGATCGTGAGTGAGTGGTGATTAGGAAAGGGTGAGATGGTAGATGATGAGATTATCCACTATGTAGACATCGTCCACGAATTCTACCATTGATGTGTCATGCCCTACCAAGTAGGCCTCAAAATTGACTTTGTCATTTTGACTACGAATTTTTGCACATTTTTTATGTTTGTGAATTGGGATGGGTAGAGTAGGCAAGAAATAGGCTCATCGTGGGAGGGAAAATTCACCCTTCCAGCGAAGCACATTCACCCCTTCAATAAATGGGTGAATGTTTGGTGGGGAACAGGTGAGTGCACATCTGCATGGGAGAACATGTGAAGAGAGGGGTGATTGCGAAATTGCCCCTTTCAAGGGATGGGTGAACGTGTTGCCATAGGGGAAAAAGTGCGACCGGAGGGGCGATTACAAAATCATCTCTTTTAGGGGACGGGTGAATGCACTACCATAGGGGTAGAAGCATGATTAGAGGGGTGATCACAAAATCAAACCTCAAGGGGAAAGGGTGAGGGAGAGATCGCCCATCAGAGGGACCTGGGTACAGGGGCAAATGTGAGTTCACCCACAAGGTAAAAGGGTGAAAGTGAGTTTTCCTATTGGGAGAAGGGGTGGGTAGAGGTGAATGCATATTCTCCTAACAGGTAAAGGGGCAAAGGAAACTTCAGTCGATGGGGGTAATTGGGCATAGAGGTGAATATGATTTTTCCATTGGGGATAAAGGGGTGAAATCGCTCCTAGGGCAAGGAACGGGTGATCCTACCAAAAGAATAGGCGAAGTCACCAATAGGATGACACAAGGGTGAACACGCTAAGCCAATAGGAAAACATGCTAAAGAGAAGGAAGGGGCGAATTCACACTCTAAAGAGGTGAATTCATAAAATGGGGATAAAAAGGAAAAGAAGGATTAGAAGAAAAATGAAAATAAGAAATTTGACAAGAGGTTAATATGGATGTAGAGCATAGATACTTTTTGGATGAGAGAGAGGCACTCAGCCATAGTGGAGATGAATCTAGAGGCACTAGCACAAGAAGGACTACTCATATGTTAGGATACCCCCCGATCAGGGTCCATCATCCACTACTGACGAACTTGATGGATAGATGGAGCTCAAAGACTTACACCTTTCTCCTTCCGATTGGGGAGATGATAGTGACTTTGGAGGATGTATGGAGGATTTTGAGACTACCGATCAGAGGTCACCTAGTGAGTGGAGGGGCAAGAAAACTGTTACAGTAGAACCTATGGGCTATGTTTGGGACTAAAAACCTTCCCTACTAGGGGAAGGAGTTGGACATAGATGCATGCATCAGAGTCATTCCACCAATACCATTGTTTCTATGTGGTTTAATCAGTGGGATCCTCCTCCCAGATAGGAGTGGTAGATTCTTTAGCCTCAAGATGATTGAGGTGGTGCAACATATCGTAGAGCAGAGGTGAGGAGTATTTGGATGGGGGTCTTGTGTGCTAGCGTAGTTGTATAGAGATATGTATGTGGTGTCCTACAAGGGCATCATGAGTGTTACCCATGTCACCCTATTATAGGTGTGGGAATGGGAATACATCCAGATCACTAGACGAAATATTCTGAGAGCAAGGGAGAAAGAAGACTCCCTCCTGGTGGAATTTTGGTATGAAAGGGAGTATGGATGTATGATGCATTATAGGAAAATATCGAGCCTGGAGTACTAGCACCAGATTTTGGATGACCTTATAGCCGATCAGATTGTATGGAAACCATATATAGATCGATTATTTTAGTCTTGGAGGCCAAAGGAAAAATTGAACAAAGGTTATATGTTTACACAGTTATTTGATTAGGAGGGGTCCCTTTATTATTGAGATAAATACACCTGATTGGGTGAATTTATAGTCCAGGGCTTGGTAGGACATATTGAAAATGGAGGAGAGATTCTAACACATTACTAGGAAGGAGGGATAGGGACAAACCATACCTATAGATTTTTCTTGACAAGAGTGGGACTAGCTACTAGAGGTGAGATGGGGATGGAGAGGAGGCCCAGATGATGTAGGAGTGACAAATAGGTACATAGCATGGTGGCAGGGGAGACACCCTACAAGGATCACCCCATTTCAACCTATCAAGCCGACAGTGGGGTGGGGAGATGAGGGGGAGGAGGATGTGGGGCCCTAGAGGAGGAGGTGGATGGACAGACAGGGGGGAGTAGGCAACACAAGAGGAGGGGAGAGTGGAGATGGAGGTAGGTGTGTCATAGGTAGGGGAGAGGGAAATAGTGGTATACCAGCCACCACCCACAAAGGATCCTACCATGAGATTAGCAGGAGCACATGATCATATTTGTATCTTATAGGAGAGGCTGAGGTAGTTAGATGCAGAGAGAGGCTACAAGATGAGGTAGATAGGTTGTAAGGGGCACAACTGATAGCAGATGATGGAGCAGTAGCGGAGATGGAGAGGCTACGTGGAGAGGTATCGCAACTGTAAGGTGAGAGGGATGATGTGGTAAGACAAACAGAGTAGGCGGAGGGGTAGGTACAAAGTATGAGATTAGCCCAAGATGCTCAAGATCTAGAGAGGGGGAGGCTACAACAACAACGTGACAGGTATAGACTTGAGAGAGATTAGGCATGAATATAGATAGCTAGGATAGATGATGCAAGGACATAGAACAGATATTGGATGGTAAATACTATACTATCATTCCTAATCCAGTGCAGAGGGTGCCCCCATATGTACAGGTGATTTCACATAGGCTAGTGCCATCACGCTTAGGACTGACATAGTCTAGAGGATTCAGTAACTATTGATAGACACTGCCACATGATAGGAGATATGTGCTAGATTCACCACAATGGTTAGATGTAGGTAGTAGTGGGTAGGAGGACAAGGGGATAGGTACAGGGTCCCATTTTTGACAACTTCCCCAACAAAGAGCGCACATAGATGCAAAGACGACATACAAATTATTTTGTATAGATTTTTTAGATAGATTGAGTCAGGGATTTATTTATTCTTTTTGATATAGGACACCATGATGTGTCAAATGTAATCATATTGATTTTTATATTTTGACTCTTTTGTACATGTATGTAATATTTCATGGACACTATATGGACTGTGATCATGGACTTTATGATGGACATTATGGACTGTGTGGACCTTGTATTTTGATATATATGACATGATGGATTATGGCGTTTCCCTATATATGATGTGTATGTGAGGCTTTTATAATTGTGATGCATATATGTATGATTATGATTATGATGGATGTATGTGATTATGATGATGGTAAATGTATTTATGATGACATGCATGATATGGATGTTAGAGATTATGTAGATAACATTTTGTGATGCAAGATGTGATTCTTTATGGTTTATAATTGATGATATGGACATGCCACCAATGATTTGTGATGCAGGATGCAATGTGATGATGATTTATTTGTATGCATATGGGATTATGACACATGTTAATGTATGATGTGAATGTTCATGGATGTCAATGTAATGCTTAATTATGAATGTATGATTATGACATGAATGCGGATTATAATATGCATAATGGATGAAATATGAATATGTATAATGGCATGGTTGGATTATATGTATGTAATTGTAATAAAATAGATTCTTAGAATAATAAATCCCTATTATTCCAAACAACTTAAAAAGATGATGATAATGAAATAGATTAAGATGCTTAGGCTATTGTGCTATTGCTATCAGGATTCAACTGTGTAGTTTTACGAGTTAAACTCATTGAACCATGTTTCATGAGTAGTGGTTCACAAGAACCCATCTCTCATGATAATGAATGGTCCACTTAGCACTCATTGCATCTAGTTGATGTTCACAGAGGTGAAGCATTGGGCCTTCCTGAGAGGTCACCCATCCTAGTACTACTCCAACTCAAATGCACTTAACCATGGATTTTTCTCTAAGGTTAAGACCACTTAGCTTATAACCCCATTTGAAAAACCTTCAGCAAGTGTTGTGCCTTATGAACCATTCATTATAGAGCCCCTTAAGCTCATCAATTGATAAGTAGGAGGTATTTTCCACAGTGTGTCAAATTATGATATTGCTATTAGGATTCAATTATGTAGTTTTACAAGTCAAACTCATTGACTCATGTTTCATGAGTAGTGGTTCACAAGAACCCATCTCTCATGATAATGAATTGCCCACTTAGCACTCATTCCATCTAGGTGATGCTCACAGAGTGAAGCATTGGGCCTTCTCGAGAGGTCACCCATCCCAGTACTACTCTAGCTCAAGCATGCTTAACCATGGATTTTTCTCCAAGGTTAAGTCCACTTAGCTTGCAACCCCATTTGCAAAACCTTCAGAAAGTGTTGTGCCTTATGAACCATTCATTATAGATCCCCTTAAGCTCATAAATTGATAAGTAGGAGGTATTTTCCACAGTGTTTCAAATTGTGATATTGCTATCAGGATTCAACAATGTAGTTTTACAAGTCAAACTCATTGATCCATGCTTAGACTAATAGATCTAAACAACTTAAAATGATAATGAAAACCCAAATGCAACATGAGACGGTAATGAAACCTAATGGAATGATAATGAAATGGATTGTGAAATGCACACTAATAGAATGGATAGTAAAATTAATAATGCAATAAAACAAAATGATAATGAGATGGATAATGGAATGTATTAAGATGCTTAGAATAATAAATCTATATTAATCTAAACAACTTAAAATTATGATGATAATGAAATGGACAATGAAACCTAATGAAATGGATAACACAATGCAATGAAATGATTCCAAGGGATAACGAAAAATACAAAGTGGAATGAATAATGATGGGTGATATAGTACACCTGTCAAAAACTTTAGGGACCCTAATAGGAAGAATAGGTGGGGGGATATCATTTGCACAGCCAAAAACCAATGATCATGGGTTAGGGAAAATGGATTAGGACAAATGAAATGCACTGGGAAGATAAATGAAATGTAGATCTAATGCCATTCTATCATATTAGGAGCACTGAATTTTACTATAGCATAGGACATGGGATGATAGGGTATGAAGAACCAAGGCAATTAGTGTCCAATGCATAGGACTGACACAACAAACAAGAAGGTTATTCGAACACCCCAAAGACATGAGGGCTTTGGTTGGGCCTGATGCTGGAATAACCACAAGCACAAAGGATACCCTAGTGTAACACAAGAACACAAGGATATTGGTGGGTATTACAAAAGACAACCAAGAAGACAAGATCACAAAAAAAATCAAGATATGATCCTATGTCTACCATTCAAAGCGCACCATGATATGATGGATCGTGGTGACCTTGAAGAGGTATAATAGGAAGCTCAAAAGATAAAGAAATTACAAAGCACCAAAAGATCACAATAAATTTCAAATATCCTTTACCATAGGACCAATAGGTGGATGGGATTGATGTGGTCTAATTTGAGGAAGGATACATCCTACTAAGACCAAAGATAGATGGAGGTAGATTTCTTGATCAACATGACTTGGGATACTCAAAATAGATTGAATCTCGTGGTACCAATGGATTTTATTTTTAGTAATTAGCTTAATAGGGACACACTTGATGACATGATGCAAAACCAAGACACACCCTAAGGAAAGACCTAGGGTCATGGGGGCTAATCAAAAGATTAGCCTTGCCTACGTGAAAGTGCAGAGACCTCATAGTTTGATAAAAGGACTGAAGACTAATGATGGATAAAGTAGAAAGAGTATGATGAAGACTTAGATGGATAGATAACAACCAAGAATAGATAGTTGAATGATGGGGACTGACACAAAAGGATAGACCAAAGCCTCAAGGGTGCATCAAAGATGGCCTTTCCTACATGAAAGCGTAGAGGCAATGTAGTTTGACAAAAGGACTAAGGACAACATGAGACCTAATGATAAAGGACACGATGGAGGATCCTAGATGGGGAGGAAATACCAATGATGTGACACCATATATAGGTGATGAAAAGCTCAAGATTTAGGATAGCCAAAATCGAAATTGTTTAATGTTGAATCAAAATACAGGATGCATGGATGATAGGATGTCGATGGATGATAGATGTGATAAGATGCTAGGATAAGATGATGGAGAGACAAACATTTAAGAAAGCGAGATGCAAAGTAGATAATGATTAAGCCCTCTACGAATGGCATCTGTTACTAGGTTTTCACCAAACGTACTTATCCAAGGTGCCACCAGGGGTGGTTTTCACCATTGGACGATTTATTTTGTACTATTTTTGGATTTTTTGAAAGATTTAATTTTTTTTTTTGGATTTTTTATTATTTTGGTATTTTCTAGGTGGGGTAACTCAGCTGACTTAGATATAGAACTATTTCAGATGCATGATATTCATGGGTTCCTCCAAGGGTTCTCCTTCAGGTGTAGCAAACCAATATGCCCTAGAACCATACTTTGCAGTGATGACATATGGACCCAACCATTTAGCTTCAAACTTTCCTTTCTTCTCTTGATCATGTTGGGTTCATTGATTCTAATTGAGGACTAGATCACCGACCTGAAAATGATGAGGATGAACCTTCTTATTATAGCTCCTCCTAAACCGATGTTGATAAGCCTGAAGATGATTTTAAGCCTTAAGATGCTTCTTGTCTAAGAGCTCCAACTAACTCAAATGGGAAACACAAGAGTCTTCATCATTAATCAAATTCTTAAGAGAGATACATAGTGATGGGATCTTGAATTCTATTGGAAAGATGGTGTCTGGGCCATAGAAAATGGTGTATGGGGTTGCATTAGTGGGGGTGCCGATGGATGTTTGGTATTCCCAAATGGCGGGATTAAGGTGGAGTTTCCAATCACGACTAGTATTATTGACAACCTTCTTGAGGACTTTGATTAGAGTTTTGTTGGTAGCCTTGAATTTTCCATTACCTTGGGGGTAATAGGGTGTGGACCAACAGTGTTGTATGTGGTATGTTTCACATAGGTGTTGCATATACTAGTTTTTGAAAGGTTTTCTGTTGTCGGTAATGATGGTGACAAGGATACCATATCTATAGAGAATATGATAAAGGATGAATTTGGATATTTGGATGCCAGTGATTTGGGAAAGGAATTGCTTCCACCCATTTAGTGAAATATTCGACAGTGGTGATTATGAACGTATGGCCATTGGATGATGGAGGGTAGATCTTGTCGATCAAGTTGAGACCCCGCTATAAAAAAGGCCACATCATAGTGATAAGTTGTAGGTCTTGTGTGGGAGCATGGATCAGGTCTGCATGTTGTTGACATGGCACACATTTTTTGACAAACTCACAAGCATCGTGTTCCATAATTGGACAATAGTACCTAATTTTGAGAAGATTCTTTTCCATTTCATTAGTATAGGCCCCAAAAACACCACTGTGTACTTTAGTTAACACAAGGTGAGATTCTGATTCACTTAGATATCAAAGAAGAGTGCCATCATACCCCCTACAATAAATTGTATCACCCAAAATAGTGTAATGGGAAGCGTGTTAGATGAAGGACTTGCATTGATTACATTTAAGATTAGGTGGAAGAATGTTGTCATGGAGGTAGGTGTAAATATCATGATACTAGGGAGACTAGGGACCTACAATGTCACACACCATTTCATTTTCTGGAATGTCATATGTTGGGATTAGTAACTGCTCAACCAAGAACTAACAATTTGTTCAATCTTGAGGCACATCAATGAGAGATCCTATGGTTTCCATAGCATCAACAACCTTATTTTGTAATCTAGCAATTTTTTCAAATAGGATATGATTGAAATACTTCATGAAGTCATTGACCATGCACTTATAGGGAAGCAACTTATCATCTTTTGTTTGGAACTCATCATTGAACTATTTGATTATGAGTTTAGAGTCTCCATAAACACAAAGATGAGTTATGTTCCATTGGATTGCAATTCTAAGACTTGTAATCAAAGCTTTGTATTCAACAATATTGTTCATGCATGGAAAAGCCAATTTGAATGACTTGGAGATATAGTCACCTCATGGAATGATGAAGAGGATACCAACACCTACCCCATTTTGAGTGTATGGCCCATAAAACTATAACATCCAAGTATCTGATTTTGAAACAGTGAAGTTTGAATCATTTGGAAATTCTGTCACCAAAGGATAAGCATCCACAAGGGGAGCATCTACTAACTAATCAACAATAACTTACCCCTTAAATTCTTTGTGATCTACATACTCAATGTCAAATTCACTAAGGAGAATGACCCACTTAGCCACGTGGTCAGTCAATGATGTTCTTGATAATAGGTATTTGAGTGGGTCAACTTTAGATATTAGTTTTATTGGGTGGTTGAGCATGTAATGTCGAAGCTTCTATGAACTGAAGAAAACTTCCAGAAAAGCTTTCTCCATGGGAGAGTAATTGAGCTCATATCCCACTAACGTTCTACTGATATAGTAAATGTTTCTTTCTATTGAAGATTCATCATGTTGGGCTAATAATTCCCCTAGTGCAACTATAGTAGCTGAAATATATAACAACAATGGCTTGCCTGGAATGGAGGACATCAAAATAGGCAGATTAGTAAGATATTCTTTGATTTTATCAAAGCCCTGTTGGCATGGAGGATCCCATTTGAAGATTGTATCCTTGCGTAGGAGATGAGTAAAAGGCTGACACTTGTTGGCAAGTTGGGCGATGAACCACTTGATGGATTGTAATTTTCCTTGTAAGATCCTTAATTGTTTGAGATTCCTAGGAAGGGGCATTTCCATGATAGCTTTAACCTTGGCAGCATCAACTTCAATACCCCTTCTAGACATGATGAAGCATAATAACTTTCTGTATGTGATGCCAAAGACACACTTCTTAGGATTTAACCGTAGATGATACTGTTCCAATTGATAAAAAAATTTCCTTAGGACTTTAGGGTGTGTAAAGAAGGGGGATTCACTACTCATGAGTTCTCTTCATTTAGAGAGCCTCACGGGGAAAATTTCCCTAAACTACCTCAAGGAACAACACGAGAGTTCTAGAATCAGAAAGAGCAGGTAAAAAAAATTCTTTGGACAAACTGACAAGCTCTAAGACAAAGGACAATAGCATGGCACGCTAGTCTCCAAGAGGCACACTAGCATTTTGTATGGACCAGAAAGCGAGTTTACCACAAAAATGACAAAGTGGCTGCTCCTGTACCCGAATTGCTAAGAAATCTTGGAACGTGAGAAAGCAACAAAATATAACAGAACTAAAATATAGTGAAATAGAAATAAAAAAATATGATAAGAAGAAAGAAAGTTCTTACAACCACCCAAGTAATGAAGCCTCTAGCACACGAATGTCTTCAATACTTGCATGTGTAAGATTTGGATAAATTGTTGGGGCTATATAGGGGTTTTCCTTAGTCAAACCCCCATTTTGGTGTTCCCACCTCCATAGACAAAAAAATATATAAAGAGAAATAAAGTATGCAAATGTGATGTGATAAAACCAAACCCTGCTTGAGGAGGAGAACCCATATCACAAAATATAGGTGATAAAAGAAATCCCCGTTCGAGGAGGAGAACTCATATCACAAAGTACAAATGCAATAGATAGGGAATGTGGAATCCGAAGATGCTCACAAGCATGAAGTAAGAGAGATAGAGATGCAAGAGCCAAATAAGATGTAAAGAGGGAGAGAAAGATAGCTACAAGAGCCAAGAGTGTTACAAATGGTGTTGCTAAGAGAGCTTGAGAGTGTTTGAAGTTGTTGTAACAAGCTATGTGAAGCTGTGCAGTCAAAAGATGGAGAGTAGAAGGATAGATCCAAAGATGGAGAGAAGTTAGAAGCTGAGAAATGGATCTAGAGTACCAAATGAATTGAAAAGATCACATTTAAGGAGAGAGGAGAAGCAAAAAGAAGCTTCTCGGGTTGTTACAAGGCATCTCAAGCCGTTACCACTGACCAAAGGAGGTGATGAGTTGCAAAAATGTATGTAAATGGTCATTTGAACATTGAAATGACATAGGACGCTAGCACAACACAACAAACATCTGTGTGGTGCACTAGTGTTCGGACACATCATGCTACAAAATGAAAAGAATGGGAAAAGTTTAAGGTTCAATGTAAAGTTGACATGCAAGGATAGCTACTGAAAAGGGGTGTTAAGCATCCTAAGAGGGGAAAAAGGCTGATGTAGGGACTAAAATGAGCCTACACAAGATGCTAAGGGAGTGGACACTCAAGTGGGTACAATAATGCATGTGAAATTTCAAGGGGTGCAATTTTATGACATTGCATTTTTCCCCCACTTTAGCGGGCATATGAATCTACACTAATATACACGCTAAAGTAAACCTACTAAACATATATAACATCATTATGCCAAAAGGATACTATAGAGGAAGTAGATAGCTCTTCGAACATGGAAGCATACCCCAGGCTAAAGACCTGCAAAAAAAATGCATTAGACAAGAAAAACCTGCACCAAACAACAACACTAAAGGATTTGAGTCGGTAAAGTGAAAGAGACCTCAAAGTAAAAGGTTCTCTCAGTATTATCCTCATCCCCAAATTAAGAAATAACACACATAGAATAATTCTTAAATGGAGAGAAGAAGGTAAGGATCGATTGCTTCAAGAGAAGAATGCACCCAAAATTCAGGGAAGAACCCAATACTGAAGAGAGAAAGAGAATATACTTAGGATGAAGAAGATGCAAATATTTGATCCAATATGCACAATTTGAGAAGAGAATAAAATTGAAGAGAGAGATGAAGAAGCTAGAAAGGAATGAAAATTCCAAGAGAGATGGCTCCATAGGTCCTCGAACCCAAGGAGAGTTTGAACAAAGTGTGTTGAAGGCCCACAAACCAGTGATGGACATATCCCGCAAGATGAAAGTGTCTTACAAGCCCGCAGACCTGCAAGGAGGCAACCCCCAAGATCTCTCACATGAAGGAAGCCTCATAAAGTAAGCGCCTCATAGGCCCATAGACCTGCAAGAAGGTATCCCCCAAGATATCTCACATGAAGGAAACCCAGATGAAAGTGCCTTACAGGCCCATAGACCTACAAGGAGGCATCCCCCAAGATATCTCACATGAAGGAAAGCCAATGAAATAAGTGCCTTATAGGCCCACAAACTTGCGAGGAGGAATCCCCCAAGATCTCTCTCATGGAGGAAACCCAAAGAAGTAAGTGCCTTACAGGCCCGCAAACCTGGAAGGATGAATCCCCCAAGATCTCTCGCATGGAGGAAGCCCAAAAATGTAAGGGGACTCTATAGAGTTGGACTGGAAAGTAGATTCACAGGTGCACCTGCGAAATGACATGTTAATCCACTGCTAGAACATGTTAGAAAGAAAAGTGGCCACATAGGAAAACAAGTAGACAGTCATGCATACCATCAAAAAATTGGAAGGATTTCAAAGGGGTCCACTCAAGGGACACACTGTATGAAAAGTGAGGTCTAGTCATGCTACCCCCAAGCTAGATGCCAATGAAATCATTTGAGAGAAAAGCTTTCAAAGGGGCTCCCTTAGGAACCCTTCAAAAGAGAAAAGGGTCCCCTCAAGGGACACTTCATTTGAAATATATAGAGAAAAGAGGGAGTCCTTAGAAGGACGCACATCTCTAGAACAAGTTATCACTACCCCTAGAGTAGACAATGAAATTTGGTCTAAGCCTACGACTTCAATTTCTTCATAATTTGTATTGTCATGGTCATGATTAAATAGTGTTAATTATTTAATTAATTCATTCTAACATTTATTCTTCTATTAATTAAATAAACTTAATTATTTAATTAATTCATATTGTATTTATTCAAACATTGATTAATTAAATAAATGTTCTTTATTTAATTATGTCACTAATCAACTTTATCCTCCTTAAATTAAATAAATTCTTATTTAATTTATCCTTATCATATTTTCAACTATAATTAAATAAATACTTTAATTATTTAATTATTCATTTAACCTTTTCTTCACTCAATTAAATAAATCTTATTTATTTAATTAATCTCTAAATGTCGAATGTTGAATTAAATAATCATTTAATTCATAAAAGCCTATTTCAAACATATTCCTCTATATTTAGATAAATGTTTAAGTTATCTAAGTATTCATTCCCACTTCACTCGAGATCTATTTAAATTGGTCAGTTATCTTCTGATTTAATAACTGATTGTCTTTCACGAATAAACTCTGTCATAACTAGTTAGTTATCTAGTTAAAATGCTTATGCATGCACACATTTATTAATTAAATATATTTATTTAATTAATTAATTTATGTGTCCATTCGAACATATCATTTTCTTTAATTTATCTTTATCCTTTTCATGCAAACATCATTCTTCTAATTTTTGAATACTTTCAACTAGAGATTAAATCATTATTTAATCTTGATTTCTATTCTTAGGTTTTATCACTCACGTCAGTAGTAACACTTATCTTAATGCATGTCCAATATTTTAATCTAAATCATTCGTTTATCTTTCAATCTTGGCCTCTTATTTGAATGATCAATTTTCTATAAATTTATCTAGCTTTCATCATTGTCTCTCCTCTCAAAATTGTATGAATTTTGGAGCACTTGTTTAATCTTTGATATTTTTCTATAATCACATACATCAAGGCTATACTTGCACACATACTAAAAATCTGAGGGCAAGATTACCATCATGGCGAAATGGAGAAGGACAATCGAGGTCATTATGGAAGGATGTAGATACTGGGTGAGATCACTCTCTATTTATGTTTATGCTTTCTTTGTTTGTTTTTTTCTGGCAATACACATGTTCATGATCATCAAACATAAAACAAATTTTTTTCTAATTAATTTTATTCGTCAAAAATTGATCACGAAATAGAGTCAGTTTACATTGTCATTCACTGGAAAACTGCAACTGTTCACCAAAAAAATGCAATTGTTACATAGAGTCGCATATGTTAAACAGTTTGTCGCATCTATCAGAAACTGAGTCCAATTTGCATGTCCTAGAATCTAAGTCACATCTATTTAATCTTGAGTCACATCTGCAAAACTAGCTCACATCTTCTTAGTAGAAAACCACATCTGATATCTCAGTCATGTCTATCATTACCTCTTTTACTGGAAAACCCGCAATTGATACCTTTTGTGATGCATCTGAATAGGTGAACCACATATGTAGTCTAGAATGATGCATATTCCCCTGTCACAAAACCAACCTACTTTTACCAGTACATAGTCATAATTGATACCCTGAGTCGCATCTGCTGCAAAAAAAATTGCATGTGTCTGATACCTAAAACTGAATTTACCAAAAAAATACAATTGAGAAAGAAAACTGCAACTGTTAAATTTTGCAATGCATCTACCTGAGTATCAGAAATCTAGAATTTACTGTCACAGATTGAGAAAAAATAGTCAAACCAGTATCTAACTTATCCTTTTTCACTGATTCTTGGACAAAATCTAGAAATTTTGCTCAAAATTTGCATGTTTACATCCTTTAGAAATCATTCAGTCATAGCGATAGGTACCCAATCATAGATGTTACTTTAATAATCTTAGGGGTCTTTATTTCCTTTAAAAAGATCATCTTTTACAGATTTTAGGATAGGCACCTTTCACACTTTGGATAAACCCTTGATTTGACAAACGTTGCCATTGAACCTAGTCATTATATCTTTTGTCCTACATGTGAGTCCTTCCAGCTCATCAGTCTAGTTTGGGAGCTCACCTTATCTTTTTGTCCTAGTCCTATGAAGGTTCCTTGTCAAAACTAAATTGAAACTTGGGTTACACTTTAGCTGATAGATAACCTCTTTTAGAATATTCCAAATTGATCACTTAGACCTTTGCATATTTAGATATTGTCATCCTAGAATAGCGTCATTTTATACATACCTTATTTGTAGAGAAAATACCAAAAAAATAGCTGCATACATTCATCCTTTATATTTAGAAAATACCAAAAACATAGATTAGACTCATAATCATCCATAGACTTAGTTTTTGCATCACTTGCACTTTGAGCTTACATTACATGGTTGAAACAAGATCAAAAATGAAAGAAAGAGAAAAGATGGTTGATCCAAATGAATTCATCAATCTGTTCTCAAATCCCTTTTCAAGGACATCTTCATCTAGACCTCACAAGATGTTGTTAGAGAAATTTGTTACTAGAGACACACAAGGACGTGTTATAGTGGAAGACATAGATGTTGTTGCATAGGACCCTGAGTTTGCTTCCTTTGTGGATGAATATCTAGCAAATGATCCTCAATGATACTTAGCCAAATTTCTAGTAGAAGGTGCCAAACTACATCCTAGTTTTGATATTCGTACCCTACAAACTGCATCTACCCATGGAACAAACACTACCACCACTAGTGCTACTATACCTCAAGTGACTATTGCTATACAATCTGGAGGACCTACACAGAGTGCCTCAACAATACACACATCTCCATTTGGTATGCCTACCTCGACATAGGGACTAAATTTCACCATAGGGGCATCATTGTCCAATCCCTTTTGGTCCTCTTGTTGGGAACAAAAAATCTAGAACATCAGCTCCTATTCCAAGTGTTAATGTCACAAGCACTATTCCACAAACAAAAACTATACCTAGTGTTCACGTCACTAGTACTATACCACAAATTGGGGTTTCACAGATAGGAGGCATACCCTCTTTCCAATATGGAAACCGACCCATCACTTCACAGATTCCAAGTTAAAATTCATTTTCACAAATTTCAAATCAAAATCCATTTTCACAAATTCTGAATCAAAATCTATTTTCACAAACTCTGAATCAAAATCCATTTTCACATATTCTGAATCAAAACCCATTCACTAGCATTCCAAATCAAAATCCACTTTACATACCGACATTTAACCAAAACCCATCACAAAACATTGGATTTCAAAACATGTATATAGACCCAACTAATCCAACCAACACATCATTAACTCAAGTTGACGTCCTACAAACACAAATGCATGCACTTCAAACACAGATGGATATCATGGTAGTTTCAACAAAGAAAACCTTTTCAGCAAAGGATTTATTCCCATTTCCCTTCGATAAATCATTGTACATGACACCTTTCCCTCATGGGTATGTCATACCAAATTTTCCATGGAAAGAGAACTCCAATCGAACACATAAGGTAATTTTCTACGATGTGTATAGATGTCGCCTATGACCCCACCTATCTTATGAGACTCTTTTCGAGAAGTTTTGTTGGAATTGCACTAGAATGGTTTTCAGGTCTTGACTATGGCATAAAATCATGGGGCGAACTGGCTGAGAAATTCATTGAAAAGTTTTCCTTTAACATAGACCATGAGATTAACATCGTAACCTTGTGTCATACTACACAAGATGAAGGAGAAAATTTTATTGCCTTCTTCCAGAGGTAGAGAATTATAGCCAGTCAATGTCCTATCGAAATACCTGAGAAATAGAAGGTCACTATGTTCCAAGAAAACATCAACCCAAAATTGAGAAGTGACTTAAGGGTACATTTTTGCACATCCTTTGCAGAACTAGTGGAAAAGGGGCTCATACTAGAAAAAGCTCTCATTGACAAAGGAGAACTTAAGACATAGACACCCAAAAAAAATCCAAATGTGCAGAACACATCCAATGATAGAAACAAGTATTGGTCTTGGAATAAAAACGTTACCCATGATGGGATGGTTGATGCAAGGAATTTACAAGCAGGACCGATCACCACACTTAGAGGAAATAACCCCTCCACCAACACACTTAACGCTGTCAACCAAACCCCCAACACTACCAAAACACCCAATGACCACAACAATAGAGATGATTTCCAAAACGTGAGTTCACTCCCCTCAGGGAACCCATCGATTCATTCTTCAAAAAACTATTGCAATACAATCTTATACAGCTTCAAGAGCCAAGACAATATGATTTAGGGAAATTCAAACCATCTTCATGGTGGGATGAAAATTCCTTTTGTGATTTCCATTGGACCAAAGGACATAGTGTACAAAATTGTCATCAACTAAAAACATCATACAAGACTTTGTCGATAATAGAATTATTGAAGTCAGTGGATAGAAACTTACATCTTTGAACATTGATCACAAGGTCTTTTCGGATCCATTACATGACCATGGGAAAAGAAATGTCCCCAGTTTGAGTAACAAGACCAATAATTCGGCCAACTATGCTAATGTTAAGCATGATTATAGTGGAAAAATCATAAATCACCTTTGGGCCGCTGATGAGCAGGTCAATACCATTTCCATAAATAAAACTCTTGAGTGTGTTGTTAACACTCGTCGAACCAAGATCACCATTCAAGGCCCTCCATCACATCAAATGTCATAGACTTCCAAGCCACAATGTAACTTACTTGATCAATTGGGGAAGACCCCAGCCCAAATTTCCATCTTGGAACTGTTGTGTATCTCCCTTGAACATCGATCCATTTTAGATAAGGCTTTACAAAGCTTGATTGTTCCTAATGATCTTGATGTCAATCATTTTGAGGAAATGGTGGGATACTTGACCAATAATTATCATGTCACATTCTCCGAACAAGACTATGCAACTAAGAAGACAAATCATAATGACTCATTACATCTTGAAGTCCTTGTGGACAAAACCAAAGTTAGATGAGTTCTGGTAGATGAAGGAGCAGGGTTAAATCTTTGCACTTTAAAATTGATTAAGGCATTATGTTTCTCAAAAGCATGTGTAGACACAACCAAAGTCATTTTCATTAAGGCTTATGACGATGAGGAACAAAAATCAAAGGGGGTGGTAACACTTCCAATCAGAATTGGCCCCATAGTTATGGAGACAAAATTCCAAGTCTTGGATCTGACCCTTCCATACAATCCTCTACTAGGAAGACCATGGATTCATGCCATGAAGGCAATCCCTTCCACATATCATCAATGTCTCAAATTTACCTACAATAGCACTGAAATAACAATAGATGGTGACCCAGATCAATTCCAATATTGCACCAATCTACAAGAGACACCTCAGCACCAAGTGCCTATAAACCAAGAAGCCTCATTATCCAATTCATATCACTATGTAAATCCATCCACTCTCACTAGAACATTCACTTTTCCATCATTACCTTCCACTCCTAGGGTTGAGATCCAAGACAAGGGTTGTGGAGAATATCACATGAAGACATCTTAGTATGTTAGCCATCTAATTCCTCCCAAATCATATGGTTTACCTACCATAGATAGGAGAAAATCAGTGGTCACCATACACATTCCTCCCTCAACAACCTTTACAAAATGGGGAGAATTAAGCAAAGAATCCATACATGCAGAAGATGTGACCTCCTAGTTGTATAGAGAGGAACATGAAGAACCTCCCTTACTTGCTTACATTCCTATAGATCAATATGGCAAAGGTTTCATAATCATGCAGAGCAAGGGATATAATGGACATAGTGGCTTAGGTTTACATCAAGATGGAAGGACTGAACCAATCATTATTTCAAAGTGGCCGAAAGGCTTAGGGCTTGGGTTTCAACCAATTCAAATTGGTGTTCCTAGTACCACATCACCTTTACTTGAGGAAGTAAGTGCTTCTAAAGATATCAATACATTCGAAAAACCATTTGACCAACCGTAATGTGATTCCCTCGACATAAACAAATATGATTGGGATTCCCTATCCTCCACCTCTGCCATGGACCTTGATAAACTATTTGGAGAACTTGACTTAATGCTTAAATAGTTGCCAAATCCATTGAATTCTTGTCCACCTAAGACTATGAAAAAAGAGGAATGGTTCAAACATTAGTATTGGGAATCTCTTGATCCTACCTCTTGGGAACCTAATAAATCTACTTCAGATAACCAAACCTTGGCATTAGGCCCACTTCATAATCCACCTAGATCCAAGAAAAAGAGCAAAGAGTACTTGGTGCAAAAAAATTGTGACTATATGAAGAACTCAACTTTTACCTTAACCCCTTTGAACTTTGAAAACTTAGATGATGACATGCCTTTAGTCTATCCCCAACTCATTGATTGGGACCAACAAGACACACCCGTCTTAGACATTTTTGAGAATGACAAAGCAATTGTTAAGTTCCTGGGATTACGGGAAGGCATACCTAGTGGTGATCACAAGGTTGGATTTACCATTGACTTGGAAAAAAAGGAATATTTTGGGGAATTTGTTCAACCCTCCAGTCACAAAAATGAGAAAAAAAATGAAAAAGATAAAAAAAAATGAGTCTCTAGGTGAAAATCGAAAGTCACCTTTAGACAATGAAAAAGAAAAAAATAAGGACGCATCTAAAGGAAAAAAACCTCTCTAAGGCACCTAAGGATGGAGGTTTGAACATTCTCCCTATTGCATAGGAAAAGTCACCCATGCTAGTTGAAGAATCAATGGAAGTTAACATAGGTACAAAAGATAATCCCCGACTGGTATATTTTGCAACATCATTGACAAAAGAAGAGCAGCCAGAATTTCACAACTTCTTTACACAAAGATAAATTATTTTTTTCCTAGTCATATGCAGAAATGCCTGGGATGGATCCTAAACTTGTACTACATCATTTTCCCTTACAACCAGGTATAAAACTAGTGAAACAAAAGTTGAGGAAAATGCACCCATAGATTGCTTTACTAGTCAAGGATGAGTTGAAGAAACTATTAGACGTTGGCTTCATTAGATCAATTGACTATGTAAATTGGATTTCCAATCTTGTACTAGTCACCAAATCAACAGGGGGCATCCACATCTGCACAAATTTCAGAGATATAAATAAATCATGTCCTAAGGATGACTTTCCTTTCTTGAACATTGACATGATAGTAGACATGACCACATGATATGAGATGTTATCCCTTATGGATGGATTTTTAGGATATAACCTAAAACAACCTAAAAACAACTTTCACATGTCCATGGGGAACGTATTACTAGAATGTCATGCCCTTCAGAATCAAGAATGATGGAGCAACCTATTAGTGTGCCATGACCACTATTTTTCATGACCTTATACACACTCTTATGGAGGATTATGTCAATGATCTTATTGCTAAATCATTGAAAAGTGTTGATCACTTAAATGTCTTAGACAAGATTTTTAAAAGGCTAGGAGAGTATAAAGTGAGACTAAATCTGAAGAAATGTGTGTTTGGCGTGAAATTAGGAAAGCTTTTGGGATATATCATTTCTAGAAGGGTTATAGAAGTAGATCCGACCAAGGTAAAAGCAATCATAGACATGCCTCCACCAGCTAATCTCAGTCAGCTAAGGACACTACAAGGGAGACTGCAATCCATCAGAAGATTTATAGTGCAGTTAGTAGATAAGACACATCCCTTTCAAAATTTACTTAGAAAAAGAATACCCTTTGTGTGGACAGGTAAGTGTAAGGAAGCTTTTCAACTGATTAAGGATTATCTACTCACACCACCAATCTTGATGCCACCTGTTGAGGGCGACCATTGATTCTCTATATTTCAACAACCCATTCATCACTAGGAGCATTGCTTGCACAAAATTACGATGAAGGTCATGAAAGGGAAGTATACTATATCAGTTAGACTTTGGTAGGTTATGAGCTTAACTATAGTACCATTGAACGTGCTTGTCTTGCGGTAGTATTTGCTACTCAAAAACTAAGGCACTATATGCTAAACCATCAAATAGTTTTGATTGCTAAGATAGATCCTTTAAAATATCTTCTAAGCAAAGTAGCATTAATAGGGCGACTGGCCAAATGGGTAATGATACTTAGTGAGTATGACATCTTCTACATAGAGAGAAAGGCTATTAAGGGACAAGTCATTGCTGATCAGTTAGCTGATGCACCGATACAAGCAGATCACCCTTTAGTTGCATATTTTCCTATTGAGTTTATATTCACCATTGACATAGGAACAACATGGAAACTATACTTTGATGGGTCCCATACAAATCATGGATCAGGGGATGGTATACTGTTTATCACACCACAGGGTAATTCTATCCCTAAGTCATTTAGGATTTCCTTTCCATGTACCAACAACATAGTAGAATATGAGGCTCTTGTGATAGGATTATGCATGGCAATCAAATGGAAGATCAAGAACCTATAGGTTTATGGTGATTCTCAACTGGTAATCCGATAGGTAAATGATGATTATGAGACTAAGGATGAAAAGCTTGCTCCCTACAAACACATGGCAGATAGTTTCAAGGAGTACTTTGACAAGGTTAATTTTCATCAAATACCTCATGTTCTAAATAGGTCAGTAGATGCCATGGCTACTATTGCTTCACTCCTCAACATACCGAGCAACGTGTCTAAATTTGAGTTTTTGGTAGAACGGGTTTTGGTCCCTACCTATGACATCCTATATTTGGAGATGGTGTGTGATATTGTTGGTCCTGATTCCCCATGGTATAAAGATATCTCTGACTACCTCCATGTCAAAATCATACCCCCTGACCTTTCTAATAACCAATGTAGGACATTCCTTCGCAAGTTAGCCAAGTACACCATCATCGAAGACACCCTTTATAGATGTACCTTAGATAATACCCTATTGAGATGTCTTGATATTGACAAAGCACAAGCAACCTTGCATGGGGTATATGAGGGTATATGTGGATCCCATTCTAGCAGTCCTACCTTAGCTAAGAAGATTATGAGAATTGGTTACTATTGGCCTACCATGGAAAAGGACACATATATATTTGTCCATAAATGTCGCCAATGTTAGGTACATGTAGACTTGATACATGCACCAGTGCAGGAGCTCTGTCCCATAATGTCACCATGGCCCTTTTCCCAATGGGGACTTGACCTCATAGGTAAGATACATCCCACATCATCCAACAGTCATAAGTTCATCATTGCTGCCATTGAGTATTTTACCAAGTGTATTGAGGCTATTCCCATGACCTACATCACCGACACACGAATCTCTAAGTTTATCTTGAACTATATCATCTATCAGTTTGGTCTTCCTCAATCCATTATCACAGATAATGGTCGTCCATTCAAAAATCAATAAGTCTATCATCTTTGTGAAGAGTTCCACATTCAACACCATTTTCCACCCCATATTACCCACAAGGTAATAGCCAAGCAGAGGCATCTAATAAAACTATCATCAAAATCCTCAAAAAGACTATCAATGATGTTGGTCATGATTGGAATTTATAGCTTAATCCAGCCTTATGGGCTTACTGCACAAGCATCCATACTCCCACTGGTGCCACACCATATTCCATAGTATTTGGCTCTGAGGCCATATTACCTATTGAGGTCGATATTCCTTCCCTAAGGGTATCTTTGAAAGGGCACATTGATGATGAAAAGTACCAAGTTTCAAGACTACATGAGCTAGAATTCCTAGATTAATGAAGATAGAAGGCATTAGATCATCTCCAAGAATATCAGAATCATCTTCATTGCAGCTAAAATAGGAAGGTCTTGAATAGAAACTTTGACTTTGGTGGCCTGATCTTAATGGAGAATCCCAAGAATCAAGCTAAAAGAGAAAAACCAAGAAAGTTTGAACCTAACTGGTTAGGACACTACATTGTCATAGAAGCCTTTGGATCAGGCGCATATCAACTCTCTACTCCTGAAGCAAAACCATTGTCAACACCTATCAATAGTCTTCATCTGAAGAATTTCTACGCATAGCTTCTGAGAGCCTTGTCTTAATTATCAAAAATACAAAAAAAACAAAAAATGAAACAAAAAAATTGTTACCTAGGTGAAATCCTGGAAAATAGGCGTCTTGGTAACATCAAAAAAATAAAAAAATCAAGAAAACAGTAAAGAGAAATAAGTCATCCAATAGTGAAAACCACTTCGGTGGCACTTTGGATAAGTACCATGGTGAAAACCTTGCAAACAGGCACCATGTGTAGTTGACTCTGCTCCTATGTCTACCATTATTCTAATATGACTTACATGTACATATCACTTATCCTTGTACATATCACCTATCTCTCCCATCCATTTCTTGTACATACCTTTCATAATAAAATGGTTGTCTTTTCCATAACTTGGAATGATTGACATCGAGTGCACTCAGTATCCCCCATCCCATCCTATTCATAATCGATTGGTCTTATACTCAACTGGGGAAAAGCACTTGACTTGCATCATATTGGTTCTTACATTGGTCATCTTGAAGACGTAAAACCATCAAAAATCCAAAAACATCACAAAATATCCTAAAAAAATACAAAAACATTTGAAAACTTCAAAAGACAAAAAAATCAAAACATGTCAAAAATCCAAAAAATAGAGTTAGAGTCAGTTGCACTTGTCAGTCTTTGTCATTTTCCGAATTACATTTCCTTTGTGACTGGATGTAGGCAAGGCCATCTGTCGATGTGCCCCCAATTCATTAGGTCAATCCTTTTAGGTTTGTCTGTATAAAATCATGATTCAATCCACTTGTCTATATCACAAGGTCATTGGTCATGTCGAACTACGAGATCTTTGCATGTATAATGTAGGAAAGGCCATCAATTGATGAGTCGTTGAGGCTGCACTAGGTTAGTACATTAGGGTTCATCATGCACACTACCACACACATTAGATATCTTCATGCAAATCAAGATTTTTATAGTTAGTCTTGTCAGTCAAAGTCTATTCGAACTACAAGGTCTTTGCGTGTATAACGTAGGCAAGGCCATCAATTGATGAGCCCCCAAGGCCACACTAGATCTTTCCTTAAGGGTTCATCATCACACATAGTCAATTGTCAGCACATCATATCAACTCATGGATCAACAAGATGAACAAGTCAACAATCTCATCAAGTAAAATCAAACAAATTGCCAAAGCAACAACCAAAACAAATCAACTTATGTCTTATACACGATGTGTCCTTCCTAGAAACAGGCATTAGGAAAACAATCATCATAGCCTTACACAGGTTAACACATCAACAACATCAGACTCAACGTCTTATACGATAAGTGTCTTTCTGAAACCAATATTTTGTCATGCCTTATACAGATAGTCATAACATTGAAACCGGACTCAACGTCTTATCTAGTATGTGTTTCTCCTGAAATCAGGATCTATCAATCAATCCTCTTATCAATCAAAATAATCAAACAAATAGATCAAGTTTTGGAAAATAATTTTACTAGCTTTGAATTTGTGGCTTATTTATCTTATCATTTCATTTGACTTTATGATTGGAATCTTGTTACTAGCTTTCTCAAGGATGTCCCATGAAATATTTAGAGAGGCAATGATGTATCAGAATTATATTTTCTTTGACTACTATTTGACGACTATCTTTTCATTTGGGTTTATTTTGGAGTCATGTTTTTAGTTTCCTCAAGGATGTCCCATGAAGGATTTAGAGGATTGATGACGTTTCATGACTCGTCTTTTATTTTGTTTGTTGTCTATGGTTTTCCTTGACAAAAAGATTGGGGCAACTGTGCCCTTAGTATGAGTTAAGACAATCCTTGTCTATGACTGTCTGTTGTTAGCAGGTGGATGGCCTTGCACACCTTGATTTATGTCATATCATGGTGTTTGTCTCCATTTGTATTAGTTACCGCCCAATGATGATAAAGTACAAAGCTTTTTGTGATTTGGTAAAATATCAAAGATTGCTAATACTAACAACCATGTCTTTTATTATTCATCTTTCTTTCCACACTAACATTTTTTATTTCTTGCATTATGATGGAGTCCTATAACACACAAAAATATAAAGCATCTTGCACATGCATTCATGTTAGAAACATCATTTAAATATCATAAATCATAAATCATACATATATCTTGCATTTCGAAAACGCAAAAACATAGGCATCTATTATATCTAGGAAATCATGACATAATAGGCATTCATTATCATAGATTACATAAAAAAAGAAATACATGTACATAAAAAGTGTAAATATATGCATCTCATTACATCCATCATCATCAAACATATAGCATCACATGTAGATATCATTGTATATAAATATCACATTGCATCTCATAATCATAAATTGCATACATAACATCAATCAATATCATCGAAAGTAAATGCATACATCATCATATAGAATAAAAATCACATCATAAGTTTCATAAACACATCATAAGGTAGATATTATCATCCATAACATAGGCATATCATATAGAACATGTGCATAAATAAAAGACTGCATAATCATATATAGAACTACATATGAGAATCACCGCCAAAATCATATATATATATATATTGCTCAAAAAAAGTGTCACATCACAATATCACAATGTATCAATAAAAATGAAGCCTATAGGCTCTATGATCATAATACAATGTCTCAAATAAATATCAATACATGTCCCTATTTGGAACTCCCATTGCTCCCATGTGGACAATGTGAAGATGACTGTTGGCGGGATCCTGATGATCTTTGTGCAGAGTGGGGCCTATCATATGGTCCTGATCTACAATCTGGTCCCTCGACCCCCTTTGTACTCATTGTCCTACTCTATGATCTTTTGCTTCTTGCCTATGAATAGCTAGGAGCCCGTCTCTCGAGAGGTATGTCATGCTCATATAGGTTCCTATAATATCTCTCCCTATCACCAGATCTAACCAACTCCCTTGCAAAAGTTATCGACGACCCACTGCAAAGAGCTATAATTTGCGTGAACCTATGCTCAGTCTCATGTCTCTGAGATATGGCCTGATCTCTATCCATATATGCTATGTCTCTCTCCATCACAACTAAATCTCACTCTACCATCAATGCCCTCATCTACTCCTCCAGAGATGCTACCTGGCCCTGTAAATTTGATACCTCCTAATCAATGGGACCTGTATCATCCTATCATGGCTGCTCTCTCCCGTCATCCTCCCAATCCTCCAGAATCTTGTCTTGGAGCTCTCGCTCCTGGTCATCCATATCCTCCTCCTCATCATCATCCTAGTAGCCAACAAGCAGACCAAGAGCATCTACCTATGCTTCCTCCCTAGCCACCTCCCCCTTTGCATGCTCCTCCAAAATATCCTCCCCTCCTACATGCTTCTCAACATCAACCTCATCATAAAGCTCCTCCTCACCTCCACCAACCCTGAGCATGGGAACATCCTCTCCCTCCCTCTCCTCCTTGTGGATAGGTGAAAAATGTGGACCTCGTCCCCTGCGACCACATCTCCCCCTACCACCACCCCTTTGACCTCCTCCTCCATCTCTTCCATCACCTTTTCCACCTCTCCCACCATGACCTCTAGCTCTCCTACATCTACCCCATAGTCCTATCCCATGCCTCTCAATAGGAGCATCTTGGTATGGATCTATGAACGACACTGGCCTATGACTGACCCACCAGGTATCATATGCATTAGTTGTACCCAGATCCACTGCTCTACCTCTCCAACCCCACTGTATGGGATGTAAGGCATTAATATTTTCCTTTGTTGTCACCACTAGAATCTCAGGTCTAGACAAAGTCACCTCTTTGGAAGATATGGCATACTCTGCTCGACCCCGAGGCTAATCCTGAACCTCTCCAAAACTGTCTTAATACTCGATCCGGAAAAGGCCTCTCAATGATATGCACATGTGACACTGTCTGAAAAATCAAATACTGAGTTTGATGATAGAATGTCAAGTGTCCATCCTCATTTGGCCATTATGGAAAATCCATGTACGGTCTCCAAATAAACTAAACCATCATGTCGATGGAATGTCTGTAATAACTAGTATCACCAACATGAGTTTGGGTGTTTGCCCCCACATAATGGAAGGCGTAAGGTGATCCTTGTTGCAGCTTGGTTGTAACAAGCAGATGGAATATAGCTATGTGTTCCCATGCCCATACCATCAGGAGCATGGTACCACAGCTCATGGACTGTGCCTCTCTATAGGAAATATAATGCAAATGGAAGTACAACATGGCTAGCAAACAAGGGCCCCAAGCATAAACCCTTTGCCTCTCTAACATGCCTACTAGCATCTCACCCCATCCTACAGGGAATCCATGACCTCGACGATCAGGAAGAACTACCCCTCCAATAAATGTACATCATAAAAAATCTAACCTACCATATCTCTTCACTAACACATGCCACCTAACCTCATAGTGGTCTATCCCTAACTATCTAATGTCCTAATGGGGATAATATCTACACATCTCCACAAATCCCCTGTGCATATCATACATCACTCTGGCTCCTCTAATCGGTAGTCTTGATATCCTATATACATCCTCTAATGTCATTGTTGCCTCACTAGTAGGTAGATGAAAAAATGATGTCTTCGAGTGCCACCATTCACACAAAGAAGTCAATAGACCTTAGTTTGCTTGAGTAGTGGGCATGAATGTCACATGGTGCAGACCCAAGTGCCACAAGAACTGTTTCTCCCCGCTCTGTAGCCAATCACGGAAGCCGAAGGTCAAGAGTCTTGACTCTCTGGTATATATTGAATCCAATACAATCTGCAATGGCATTATGTATGCTTCATGTCAGAATCAATAACCTATCCTAGTCCAAAATTCCAAAATTCTCTGCCAATCAAATGCATCATTTCATTTTCAAATGCGTTGCAAAAATTAAATGCATCATTTTAATTTGTAAATGCATTAAAAATATACATATGCATCATCCTAATATGAAAATTCATAATGATGCAATCACACACAATCAACAGACCATACAACATGCAAATGCATCTTAAAACAAAAATAAATACATTGCTAAATTCTATATGCACTACAATTAATTACAAATGTGATAGATAAGTACACATGCGTTGAAACAAAAAAAAATGCATTCAACTAAAATAAACACAACGCTATCCTCCTACGTGAATTTTCATATGCGTTGTTCCGCATACACATGCGTTGAAAACACATGCATATGCGGTGAAACGTAAAAGTGACGTGTGACAAAACATTGAAATAAATGCTTAAAAAAGTGTGAAAATCAAATTTTCAAAAGGCGGTTTCCAACTACATACCAGGGGCTCGCGTCTACAGGTCATCTGAAGGTTTGGATGCAATAACCGCGATGCTGCAAGTGTGGAATTGGAGACATGGTGGCTAGAATACTAGAGAAAAAATATCAAATTTGTAAACTTGGAGGGTGAAAATGAATTGGATTTTCACCCAATTTCTATATATACCTAGGGTTTTGGGTGGCTTTTTCTCCAACCTTGTCTATTGGTCAAGTAAACTTCCAACTTCTATTGACCCGTACACATACCAAATACCTCCAAACTCATTTATGTCAACTCCACTGCATTTCTGGCTATCAAATTGACTAATTGAGACTATTTCCAATTTTTTTGGAATTTTTCAAAAATTTGTCAATTTTCCCGAGGGGGCATACCTTCACCTATTTTATACCGAGGCATGATTGGGGCATGTTTTTGATCGATTTTCTTTGACACAACACCAAAATGACATTGTATCAAAGAGGGGCAAAATGTAGACATTGAAATTTGGTGTAAGCCTATGACTTCAATTTCTTCATAATTCGTATTGCCATGGCTATGATTAAATAATGTTAATTATTTAATTATTTTCTAAAGTCCTTTCCCATCTATTAATTAAATAAATTTTAATTATTTAATTAATTCATTATAGCATTTATTCTTCTATTAATTATATAAACTTAATTATTTAATTAATTAATATTGTCTTTATTCAATCTTTGATTAATTAAATAAACGTTCTTTATTTAATTACGTCACTAACTAACTTTATCCTCCTTAAATTAAATAAATTCTTATTTAATTTATCCTTATCATATTTTCAACTATAATAAAATAAATATTTTAATACTTTAATTATTCATTTAACCTTTTCTTCACTCAATTAAATAAATCTTATTTATTTAATTAATCTCTAAATGTCGAATGTTGAATTAAATAATCATTTAATTCATAAAATACTATTTCAAACATATTCCTCTATATTTAGATAAATGTTTAAGTTATCTAAGTATTAATTCCCACTTCACTCGAGATCTATTTAAATCGGTCAGTTATCTCTTGATTTAATGACTGATTGTCTTTCACGAATAAACTCTCTGTCATAACTGGTAAGTTATCTAGTTAAGATGCTTATGCATGTACACATTTATTAATTAAATATCTTTCTTTAATTAATTAATTTATGCATGCATTAGAACAGATCATTTTCTTTAATCTATCTTTATCCTTTTCATGCAAACATCATTCTTCTAATTTTTGAATACTTTCAACTAGAGATTAAATCATTATTTAATCTTGATCTATATTCTTAGGTTTTATCACTCACGTCAGTACTAACACTTATCTTAATGCATGTCCAATGTTTTAATCTGAATCATTTGTTTATCTTTCAATCTCCGCCTCTCATTCGAATGATCAATTTTTTATAAATTGATCTAGCTTTCATCATTGTCTCTCCTCCCGAAATTGTATGACTTTTGGAGAACTTGTTTAATCTTTGATATTTTGCTATAATCACATACATCAAGGCTATACTTGCACACATACTGAAAATCTTAGGGAAAGAATACCATCATGGTGAAATGGAGAAGGACAATCAAGGTCATTCATTAGAGTTTTAGTTGCTTTGTTAATGCTTTAATATTTCTTTTTTTCATGATGTTACACCTAGCATACAGGAGAGGAGAACCATGCAAGATACTTAGAACATGCAGGATAGAGGTAAACCTCGATATCACTTGTCATTTGAAGAAGAGGTAGGTGAATCAATCAAACGGGAGTTTGATGGCACCTAAATCAAGAAGTTGTATTTTTTCCTTCAAGGCCTTACGTTCACTAGCGGAATGTCCAATCACTCGATGATATGCATAGAAAGAATGTTTTTCTTTATCATGTTTATGAGATTTCTTATGTGTAGGAGAAGGAAGAGTAATTAAGTGGGGTTTTAGAAGCCTCAACATGATGCACTCTTTCTCATATAAAGAATGAGGAGCAGAAAGAAACCCTTTCTCTTGTGGAGGAAGGTTTGATTTCTCAAAAGAAGAAGTCCTGAAGATAGTAGACAATGAAGGATCTTCATGGAGAGTATTATTTCAGCAATGGGGATCATACTCCTCTATGGGATCACCATCATCCTTTTTAACATGACTTCCAACATTATCCTCTTTGATAGGAGTGTGATCATCTTCCTCAGAAGGAGGAGAATAGACATCAGGAATATTACAACTATCACTCACACTATCCCACAATGCAAAAGAATAACCATCTTTGATAGTGGGCTCGGATGATGTTATCAGAAGGTTCAAGTGGATTGGGTTGACTTTATATTTTCTAATGAAGGAATCTATAAATTCTAGAGAACCCCAATCATCACCAAGATATGCATTCTCTTGAGAAGAGGTAGAAGGAACAAACTTAAAATTTCTTGCTTCGGAAGGATCTTCTTCAAGGACATCTATCTCAAGAGTATCCTTTGTAATAGGTACTACCAGAGTAAACATCAACACATTGGAAGACACTGAAGGACTAAGAGTAGGAACAAATAAAACCTAACCAACTGCTACCATCTCACATAGGTGAATAGCATCAGGGTCAACCTTGACTGTGACTACTTGATTGTTACAAATGAACTTAATAGATTTATGCAAGGTAAATGAGACTGCACCCATAGCATGAATCCATGGTCTACCAAGAAGAAGGTTATAAGGTAAATTTTTTGGCATAACATATAGAAGGGTAGGTACACTAATGGGTCCCAACCTCAAAGGAAAGACTATCATGCCTAAAGTTTGTTGATAAATATTATCAAACCCATGAATAACAATAGAAGATGCATTAAGAGAATATGAATCAATATTAATCTTAGGAAATAGATCAATGTTGCATACATTGAGTGTTGAACCAACATCAAGGAGAGTATTTCTAATGTCAATATTATTAATGTTAGCTATAATCATTAGAGGATCTGCTTGCTTTTGTACATCCAGAGGTGGGAGTTCCTATAGATAGAACACAATATTCAGAGAATCTGCATGAATATGAGCTATCAACACATCAACATCTTTCGGCCTACCAAAAGAAGGCAAGAGGATCTTTTGCAAGGCTTCTCGAAGCATACCTTTGTAAACTATGTAAGGAAAGCTTAAGTGTGGAACAAACTCTCCTAACGTCAAAACCTTAGGGAAGAATGCAGATATGACTTTAAATTTTTCAATTACAGTTCATTAAGATACAATTGAAAGGAATAATAGAACAAAGAAATGAACATACACAATTGGACACCAGATTTACATGGGAAAACCCTTACGGGAGAAAAACCCACCACACCAAGAAAAGCCTCTTTGTATTACAGTAAGAAAATTACATATAGAGAACAACTTCATTTTTTGATGTCAATTTTTACAGCAGCATAATTTTCTGATCAAACTTGTATAGAAATTCTCTCAGAAACATCCAATGAACTTACACAGATCAATCTGTATTCTATTGAACAACACTATCACTCATCGAACTGTTCACCATTGTCGACCATTTCCAAACATAGTCATTTTCCTCACAATCTGTTCATCTTCCACATAGGAACGGTCACAACAGTCCAACTACCAACGGTTCACATTCTGCTTCTCTAATTGGTCCAAAACAGACCACGTAGGATAGTCATTCGGTCAAAATGGTTCAACAAAATTGCATGTCAGTGAGACACTAGACCGTGTATCCCCGATGCCACAATGCCCGATCACAGAACCATCGGAAACACCCTAAGAATTCATACAGATCTTCCAAGTCTTCCCGATGTCACAAATAATACCAACTATTATCGGCAGGAGTCACCACCATCAACAAGAGTCATATCGAGTTCAAACCTATCACCTAGACTCACTCTATCGGCAAGAATCATATTGAATACAAACCCATCAGCCAGACACTCTCTATCGCTAAGACATCACATCAATGTTCAACTCATGTAGCTCTATTGAAAAGACCATCGCTATAGGTGAGACATCATACTGAACACAAATCCATCGAAAAGACCAACGGTATCGGCAAGAGTTCTTACCAAACGCACATACCTGTCGGAGAGAGGAAAACCATCGACAAGAGTTCTCACCGATTGTAGACCCATCGGTGAGACCATAACCATTGGTAGGAGAACATACTGAATCCACATCTATCAGTGAGACTAATAGTATCGATAAGAGCTCATATCAAACATAGACTGTTGGAGAGAGAAAAGCTATCTCCAAGAGTTCATACCGAATACACAATTGCCGGTGAGAGAAACATCCATCGGTTAGACTCTTATCGAGCCTTCATGTCACCCTGAAGACATTCTTGTGTAAGACCATCAGTGAGACATACTTTTTCAGAATGAGTCACTTCGAAGGTTCATGCCTCTCCCTGATGCCACTTGTCGCCAAGAGTCTCCCCGATAATCACCAGGAACCAACCTGTCGGCAAGAGGTCTTCCCGGGCAGAAAGAGTTAGAACTTTCACAGTGATAGACATGTCTTGCCGATGATTCACATTAGCAAGACAGAACCAAAGATTAATGACTTAAATCTTTTGAACACAGTTGTTGGTCGATAATACATTCAAAGGGTCTCATTGATTTTTCTCATTCAGGAGTTTTATGTCAGTAAGCTTGAGGCACATTTTCCAACAATCTCCCACTTGACGAAGATCTTACTGACACCTCCAGTGCACAAAAAACTACTGAAATTCATGGGCACTAAGGCCCATTGAATTGGCACACCACCTGAACTTGTCTGTGCTCACTAGTTTCATCAATGCATCTACAACATTTTCAAGAGTATCCACTTTTTCTAAAGAGACCTTTCCATCCTCCACCATATCTCGTACAAAATGATACTGCACATCAATATGTTTCATCCTGGCATGGAAAGTAGGATTTTTCGCCAAACAAATAGCACTTTGACTGTCACAGTAAATTGTAATTTTCCCTACATCAAACCCAATGTTAGAACACAAACGTTTTAACCAGATTGCTTCTTTACAGGCATGTGTTGCTGCCATGTATTCTGCCTCTGTAGTGGACAAAGTGACTACAGCCTGCCGCTTACTCATCCAACTAACTGTACCACCATTCAGCATGAAAATATATCCATTGGTGGATCTTCTATTGTCAATGTCCCTTGCACAATTAGAATCCACATAGCCTCGAATGCTGAGAGTCCTCTGCGATTCAACCAAATTTCCATGGTAACACAAACATATTCTGAAGTGCCCATCAGATATCTGAACACTCTTTTCACAACATCCCAATGTGACCTTCCAGGATTTTCCATAAAACAACTTAGTACTCCCACTGCTTGGGAAATGTTTGGCCTTGTACAAACCATTGCATACATTAAACTGCCACCTGCACTAGCATAAGGCAGTCTAGTCATGTCCTCCATCTCAATAGGATATTTTGGACAGTCTTCAATAGATAGCTTCCTTCCCTGAAAAACTGGAACAACTAGCTGCTTGCACTCAGTCATACAAAATCTATCCAGAACAGTATTAATATACTTACTTTGACTGAGCCAAAGTTTTCTACTATTCCTGTCCCTGGTTATTTCCATTCCTAGAATATACTTGGCTGCACCAAGATCTTTCATTTTGAACTTTGTAGACAACTGATATTTTAGATCAAAAATCATTAACTCACTATTTCCTATGAACAACATATCATCAACATAGAGAGCAATAATAAGTACACAATCATTTTCAGCTTTGAAGTACATGTAGTGATCATATTTTGATCTTACAAATACCAATGACAAAACAAACGTGTCAAACTTCTGGTACCACATTCTAGGAGATTGTTTTAATCCATACAGAGATTTTTTCAACTTGCAAACCATATTTTCTTTACCTTTTTCCACAAAGTGCTCAAGCCGGGACATGTAAATTTCTTCTTCAAGGTCACCATGAAGAAATGTTGCCTTCACATCCATCTGTTCAATCTCTAAGTCATATGCTACTGCAAGTGACAAAAGAAATTTGATAGATGTCAGCCTAGCTATAGGAGAAAAAATTTCTCCATAATCAATTCCCTCTACCTAGGAATACCACTTCGCAACCAACCTCAACTTATAATTTTCCACACTGCCATCTAGACCTATTTTCTTTTTAAATACCCATTTGCAACCAACAATTTTTTTGCCTTCAGGCAAAGGCACCAAACTTCAAGTATCATTCTTTTCTAATGATGCCATTTCTTCATTCATAGCTTCCAACCAAGAATTTGAATCATAAATTTTAAATGCCTCTTTCACAGTCCTAGGCTCATCAGTGCTATAAATTAAAGCATAGGCACAAGTAGAATCTAACAAAGAAAACCCATACCTAACAGGTTTCTTTTTTTCACATTTTTACCTCCTCACAGGCTGAGGTTGAGGTTGATCTTCTTCTTCAGAACTCTCAGAACTACTTGAGCTCACCTCAATTTTAGGTACATTTTGAATTTGCAATTCCTCTTTATCTGGTGTCAGAGGAATTTCAACTACATCATTTTTATCTTCTGATTTTGTCTCTAACTACATATCCAAAGTAGAAGGCTTCAGCTCACAAAAAATAACACTTTTGTTGTATAGAACCTTCTCCATATTAGGATTCCAAATCTTGTATCCTTTTATGCCAGCACTATAGCTAATAAAAATACATTTAGCAGCCTTGTTTTGCAATTTAGATATTTTTTCATTCGGCACATATGCATATGCCTCACAGCCAAAGACACGAATGTCTCTCAGAGAGGGCTTCTTTCTAGACCATGCTTCCAAAGGTGTTTTCTCAACAAGAGCAGAATTCAGAGAACTGTTTATTAAATAACATGTTGTTGCAACTGCCTTAGCCTAACTTCTCCTCCAAGCCAGCACTACTTAGCATACTTCATGCTCTTTCCATCACTGTTCTGTTGAACCTTTCAGAAACTCCATTTTGTTGCAGAGTGTAGGCTGTAGTTTTATGTCTTTTAATTCCATGATCTTTACAGTACCTTTCGAACTCATCAAAACAAAACTCACCACCATTTTCAGTCCTTAAATATTTTATTTTTCTTCCAGTCTAATTTTCAACAAGGTTTTTAAATTCCTTAAAATGATTGAACACTTCTTATTTAATTTTCAAAAAATAAACAAATGCCCTTCTTGAGTAATCATCAATGAACGATACATAATATCTTGATTTAGACAAAGAAGGAACATTTGCTAGACTAAAAACATTAGAATGTATGTAATCAAGTAAACCAGAAGATTTATGAGGATTGGAGTAAAAAGAAACATGGTGTTGTTTACCATATATACAATGTTCACAAAACTCAAATTCGAGGTTACAGTCATCAAGCCCCTCAACTAGGTTTTTAAACCTTTTTCTCTAATGTGGCCTAGCCTATGATGCCAGAGCATAGTATTTTCTATTGGAAGTTTAACTTCCATAGATTTTTCACTATTAGGAACATTTTCCTTCTTTTCTCCATGATTACGCCTTTTGTGACTTTGCAGAGACACTATTGCATTAAACAACAAATGAATCCATCTTATACAAAGTACCAATACGAGCACCCCTAGCTAGCACCATTGAGCCTCTATTCATCTTGCATCCATTTCTAGAGAATGAGACCTACACTCCAACATCATTTAGCTTACTAACAGAAAGTAAATTTTGAGCCAGACCTGGTATATGCATTACATCATTGATTCCCTTCACTCTTCCATAAGGGAACTAAATTTTGACTCTTCCACGACCAACTATTTCCAGAGATGAATCGCTTGCCAAATACACCCTTCCACCATCATATTTTTCATACTTAGTGAACCAGTCTCTATGAGATGTCATGTGGAAAGATGCTCCAGAATCAATCAGTTGGACATCATCTGATGCCTGAGTTGCCAAGGCTGCAATGAAGGAATCTACATCACTCTGAGAAGAATCATTGTCAGAATTCTTCTTCTTCTTTTTCTCCTCTTTGCAGTCCTTTCGGACATGACTAGGTTGCCCACAATACCAGCACTTCACCTTGGACTTCTTGCCAGGAGACTTTGATCTCCCTTCTGATTTCGATTTGAACTTCTTGTCCTTCTTTCCTTTTTCTTTTGATCTCCCTCGAACAGCAAGAGCCTCCTGTTCCATCTCAGAATATTTTCTTCTCATCTCTTCTTATAACAAAGAAGCAACAACATCTTCCATCTTAAAATTGGATGCGTACTCCCAATAGCAATCACCAAGTGATCACAAGAATCTGGCAAAGAACATAATAATAGCATACAACGATCTTCTTCATCAATCTTCACACCCACAGATGCTAACTTAGCAATCAACATGTTGAAAGCATTCAAATGATCAGCATTAGATGCCCCTTCTTGCATTTTCAAAGATTATAGCTTCTTCCTCAAGAACAACTTATTCACCAAGGACTTGCCCTGATAAATAGCTCCTAGTCTTTTCCACAAAGAGGATGTTGTCTTTTCTTCATGAACATTTAGAAGAATAGAGTCTGCTAAACAGAGCCTTATCAGCCCCTTTGATTTTTGATCTGCAAGGTCCCAATCCTCTTGCTTCATGCCTGTAGGCTTCGTTCTAGACACAACAAGCCAAAGATCACGGTCAACCAACAAATCTTCCATTTTAAATTTCCACAACTCAAAATTGTTGCCATTGAATTTCTTAATTTCAATCTTTCCTGACGTGCTTGCCATCTTAATCTGTAATTTGAATTACTAGACTTCAACAAGACTCCCACTGAATAGAATTGACACAAAAAATCCAACGTACCCACAAGGATAACACAACTGGCCAGGCTTTGATACCACTTGTAAGGAAAGCTTAGGTGTGGAACAAACTCTCCTAACGTCAAAACCTTAGGGAGGAATATAGATATGACTTTAAATTTTTCAATTACAGTTCATTAAGATACACTTGAAAGGAATAACATAACAGAGAAATGAACATACACAATTGGACACTAGATTTACATGGGAAAACCCTTACGAGAGAAAAACCCACCACACCAAGAAAAGCCTCTTTGTATTATAGTAAGAAAATTACATACAGAGAACAACTTCACTTTCTGATGTCAATTTTTATAGTAGCATAATTTTTTGATCAACCTTGTACAAAAATGCTCTTAGAAACATCCAATGAACTTACACAGATCAATCTGTATTCTATCAAACAACACTGTCACTCATCGAACTATTCACCATTGTTGACCATTGCCAAACATAGTCGTTTTCCTCACAATCTATTCATCTTCCACATAGGAATGGTCACAATAGTCCAACTACCAACGGTTCACATTTCGCTTCTTTGAATGGTCCAAAACAGACCACGTATAATAGTCATTTGGTCAAAATGGTTCAATAGAATCGCATGTCGGTGAGACACTAGACTATGTCTCCCCGATTCCAAAATGCCTGATCATAGAACAATCGACATGAAAATTGCTATCAGCAGCACCCTGAGAAGTCATACAGATCTTCCAAGTCTTCTTGATGTCAAAAAGAATACCAACTATTATCAGTAGGGGTCACCACCATTGGCAAGAGTCATATTGAGTTCAAACCTGTTGCCCAGACTCACTCTATCGGTGAGAATCATATCGAATACAAACCCCTCGGCCAGACACTCTCTATTGCTAAGACATCACATCGATGTTCAACTCATGTAGCTCTATCAACAAGACCATCACTATCGGTGAGACAACATACCGAACACAAATCCATCAACAAGACCAACGGTATCAGCAAGAGTTCTTACTGAATGCACATACCTGCCGGCAAGAGGAAAACCATCGGCAAGAGTTCTCACCGATTGTAGACCTGTCGGTGAGACCACAGCCATCAGTAGGAGATCATACCAAATGCACATCTATCAGTGAGAGTAACAATATCAGCAAGAGCTCATATCGAACACAAATTGTCAGCGAGAGAAACACTATCGCCAAGAGTTCATACCGAATACACAACTATGGACAAGAGAAACATCCATTAGTTAGATTCTTATTGAGCCTTAATGTCACCCCAAAGACATTCTTGTGTAAGACCACCGGTGAGACATACTCTATTGGAATGAGTCACTCCAAAGGTTCACGCCTCTCCCCGATGCCACTCGTTGCCAAGAGTCTCCCTGATAATCACCAGGAACCAACCTGTCGGCAAGAGGTCTTCCCAGGCAAAAAGAGTTAAAACTTTCATAGCAATAGACATGTCTTGCCGATGACTCCCGTCATCAAGATAAAACCAAATTCTCAGTGACTTTAATCTTTTGAACACAACTACTGGTCGGTAAGACATTTAGAGGGTCTCACCAATTTTTCTCTTTTAGGAGTTTCATGTCAGTAAGCTTGAGGCACATTTTACAACAAACTAGAGCAGACTAAAGCAAGTCCCATAGTGAGACCTTAGCCAGAGTAACTTGGAGTTGCTCGACAAGATCATAATCACTACGTTCTTTAGTCATAGGTTTAGGATCTTGAAGAATTCTTGGTTGTTTATTCATACTATTCTCATAAGTATGGGCTACCGCTCTGTAAGAGGGAGCCATAGAAAGATCAGGAGAGTCTCTATCAAATGGAACACTATCAACAGAAGCAAAAAATAAAAAAATATAAAAAAAACCTTTTTAAGAGAAGGACTAGTTGGAGTCACGTAAATAACAGGTCTCTTAGGACTTTGAGGGGAAATAGAGACATAGATTATATTTACAGGATCATCACAACTAGTGGGATAATTATTTGAAGACATATTCTCAACATCAATCCAAACAGGATCAAATGTGGAAGGAGATTCATCATTCGCTAATGCATCATCTCTAGAAGAGAGTGCATTAGAACAAAGATGAGATTCAACATTCACCAATGCAACGTCTCTAGAAGAGAGTGCATAAAAACAAAGATGAGATTCATCATTCACTAATGCAACGTCTCTAGAAGAGAGTACATTGGGATGAAAAGATTCATCATTCACTATTGTATCATCTCTAGAAGAGAGTGAATTGGAATGAAGAGAAGGTAGAGTAACATTAAGAAGGGTATCAATGATTTCATCTTCTTGAAACAAGAAATCCTCTGAAGCAAGAGGATTCTCATGAGAAGGATCAAAGATACAAAGTGACATGGGCAAAGCCAAGTCACTATCACATTCATGAAATGGAATATCATTAAAATTTTGAATGAAATTAGATATTGAACTAATAAAAGAGGATATTAAATTCATTTTGAGGTGATAGAACCAAGAAAAACTAGAAATCCATATTTTCTAACTTTTTTGGTATTTTCTAGGTTCTAGTAATTTGCATTTTTGGAGGTCTTCAAAGCAGAATTTGAGGTCAAAACTTGCATTGATCTCTAAAATTAAATAGCCAAAGGAATCGTATTTTAGATATTGAACTAGTTCTCTTGGAGACCTTTCCAACAGTGCAAACAGTTCTGAATTCCGAGTACCGAGTCAAAAGTTATGACCTTGCTAAGTAGGGTTAAATAAATTCCTAGTTTTTTGAAAAATACCCTCTTCACATTGGGTTCACCAAAATTTAGAGGTGGATTCACTACTCATGAGTTCTCTTCATTTAGAGAGCCTCATGAGACGAATTTCCCTAAACTAGCTCAAGGAACAATGTAAGAGTTCTAGAACTAGAAAGAGCAGGTCATGAAGATTCTCTGGACAAATTGACAAGCTCTCGACCAAAGGACGACAATGTGGGATAAAGATGATAGTGTGGTGTGCTAGTGTCCAAGAGCCATGTTGGCATATTGTATAGACCAGAAAGTGAGCTTACCATAGAAAATGACAAAGTGGTTGCTCCTACCCTAATTGCTAAGAAATCTTGGAATGTGAGAAAGCAACAAAATATAACATAACTAAAATAGAGTGAAGTAGAAATAACAAAGATGAGAAGAAGAAAGAAAGTGCTTACAACCACCCAAGTAATGAAGCCTCTAGCACATGAATGTCTTCAATACCTGCATGTGTAAGATCTAGAGATATTGTTGGGGATGTATAGGGGTTTTCCTTAATCAAACCCCCATTTTGGTGTTCCCACCTACACGAATAGCCAAATAGATAAAGATAAATAGAGCATGCAAATGTGATGTGATAAAAGAAAACCTTGATCAAGGAGGAGAACCCATATCACAAAATGTAGGTAATAAAATAAATCCCCACTCAAGGAGGAGAACCTGTATCACGAAGTATAAATGCAATAAATAAGGCATGTGGAATCCCAAAATGCTCTCAAGCATGAATTAAGAGAGATAGAGATGCAAGAGCGAAAGGAGCTACAAAGAGGGAGAGAAAGATAGCTGCAAGAGTCAAGAGTGTTACAAAAGGTTTTTCTAAGAGAGCTTGAGAGTGTTGCAACAAGTTGTGTGAAGATGTGCAAACAAAAGATGAAGAGTAGAAGGCTAGAGCTAAATTTGGAGAGAGGTTAGAAGTAGAGGAATGGAGCTAGGGAGCCAAATGAATTGAAAAGATCACATTTAAGGAGAGAGGAGAAGCAAAAAGAAGCTTCCCAGGCAGCTACAAGGCATCTTGAGTCGTTACCATTGACCAAAGGAGGTGACTAGTGGAAAACATGCATAGAAATAGTCATTTTAACATTGAAATGTTGTAAGATGCTAGTAAGACACACATAAATTTTCCCAACCCGCTAGTGTCTAGACACATCACATTACCAAATGACAAGAATGAGAAAATTGTAAGGTTTGATGTAAAGTTGATGTGTGAGGATAGCTGCTGAAATGGGGTGTTGAGCATCCTGAGAGGGGAAAAGACTGATGTAGGGGCTAAAATGAGCCTACACAAGATGCTAATGGAGTGGACACTAAAGCGGGTACAAGAATGCATGTGAAATTGCAAGGGGTGCAATTTTATAACATTATAGGGTGATCCTCTCTAGTTTTTGACTTTCCCAATAGATCATCAACATAGTCTTCCATTATGATGTGGATAAGATCATGGAAGATAATTGTCATTGCATGTTGATATGTTGTCCCCACATTCTTAAGGCTAAAGGGCATGACATTGTAGCATAACGTACCTAAAGGAGTAGTGAATGCGGTCTTATACTAATCTTCTAGTGCAATCTTAATTTGATTATACCCTAAAAATATATCTGTAAGGGATAGCATGGCATGTCCTGCTACCAGATCCACTAACATGTCGATATTGGGTAAGGGAAAGTCATCCTCTGGACAAGCTTTATTTAGGTCCCTAAAATTTGTGTAGTTTCTAATGCCCCTAGCGGGCTTGGCTATAGGTACTATGTTGGATATCCAATTTGAATAGTTGATCGGCCTTATAAACCCAGCTACCAACAACTTTTCTAGTTCAACCTTAACAAGTAGAGCCACTTGTGGATGCATTTTTTAGAGTTTTTGTATGACTAGATTAACATCTAGATGCACATCAAGGTGGTGGACTACTAGAGCAGGATCTAACCACAACATGTATAAATAGGCTCATGCAAAATTAATTATTCCTTCTTTCAACAGATTGGAAATGACTGGATATTCGTCTTCAGACAAAAAATTAGCTACATATGTGATTTTTGGTTCCTCTTCTATTCCCAAATTTATTTTTCTTGTTTCTTCAATCAATATCAAAGATTGCTTAGAAAAGTGAATCCCTATAAGGGGAAGATGAACATACCCATCTTCTATCACCTCATCAAGGTTTTGACCAGAGGATACACACTTTGTTTTTAATTTTATTGAGTGAAGAAGTGCCTCATAAAGGTTTTCGCTAGATTAACCTTTTTTTATTTGTTTCTTTTTACTTTTGTGGTTAGGGTGTTCATCCTCCCCAAAGTAGACTCCATGGTTTTCTTCTAATCCCATGAGATGTACATCTGCCTCCTCCAAGGTAAATATATAAATTGGTTCACTCCCTCATAGGTCCCAATTGATGAGGTCAAGGTGATGAAGTGAAAGGCTAATAGAGAAAATGAATGTGGATTCAAAGAGAGCAGGGAGATCCAAATCATCATAAGAAAGTATGATGGCCTCCTCTTTAGGGAAGTCCTCAAGGAAATTGATTTCTAAGTTAATGTTGTTCAAAGTACTAGGGGATGTAGCCAATCCCTTTTTTTATTTTCATAGCCAAGGCCTAGGTGTTTAGGATGTGTGGGTGTTTCAATAGGATTTTTCATTCCATGTTCATCAACACCGAGTCCTCACCTGATAATTATACTTTTCTCCTAGCTTGGAAGTATGGAGATAAACTTCTTGGAAGTATTCAATAAGGGGAGGTGAAGGCTTAGGTTCTTCTCTATAAGCCCATTGGTTGATGTCCTCATCCATCTAATCTTGTAAGGTACCCATAGACTAAAACATAGTGGAACCCACATTCTTGGAATTGATTGTTTTAGTTACTGGTTCTTTCTTTTGTAAAGACTCAGACAACCAACCATAAGTGTGTGGGGAGAGAGGAATTGTTCCCACATTAAATGCAATATGCATCTCGTATTCCCCACAACCTTTTTCAATAATATGGGATTTGGTGATGGTGGAGTCAGTTGTGTAAGATGGAGTGGAGGATGTGTCAGAAGATGGAGCAAGAGATGGAATAGAGGGTGATGCTTTCGGAGTTCCCACTTATAGTCCTAGACAATGGCATGAATGTGGAAAAGATCCCTCAAGAGCATGACAATACTCAAAAGGTTGGGGGTCGGCATGGATAGTAATTTCAACCCCATTATGTGGGAACTTAAAATATTGGTGGTAAGTGGATGAGATGGCTTGCATGGAATGAAGCCATTGTCAACTAAGGAGAAGGTTGTATGGTAAGTATAGATCAAGGACATGACAAGTGGTACATTGCACAACTAGACCAACCCAAATAGGGAGGAAAATGATGCCCTCTAAATCTAATTCTGCTTTATCATAGGCTTTAATTATGATCACCTAATTGTCTAAGTTATTGTGAGTATACCACACCTATTTTATGAATTTCAAAGTGCACAAATTAAGGGAAGAGTCATTATCTACCAAGACCCTCTTAACCTTATGTTTGGTCATGAGGAATTTAATGTGGAGGGCATGATTATGAACTAGATCAATGGATGGCATATCATGTTGAATAAAGCACAATTGATAGGAAGATGAAAAATATCCCACAAGAGCCTGAAACTGAGTGGGTTCTATATCATTCAGTACATGAGTGTTCTATAAAGCTTTAGTGAGGATCTCTTGATGGACTGGGGAAGACCTTAGCAAATCCAAGATAGATATTTGCATAGGATTTTTTCCAGTATGGTCAAGGATATTATATTGTTAGCTTACAGGGGTTGATTGGGATGAAGTAGGTCTTAGAATAGATATGTGGGTTCTATAGGTGGTGACAACACATTGAGGGTCTTTACCTTTTACCCGAATCATGGACACACGTGGTTCTACTTGGGTAATGCATCCAACAATATTATTGTAATTAAAATGAACCTTGTTTCATCTTATATTATTGGTTTGACTATCTTGACCATTGTTATTAGACCTATTGTTTGCATTAGATGTTCTAGGACCCTGATTGTGCTTGGGGAATACATTTTGGGATATTTGTAATTGAGCATTAGATGAGGTTGATTTATTTTACTCAACTAGAATATCTCCTTGATCAATAAGATCTATCCTCAACTAGAATATCTCCTTGATCAATAAGATCTTGGATATAGCCCTTAAGACCTTGACACTTGTTCATGGAATGACCTTTGATTTGATGGTAATTACAGTACTCATTTTCCCCAATACCAATTAGGCTTCGGCTGCGACTCATCAAAAGGTTTGGTGACAGGATAAGTAACCACATTAGCTTGAACTAGCCTCTTGAATACCGCATCTATGGATTCTCCTAAGGGATTGAATGTACATTTGGTGTTCCCTTGGTTAGATTGATTGGATTGAGGGGGTGGGTGTGGTGCACCTTGTGGCATGGATATAACATTGGTGATTGGTGGCAGTTGAGGGAAATTTTGTGACCTCTAAGAGGTGTTAGCTACCTGGATATGTTTAGTTTCTATGACACCATCATTAACAACATTCTTGTTCATGTTCTAGTAGTGTGACTTATCCCCAGATTATTTATCCTTATCTTGGTTAAAGATTTTGATAAGCCCTTTAGAAATGAGAGCCTTATCAATGGTGGCTCCCTTTTCAATTACCTTTGCAAAGGTAGTCACACAATGGAGATGCAAGTTATGGGCCAACTCAAGATGGGAGTTTTTGAAAAAGATACCTACTAACTCCTTCTCTAGAAGACTGCATTTAAGTCAACTAGCTAGATCTCTCCACCTTTACAGGTAGCTTGCAAATGTTTCTCCATTACATTGTTTATCCTTCAGGAGATCTATGGTGTCTATGTCCTTATCTAGATTGAAGGAGAAGTGTGTGAAAAACTATTTTGATAAATCAACAAAGGTGGAGATTGATCCACGTGGAAGGCATAAGAACCACTCTAGAGCCTGTCTTGTTAAGCTTCGGGGAAATAGTTGAAGGAGGTAGTTATCATTGTATAGAACCTCCTGAAAATGCATGTAGAACTCTTGTAGATGGTCTTGGGGATCTCCCTTTCCCTTATACTTATCAAATTTTGGAATTTCAAAATGTTTTGAGAAAGGAATTGTGGAAATCGATGGATCAAACAAGTAGGGACAAATTTCCTTGAATTTAAATGACTTCTTCGAGGTGTTAGCTTGCAAGTCTTTTAAGGCGACCTTCATTTCTTTCCATTCTTTATTGATTGGTGTAGATGGGGGAGGACCCATTGGATTGGTTTGATCATAGGGAACATATGGTCAATATGAAGGTAGAGCGGAAAGGGAGTGGTCATATGATGGTGGAGGATATGAAGGGATTTGTTGATATTGGTTAATGTAAGTGGGTTGCAAATTGGTGTAAATTTGTTGTTGTGGGGGTGGTGATTGATAGTAGGATGAAGAGGCACCCTGCTACTAGGATGGAACCTGTTGGTGATATGACAGATCAGACCGATAACTGTATGTAGGTTGTTGTTGGGGGATGTACAGAGGTGGTTGTGGATTAGGCTATTAGTGATGTGGGGGATGTTGAGGGTTAACATAAGGTGGCAGTTGTTGGAATTGTTGGTTGTTATAGTAATAATAATTAGGATTGGAGTTGGATGTGGTAGGCTATTGTCTACGTGTTCTTGGTGGAGGAGGTGGCTGATAATGAGTGTTTTGTAGAGGCGATTGATGATAGTGAGGCAAGAAATAATGAGGTGGGGGATGTGATTGGTATTGGTATTGCAGTGCATGGTTGCCTTGGGGTTGTGAAGGGGGTTGTTGTGGTTGTGGAGTGATTTGTGGTTGATGTGGAGGTTGCGATGGTGGTTGTTGCTACGGTTGTTCGTAAGCTGGTTGTTGTGGTTGTGGGGTGACCTATGGTTGATGTTGAGGTTGTGGATTACCCTGAGGTTGATGTAGAGGTTGTGGATTACCTTGAGGTTTATGTGGAGGTTGTGGATTACCCTAATGTTGATGTTGAGATGGTGATTGGGGTTGATGATAAGAGGATGGTTTTGGACCAAAATTATTAGGATTGAATGGTGGTGGTGGTAGGTTTAATAGATGGATGAGGATGAGGGGTATATGATGAGGTGCAACAACAAAAGGATTAGATATATTTCCCCTAGTGTTCCCTAATGATTGACATTATTGATTTGGTGGACGAGGTGGTGTGGATGGTATGGGGGTAGGACCTTGCGAATTACCAGGACCTTGTGGATTATTCACTTGAGGTGCCACACTCATGACAAAAATTGGGATGTGATAGCACACATCATTTCTTAATCTAGGTTAATACCATGTGTCTTGAGAGGTAGCCTGAGGAACTTGAGGGATGGATGGTCCTTGATTAGCTTAAGAGCATTGAGGATCCTATGGTTGAGAAGGTATAGTGTTGAACCATAGATTTTTAGGTAGGATTTATAGGCTACTCTTTCACTCTTAGGATGTTTCACCTAAAAGGAGAGAGATAAAGCCCACTCAAAATTCTAGGTGGTTCGCTCAAATTAGGAAATGTATGATGTTATTTAGATTAAATGAAATGATATAAGTGCAATTAAATGAACTATTTGACTGATTATGAATGCAAAACCTAAGAATTATGCAATGTTGGAAAATACAATGTGATATGAAAACATGAACTAAAGTATGAAAAATGCAAAACTGAAAAGAAGGTGGAATCAGAGTGCACCTGGGCAGAGAATAGAGAATCCAAAGTGTCTTGAATATTGTCAGAGATTACTAAAAATCACTAGTGGGACTCATTCACCACTAATGGCGAATCAGACCTGCTTCTGATGAAAACTTCTAAGAACAAGTTTCTGAGTGTCAGCATCCAAAATATGACAAAATATGGATTTCCAGCCTTAAGGTGGGACTCATTCACCACTAATGGTGAGTCATTCCACTCCTAAAATTCTATGAAATTAGGGACCAATCCTATAGCACCAGATCTAAGGTTGTTTGCTTGTCAAGTTGACAGAGTCAAATCTGTAGAAAACAAACAAAAAGTCTTCTCCAAGCTTGAAATAGGTTGTAGTTGACTTGAGACACTTTGTTGACTTCTTGTCCACTTTTCAACATCTAATAGCTCATCAAATCTACATACACAAGTCTGCAAATAAACATATAAAGGGGAAAAATGGTTAAGGGTTAGGTTATAGGGATTTTCCTTGGTCAAATCCCACTTTGGTAATCAAACTCTTAATGAAGAAATGGAATGGAAGAGAATGATAAACAAATAACATGAAAATGCTATCAACTTACCAAACCCTTATTGAAGAAATATGAAGATATAACAATGGCTGCTCCAAAATACTTGATTTAATGATGCAAAGTGCTTGAATGCTTGAATGAATGTGTGAATAAGTGAACTTGATGAATGGGGGTTAAAATGGATGTAAAAACACTTATTTATACACATGTGTGCCATAGTAACCCAAAGATACCTCATCATGGGCTGAAATAAGGTGATTTTAAATAAAAACTCGAAAGAAAATTTGAAATGTTTTGAATTTTGAACCAAGAGGGACTCATTTTCCACCCATGGAAGATGGGTCCCACCTTGGAATTGAATGTGGGTGTTGGGAATTAAGTCATATTTAATGTTGTTTGTTAGGTTTACATTCAAAAAAACACTTAATTAAGTCTTATAAGGGCATAAAGGGGTCAAATAAAACATAATCAAGGTGTAAATAGTGAAATTAATCCTAGAAAAGTGTGAAATATTGTTACAAGACTTTACAACACTTCAAAATAGGACTTGATAAGTGATGAAAAGGTGATTTTTAGGTGAATTGTAATGAATAGAATCTAGAAAAGTGTAGAAGTGTTTTACAACACTTCACAACACCTTCACAAGATGCCATAATTTGAATTTTAAGGACCTAATGTGAATGTTCAAGCCACATTGCAACATTAAATCAAAGAAAAATGGACCAAGCATTGTGAAGAAAGGCCTAAAAGATCATGAAAATGACAAGGGGCCATTTTTCTACAGTACAAGTGCTAACGAACTATGAGATGTCAAACCTAGGTGGTAGTCTAGTACCTTTCATATGTAGCGTAACAAGGATCCTATCTACATGCTTAGTAAGGAGGCAATCGGTCGTTTGGACATTGGTAGGATCGCTAAGATATTCATTGATGGTTAACTCAGGTTTGTTGACCATACCCTCAGTTCTTGAATCTTGACCGGGGATGCTAAAGTGTTGTGACCATTTGTTAGTGGGTTGATTAGGAGGATAATGTGGTAGTTCCATGATTTTATTTGCCTGTGATCATGTGGTAACAGGCATGAAAAGTTGGATGACTAGAAGATAATAATGAGGTGAAGCTCTAAGATGCACCTAAGTGATGATGATCTAGGTGATTAACTAAAGGATTCCTAGGATGTTGGACCAATTGATTAGATGATCGATAGGATGTTATGGATTGCTGATTGGATAGGATTGGATTGGATGGTAGGACTAAGTCTGGACTAGACCCAAGAGCTTGACTAAATGATGCAGGATACCGATGATTAGATTGAATGATAAAAAGGATGATTACATCACAAATCCAGCTCTAGGTGGATGTAGATTGATGAGGCCACAAAGGATTACTAAATTAGGATGTATGGCATTCCTAAGTGAGTATGGATGATGATAATTAGGGTCAATTAACTAACCCAATTGGATAAAAGCCCCTAAATTGACGTCTAGGGTATTTGAATTGATTGATCGATGACTAATATGATATCTAATGATGTCCTAAGATGAACCTATGTGATTAAATCGATGATTGGATGACTTTTGGAAAATATAGATACACAAAATAGCAATTGTGAGAAATTGGATAATGATAAAAAAATTGATCATAGGAATATACTTGGAACAAAGTAGGCTTTTAGTGGTCAAACAGTTTCACACTCTATTTTTTTTATGGAAAGCAGATTTGCCTCTGTGTGTAGAAAATTTACCTCTTCAAATCATGGGTTTACCTATCTCAAGTGTCGTGGGTTCTCCCTTGTAGGTAGCAAGATTGCCAATCTAGGGTTTTCAGGTTCACCTATTCCCTCTGACTGTATGGATTGGATCACAGGATTTCCTAAACATGTCATGTATTTTCCTGAACTAGCAAATGTATAGATGGGAAGGAGTGAGATCACCTCTATGAAATGTGAGATCACCTAACTAAGATGTGGGATTGCCTGTATCTTGAAATGTAGAGATGGGGTATGGACTCAGAAGTGGATTCACCTATCTATGACACAGGTTCACCTATTTCTTCAAGTGTATGGAAGAAAGGGTATAGATTCAAATGTGGAATCACCTCTATAAGAGGCAGGTTCCCCTATCTAGGTGATGGGTTGTACGGAAGACTCAAACAGACTCACCCTTTTGGAGAGTAAGATTGCCTAAAGGATGAGACAAGAGGATTCACCTTTGTGAGAAGAAAATTCACCTATCGGGGCTAACTGACTAGACCAGGTAGAGACACAGATTCACCTCTCACAAGGTAGGATCACCCATCCAAAGTGCAAATTTTCCTCTATGAGAATTGGATTTTCCTTTGGGGAAGGGATGGACTATGGAAAAGGACAAAAAATAGAAAACAAGAAGATAGTGGGAAAATATTGACTTAGGACTGAAGACACTCATTGGTATAGCACAAGAAGGCATGCCATGCAACACAATCCTAGAATTAGTATCAAGGGTTTACAAACTTGATGTAGGCCCACCAACTCAAGGGTTTAATACTCCTTGATAATTAGGTTGAAACACCCTTTCTTGCAAAGGTGGTAGGTACATATCCAATGGCACAGGGTCATCAACAGACACCATGGGCTCACCTTCTCTCTCTCCTTGATAACTATCGTAGTTCACCAAGAGGATTTCTATCTCAACCTAAGGAAGTATGTGGTGAGTAAATTCGAGGTACAATCCACATCCCCTACACTACACCAATCCATGACTAAAACACATGTCTTAAACTATGCTAAACAGGCAACTAGGGGAGTCCTCGATACACCAGGAGAGTGCATGAGGCAAAAAAATGAACACCAACCCATCATAAGTGTTGATCAGAAGCCCCAATGAGGTACCAGAAACTCAAACCAAACCTTCACACCTAACTAGGAATCAACCTAGTATCAATTCTCTGCCAGACATGATGTGACTAGATTGGGGTACAACTTTAGTTCTCCCCCCTTTATATACCTCACCAGTAACATGTGGTCAAGATCATCCCCTAGGTGATGAAAGCCCAAGAAGGTCTCACTAAAAAGTAGGAAATGCTAGGAATTTCTAATCCCCAGGCTCTCATGAGGCGTAAGGGGAGAGCATACATGCAAGCTAGCACTCCTAGGTAGACTAGACTGGACTAGAACAATTTACGATTTCTGATCCCCAAGATCACCATTCAGTGCAAGAGGAGACCATATGTCACAACCTACTCCCAAACATGACAAAAAAGTGTTAATTGACCCTTTAAGAAATTGAAGTGTGCCTGATTTAGTATGAAAATGACACACAAACTAACTAAGCTCTTCGACCAATCGTCCTGTAGAAGATAAGTGTATAGGAGCGAATTTGCACCCCTTGCACAAATTCCCCTTTACACATCGTTGACTTAGAAAACCAAATTTGAAGGAAAAATTCCATATCAACAAGCTTCATTCCTTCCACTTGGCATATTTCCTTTGTGTCGCTAGAAGAATATTTTTTGGGGACACACGCATGGTGTATAGATGTCTGCGTAGTGCGCTTATGTCCCTAATGGATTCCTGCATTTGAAGTTGGTAGAGGCATTACACTTCCTATTGGGAACGATTTGTAACAACCATCTTTGACCAACCGACCTCGAAAACTATAGACTCTTCCTTCTTCTCCTTCAAATTCATCTATCTTCACTTCATTTGGATCCTCTAAGCATTCAACTCACATCTTTTTGGCATTCTCAAGCATTCCAACTTCATTCTTCACTTCAAGTAGCACTTCAACACTCTATTACAATAGAGACAACACTCTATCAACTCCATAAAGCAAGTGTGAAGCAAGCCATTGCAGTGTGGGATTGAGGTTTAGTGAGACCTCCCTTCATCACAGTCAAGATTGTGGTGATTGTTCAAGTCTTCTTTCTCCTCCATTGGCTAGTGAGCTTTTGGTAGAGTTGATAAAAAATTTCTCCTCTCCTTTATGATTTTGTTGAGTAGCTCTTTACTATTTTTTAGTGTTATTTGCTTTCCTTCCTTCCTTACTTCTTTATCGTATGTTTCTCTATCGTTCCTAACTGGCTATCTGTGGAGGTGGAAACACCAAAATGAGGGTCTGACTAAGGCAGGCCCTAATACAGCCCCAACAAATTTCCCCTCTTTCTTGTGTGTAGGTGGATGTGCTTTTGGACCTAGCTGGTGAATTGGTGCCTTGGTGAGATTATATTCATCACTTTAGCTCTTATCTATCTATTTTATCACATCCATTTTTATTTCTCATACTTTATAATTCTATTTTGCTCACTTAGGAGTCATTACCTAGGCTTTTAGATTATTTTCTGGTGGTTCATATTGTATTCTCTATCCTTTGGTTGTACAAACATTAGCACACTTGAGAGACTCCAGTGTGCCACAAATTCATCCTAGAATCACACTTTTTTCCTCAAGTAGAGAGCTACCTAAGGTACAGTACTGAATCCAAAAATTGGCTCGCCTAGCCTAAATTTGAATCTCAGGTCTGCAAAGTGATTGAAGGACATTATAGTCCTCATCATTCGCATCCCTCATTTCAAACACCCATTTAGAGTGAGGTAAATTAGGGTAGCCTTCCACTCTCGGCTCTCCATGACTTGGGGCCTTGACGTGGTTGGTCCCCCTCTCTTACATTTTTGGTGAACTCGACATGAACTAATGTCTTCTCATTCATTGGTGTTGAGGCTTTCCCTTGTACCTTGAGTGTCGTGAAGGTTTATTAGCATCACAACCCAGTCCACAACCTTCAAGTATATTGTTAGGATAAGTGTGTGACACCTTCCAATGGAGAGGATGAAGGTCACTACTGGCTTCTCTACAAGCCTTTTTGTTGGATCTATCATTGGTCTTTCTGCATAGGAGCATTTGTCGAGGGGCGAGGTAGGGATCTTCGATGATACTGACCATGTCCCTACTCCTCCTATGTCTCCTACACCATCGTCAGTAGACAAGTATGAGGTAATCCACATTCCTTCAGAATGTCTTTATCCTTAGCAAAGGACTAGGTGACTTGGAGAATCACTTGGAAAAGGAACTAAAGATGGCTAGGGCTGCTAGGGTTATCAGTGAAATAAAATATATGGTTGGAAAAGATAAAATAGGCATAGAACTCCTAGCTAGTCTCTCTAGTCTGACTGAAGCATGTGCTCCTCCAAACAATCCTAACATTGTACAAGGGGCCACTTTCGAAGATCATGGGAGATAGCTAGGAATGTCAATGCCTCCCACATCTATGTACATGGCCTACGCAATCCCCTCGATTAGAATCCCTTCTTCCTCTGATAGATCTAAAACTATCAAGATGAACAGAGTACCCTTAGGGTTTAGCTTCACCCATCCTATCACCTCTAGTGGTGGAGGTTTTGTCTGGTTGAGTCATGGGGGCTTTGGTAGTGGTGGTGGTTTTGGTGACGAAAGTGGTGTTGGTAGAGGCAGTTCTGCCTTCTGCTTTGAGTACGAATATGCCTAACCCCAAAAAGGTGCAGGTGTTTATCACTCCTTCGGTGGAGTCACCCTTATTGATGTCCCTTCCATAAGTCCCTCCTTTCCCAAAACTCGTGGATATGTCGAACACTTCGGTAGTATCTGCTGCAATTTTCTCCTCCTCCTCTTCCTCTCCACCTCTTGCCTCGTCTATGGGGATTTCACGTTCCTTGATAGAGCAGAAAGTGGAGGGTGGTCCTTCCAACAACAAAGGACATAAGAGGATCCCACCTTCCCCAAAAGATGGTCCTGTGCTAGCCTATTCTATCCTAGTGACGGAACCAGCCTTGACTTCCCCTGAGTTCATCACCACCCCTGAATTACTTAGTGATCTTAGTAGTGAATCTCAGGTGTAGCCTTCTCCATCCGTTGAGGTGCGACATGGCACTCTGGTGAAGTGCATGTTTAACTCTTTGGATGATTTTTTGGCCTTGTCAGTGATCTTCACAAAATTGCTAACCATAGCTCCACAAGAGCCTAGTAGAGGAGACCTTGTGGGGCCTTCTTCCTTAGCCCTTATTGTGAGAGGGTCAGAATCTCCTCCTCTTAACATCCCACCACTGCAAGCTCATCCTCTTTCCCCTTATGAACATCTAGATTGGGAAGTGAATGACCTCTTGGTTGATCAGTGTTAGGGGGAGGCATCTTCTTTATCTTTAGATTAGATATGTGTGTGTCTGTTGTGATGTGTTCCCCGTAATTGCATTGTGTTCCTTGATGACCCTTGTCACCCTTGTTGGTGCTTGTATATAAGCATGGTTTTTTGTGTCCTAAACCTTCTATTTGTATCATCATTCTTCCATGTTTGTGATTATTTTTGGAAAATTGGAGACGATGCAAAGCATTGGGGGCATTTAGGCTTCCCTTCCATGTTGAACCAATTTTTTATTTTTATTTTCTCTTCTTGTGCATTCTTCACATGGTCTAATATAGTAGGGGGTTGATGATACTTCATTTTATATACTATTATTATACTTATATTTATATGAACAGTTTTGACCTCAAAATATCAGATCATCCATGTTCCCTCTGTTTGTGATTATCTTTTTTTCACTCTTTTTTTATTTTGATCTCTTCTTTGCTTGAGTTGTCCCTTTCATGTGTGACAACACCATCACTTTTATTTTCAAAGAACGCATTTTTTTCCAACGAATATTATCTCAAAAAACCTCACAAACTTTTTCAAATAATCACATTCTCGACTTGGACCCCTAACGGAATGTGTTTCCTTCATCATGGGTTCACAAAGAAAGAACTTGAGAACTTTCCTTCGAAGTGGGAGCAACTTTGACCTTCCTCGCATAAGGGGGCATCTTCTTCCTTTCAAATTCCTTGATGAATTGAACATCTTTGGAAAGGATTCCTTGATGATGAATTTATTTGTGAAGAAACATCTCTTTTGCACTTTCAAAACAACACGTCCCTTGAGTGGACCCCTTCTTCACACCAAGTTCCTGAGGGACCCCTTTGAAAGCTTTCCAACTTTTTGATGGTCTGCACGAATTTTTTCCTACTTTCCTGTGTGGCTACTTTCAAACATGTTCTATCTGTGGGTAAACATGTCACTTTGGAGGTGTTCCTGTGAAGACACTTTCTGACTTTGCGGAGTCCCCTTTCTTTCTGGGTTTCCTTCATGTGAGAGATCTTGGAGGAAACCTTCCTTGCAGTTTTGCATGTTTGTAAGGAACTTTTCCTAAGTTTCCTTCATGTGAGAGATCTTGGATGACACCTTCCTTGCAAGTTTGCGGGTCTATAAGGCACTTTTTCTAGGTTTCCTTCATGTGAGAGATCTTGGAGGACACCTTCCTTGTAGGTTTGCAGGCCTGTGGGGTGCTTGCTTTTTGGGGCTTCCTTCGTGTGAGAGATCTTTGGGGTTGCCTCCTTGTAGGTCTGGGGGCTTGTAATATGCTTTCATTCTACTACTTCATAGTTTTGTGGGGCTATGGAGTGCTTTGCTTGCCCTACACTTTTGAGCTCGCTAGATTACGGTCTGCTTCCTTGATGGTTTAGGTATATGTTTCTAACCCTATTCACTCTTTGATTTACTTTACTGAAGCACTCATCAGTATTTGTGCTCGCTAAAGTGGGGGGAAAATGTATAGGAGTGAATTTGCACCCCTTGTGAAAATTCCCCTTTTACACATCCTCGCCTTAGAAAACCAAATCTGAAGGCCAAATTCCACATTAGCAAGCTACCTTCCTTGCACTTGGAATTTTTCCTTTATTTCTGTAGAAGAATATTTGTTAGGGACGCACACATGGTGCACAGACTTCTACACAATATGCTTACATCCCTGACGGATTCCTACATCTAAAGTTGGTAGAGGCATTACACTTCCTATTGGGAAAAATTTGTAATGTCCCTCTTCAACCAATTGACCTTGAAAAAGGTAGATTCTTCCTTCTCCTTCAAATTCATTTGGATCCTCTAAGCATTCAACTCATATCTTTTTGGCATTCTCAAGCATTCCAACTTCATTCTTCACTTCAAGCAACACTTCAACACTCCATTACAGTAGCAAAAACACTTCGTCAACTCTGTAAAGAAAGTGTGAAGAAAGCCATTGCAGTGTGGGCTTGAGGTTTTGTGATACCTTCCTTCATCATGGTCGAGACTGTGGTGATTTTTCAATTCTTTTTTCTCCTCCATTGGCTAGTGAGCTCTTGGTGGAGGTGGTAATTTTTTGCTCCTCTCCTTTACGATTTGGTTGAGTAGCTCTTTATTGTTTTGTAGTGTTATTTTCATTCCTTCCTTCTTTACTTCTTTATCGTATATTTCACTATTGTTTCTATCTAGCTATCTGTGGAGGTGGAAACACCAAAACAAGGTTCTGACTGAGGCAGGCCCTAATACAGCCCCAACAAATTTCCCCTCTTTCTTGTGTGTAGGTGGACGTGCTTTTAGATCTAACTAGTGAATTGGTGCCTTGGTGAGATTATCTTCATCACATTAGCTCTTATCTATCTGTTTTATCACATCCATTTGTATTTATCATAAATTATAATTTTGTTTTGATCACTTAGGATTCATTAGCTAGGTTGTCAGCTTGTTTTTTAGTAGTTCATATTGTATTCTCTATCCTCTTTTCATACGAACACCAACACACCTAAGAAACTCTAGCAAGTCGTGTTGTCATCCCAAAATCACGCTTTCATCCTCAGGTAGAGAGCTACCTAAGGTACAGTATTGAATTCAAAAACTGGCTCACCTAGCCTAAATTTGGATCTCGAGTCTACAAAGTGATCGAAGGAAATTATAGTCCTCATCATTCTCATCCCTCATTTCAAACACCCCTTTAGAGTGACGTACTTTAGGGAAACCTTTCGCTCTCAACTCTCCATGACCTAGGGCCTTGATGTGGTTGGTCCCTCTCTCTTACATTTTTGGTGAACCTGACGTGAACCAATGTCTGCTCATTCATTGGTGTTGAAGATTTCCCCTTGTACCTTGTGATTGTTGTGCCCTTGAGTATTGTGAAGGTTTATGAGCATCACAACCCAGTCCACAACCTCTAGGTATATTATTAGGAGAAGTTTGTGACACCTTCTAATGGAGAGGATGAAGGTCACTACTAGCTTCTCTACAGGCCTTTTTCATGGATCCACCATTGGTCTTGCTGCACAGGAGTAGTTATCAAGCGGTGAGGTAGGGATCTATGATGAGATTGACCACGTCTCCACTCCTCTTGAGTCTCTTGCACCATCATTAGTAGACAAGTATGAGGTCATCCACAATCCTTCAAAATATATCTATCCTTAGCAAAGTACTAGGTGACTTGGAGAACCACTTGGAAAAGGACCCAAAGATGGCTAGGGCCACTAGGGTTATCAACGAAATAAAATATATGGTTGGAAAAGATTGAATTGGCATAGAAATCATGGCTGGTCTCTCTATTCTAACTAAAGCATGTACTCCTCCAAACAATCCTAACATTGTACAAGGGGTCACTTTCGAAGATCATGAGAGATAACTAGGAATGTTGATGCCTCCCACGTCTGTGTACATGGTCGATGCAGTCCCCTCGATCAGCATCCCTTCTGCCTCCAAGAGATATGAAACTATCAAGGTGAACATAGTACCCTTAGGGTTTAGCTTTAACCCTCCTATCACCTCTAGTTGTGGAGGTTTTGGCGGGTTGAGCGGTGGGGGTTTTGGTAGTGGTGGTGGTTTTGGTGGTCGAAGTGGCATTGGAAGAGGTAGTTCCAACTTTCGTTGTGAGCACAAATATGCCTGACCCCAAAAAGGTGCAGGTGTTTATCACTCCTTCAATGGAGTCTCCCTCGTTGATGTCCCCTCCAGATGTACCTCCTTTCCCAAAACTTGTGAATATGTTGAACACTTCTGTAGTATCTTCTATGGTTTTCTCCTCCTCTTCCTCTACACCTCTTGCCTCATCTGTGGGGAGTTCACATTCCTCGATGAAGAAAAAAGTGGAGGGTGGTCCTTCCAAAAATGAAGAATGTAAGAGGAGCCCACCTTCCTTGAAAGGTGGTCTCATGCTAGCCTATTCTATCCTAGTGACGAAACCAACCCTAACTTCCCCTGAGTTCCTCATTGCCCCCGAATCACTTGGTGAGCCTAGTGGTGAATCTTGCATGCAACCTTCTCTATCTATTGAGGTACGACATGGCACTCCGGTGAAGTGCATGTTTAAATCTTTAGATGAAGTTTTGGCCTTGTTACTAATCTTCGTGAATTCAGAGACCATAGCTCCACAAGAGCCTAGTGGAGGAGACCTTATAGGGCCTTCTTGCTTAGCCCTTACTGCAAGAGGGTGGAAAGCTCCTCCTCTTAACATCCCACCACTACAGGCTCATCCTCCTTCCCCTTATGAAGATATATATTGGGAAGTGGATGACCTCTTGGTTGATTAGAGTTAGGGGGAGGCCTCTTCTTTATCTTTAGATTAGATGTGTGTGTGTGTGTGTGTTATGATGTGTTTCCCCGTGATCGTGCTATGTCTTCCTAGATGACCCTTGTCACCCTTGTTGGTGCTTGGATATAGGCATGGTTTTTGGTGTCATAAACCTTCTTCTATTTGTATCATCATTCTTCCATGTTTTTTATTGATTTGTGGAAAATTGGGGATGATGCAAAGCGTTGGGGGCATTTAGGATTCCCTTCCATGTTGACCCAATTTTTTATTTTTAATTTCTCTTCCCATGCATTCTTCACATGGTCCGATATAGTAGGGGGTGGATGATAGTTCATTTTATATAATATTATTATACTTATATATATATATTTATAAGTAATTCTGACCTTGAAATATCAAATCATCCCTATGCCCTTTGTTTTTTATTATCTCTTTTTCACTCTTCTTTTATCTTTCTCTCTTCTTTACTTGAGTTTTCCCTTTCATGTGTGACAACACCATCACTTCAATTTTTGGAGAACACATTTGTTTCCAATGAATCTTTTCTCAAAAATCCTCACAAACTTTTTCAAAGAATCGCATTCTCGACTTGGACCCCTAATGGAATATGTTTCCTTCATCATAGGTTCACAAAGAAATAACTTGAGAACTTCCCTTCAAAGTCAGAGCAACTTTGACCTTCCCCTCACAAGGGGGCATCTTCTTCCTTTCGAATTCCTTGATGATGTGAACATCTTTTGAAAGGATTCCTTGATGATGAATCAATTTGAGAAGCAACATCTCTTCTGCACTTTCAAAACAACGTGTCCCTTGAGTGGACACCTTCACGCCAAGTTCCTAAGGGACCCCTTTGAAAAATTTCCAACTTGTTGACGATCTGCGTGACTACCTGCTTACTTGCCTGTGTGGCTACTTTCAGACATGTTCTATCTGCGGGTAAACATGTCGATTTGCAGGTGCGCCTATGAAGTCGCTTTCTGACTTTGTGGAGTCTCCTTTCTTTCTGAGTTTCCTTCATATGAGATATATTAGAGGACACCTTCCTTGCAGGTCTATGGTCCTATAAGGTGTTGTCTCTGGGATTTCTCCATGCGAGAGATCTTGGGGGTTGCTCCCTTGCAGGTCTCAGGTCTATAAGGCACTTTTTTTGGATTTCCTTCATGTGAGAGATCTTGGAGGAAACATTCCTTGCAAATCTATGGGTTTGTAAGGCACTTTTCATGGGTTTCCTTCATGTGAGAGATCTTGGAGGACACCTTCCTTGTAGGTTTGCAGGTCTGTAAGGCACTTTTTCTGGGTTTCCTTCATGTGAGAGATCTTGGAGGACACCTTCCTTGCAGGTCTGCGAGCCTATGGGGTGCTTGATTTTTGGGGCTTCCTTCATGTGAGAGATCTTGGGGGTTTCCTCCTTGCAGGTCTAAGGACCTATAAGATTATTTCATTCTACAACTTCATATTTATGCGGGCTATGGAGTCCTTTTCCTACCCTGCGCTTTCGAGCTCACTAGAGTGTGGTCTACTTCCTTGATGGTTTAAGTATACGTTTCTAACTCTATTCACTCTTCAATCTACTTTACCAAAGCACTCATCATTATTCATGCTCGCTAAAGTGGGGGGAAAACATATAGGAGCTAATTTTCACCCCTTGTGCAAATTCCCCTTTTACACATCATCACCTTAGTAAACCAAATATGAAGGTGAAATTCCACATCAGCAAGCTGCCTTCCTTCCACTTGGAATCTATCTTTTGTTTCAGTAGAATAATATTTGTTAGGGATGCACACATGACCCACATACATCCATGTAGCACGCTTACATCCCTGATGGATTCCTGCATATGAAGTTGGCAAAGGCATTACACTTCCTGTTGGGAATGATTTGTAGCGTCCCTCTTCGACTAACAAATCCTGAAAATGGTAGATTCTTCCTTCTTCTCCTTCAAATTCATCTATCTTCACTTCATTTGGATCCTATAAGCATTCAACTCATCTCTTTTTGTCATTCTCAAGCATTCCAACTTCATTCTTCACTTCAAGCAACACTTCAACACTCCATTACAGTAGCAACAACACCCCGTCAACTTTGTAAAGCAAGTGTGAAGCAAGCCATTGCAGTGTGGGCTTGAGGTTTTTTGAGAGCTTCCTTCATCATAGACAAGGCTATGGTGATTTTTCAAGCCTTCTTTCTCCCCCACTGGCTAGTGAGCTCTTGGTGTAGGTATGTTTCACTCCTCTCCTTTACAGTTTTGTTGAGTATCTCTTTACTGTTTTGTAGTGTTATTTGAATTCCTTCCTTCTTTACTTCCTTATTGTATATTTCTCTATCGTTTCTATCTAGCTATCCATGGAGGTGGAAACACCAAAATGGGGGTCTAACTGAGGCAGGCCCCAATACATCCCCAAAAAATTTCCCCTCTTTCTTGTGTGTAGGTGTAGTGCTTTTTGAGCTAGCTAGAAAATTGGTGCCTTGGTGAGATTATCTTCATCACTTTAGCCCTTATCTATCTATTTTATCACATCCACTTGTATTTATCATAATTTATAATTATGTTGTGCTCACTTAGGAGTCATTACCTAGGCCATCAACTTGTTTTCTGGTAGTTCATATTGTATTCTTTGTCCTCTAGTCGTACAAACACCAACGCACTTGAGAGACTCCAGCACGCCGCGTTGTCGTCCCAGAACTGTACTTTCATCCTCAAGCAGAGAGCTACCTGAGGTATGGTATTGAATTCAAAAACCATCTCGCCTAGCCTAAATTTGGATCTTGGGTCTGCAAAGTGTCAAAGGACATTATAGTCCTCATTATTCTTGTCCCTCATTTCAAACAACCCTTTAGAGTGAGGTAATTTGGGGCAGCCTTTCCCTCTCAGCTCTCCATGACTTGGGGCCTTGACATGGTTCATCCCCCTCTCTTACAATAAGTTAGTAATTTCATTTTTCAGTCTTCATCAAGCGTTAGAAAAGCTATACAAATCGTTAGTAAAAAATTTCATAAACATAGACAAGCAAGTAAATAGATCAGTACCCAAACCCAAAACAAACTGAAAGTGTAAACTAGAAAATTTAAGGGTTCGGTTTACCACATGTTCACCACTCTAGAGGGAATATTTGCCTCTATAGTGGCTGTAGGATTTCCCTTGTGCTGATAAAAATCACCTATTGAGAGGATGGGTGTGTGAAAAATTGCCTCTGTAAGTATAGTGTGTTCACATGTTCAAGGGTCAGATTCCCCTCTTCATACAGTTGAAGGCGTATTCGCCTCTACAAGTTGGATCTCAAATGTGGGATGCAAGTTCACCTATTTTGAGGAGTGGTGGGTGAGTAATCACCTCTTCTAAAGTAGATTCACCCCTGCGATCAGGAAGGTTCACTCGTCGGGCAGATTCACCTCTGTAGTGAAGAAAAGTATGAACCTGCAAAATGAAAACAAAATTTTTTCAAGGACCAGTGACTTGGGTCCCACTGGGCATGCCAGAAATATGATCAAGTTGGAATTATACTCTAAAAATACAAAACCACAAAGGAAAATGCAAGAAATAAAGCACAAATGAAACCTCACGATTGGCCTAGTTGAACTTGAACAAAATAAGATAAGAAACCAAGTATTTTACCTTGCCCAAGTTGATGAATTGGTTGGCCCTTTTGATGTTGATTTGTGTGCTCCTTTGCTTGATAAAATGGCTAAAATCTACATAAAAATGGTGAAGAATTTGATGGTGAGTGAAATGGTGGCCATGGATGTGTGATTGGATGCAAAATGGAAGGTTAAAAGTGCTACAACAATGGTGGCTTGAAGGCTTGAGTGCAAGTGCTCTCAACTTGGCTAAGTGTGTGATGATCAAAATAAAGAAAAATCCATTGTATTTAAGGAAAGTGCCTCTAGATAAATGGATGGTTAGGATTAGTTCTAGGGTATAAGATCAAGGGTTGATATGTCTCGAGACATCTCAACTTATCTCATGAAGACATGTGGAAGGTGACATGGAAGGGAGAAGATGAAGTAGTAGTGAGGTGGAGATGAGGTGAAGGTACTTGCAAGTACCTTGGGAATGGGAAAGATCTCCTCATAAAGGAGTTTCTTGTCCATTTGTACAATGATAGGACAAGAGAGGAATTAAAAATTCCTCAAAAATCCTCATGGGGAAGAAGAAAGGAATAAAAAATTCTTTATACAGGTATGTGAGGAATTAAAAATTCCTGAAAATGCATAGGGGAATAAATTGGAATTTTAAATTCTGAAGGGTATGGAGATGACTTATCCAAAAGGAGAAATTCATTAATAGGGTTGACTAGGGGTGGATGCCATAAATGGCATGTGGATTAGGTTAGGTCTAATAATTGATTTAGGTTGTGCAAATGAGGGATTAGGTGAGATAATTTTGATTAGTGAGCCACTTTCATTTTATGGATGATGTGACCCTAATCTTGATTAGGAATATGCACCCCTTAATTTGAGGTTAAGTGGGCTAATTAGGATTAGGGGAAATGTTAGAGGATGGGACAATGAGAGAGAAAATGAATGAATTAAAAATTGATTTAATTCATTAGGATAAAGTGACTAAATTAAATAAAGTGGACTAATTATTTAATTTAGAGAAGAAATGGGATAAGGTATTTAATCAATTAATTAAACACCTTAGGGGAAATTAGGAACAAGATGAAATATTAACAAAATAATAAATTATTTAATTAATATGGCTTATGGATATGGCATAGAGGAACATAAGAGTGAATTTTACCATATGGGGTTGGTCAAATTCAAGTGTCTACACATTAAAAAGAAAGTTAGTAATTCTTCCAACATCTTCCCTAGTTATGAGAGTCTCTTAGTGCAAGACAATGAAATTGAAACATACCTTAATACCACATTTCCTATCCTTCATCCATCCCCTCTGTCCCACTTGTGAGAGTGTTTTAGTGAAAGAGGATGCAATTGTGGGCAATCATGACAATCACATTTTTTCTCCTATTTGTGAGGAGGGTATGTTGGTATTATAAGATCTAATCATTGAGAGCCATGATGATCCTATTTTTTTCTCTTCCCCTATCTCTCATACTTGGGAAGGCATTATTGGAAAAGGGGGTGTAATCATAGATAATCATGACAATCATATTGTTCTTCTCCTAATATCTCTCCTACTTGTGAAGAAGATATTTTGGTATTAGAAGAACCGCTCATTGAAAGTCATGAGATTCTTGTTTATCCCTCTCCCAATGCTTATGTAACATGGGAAGGTATAATGGAACAAAAGGATGCAATGATTGACAAGAAAGATAATTCTTCTCTACGTGACTCCCTTACTTATGATAAATTTATCTTAAAAGATCCAACCATTCAATGTCATGAAAATCTTGTATGCTCCTCTACTAAAAACTCTCCTACTAGGGAAGAGATCATGGTGCAAGAAAATGATAGAGTTGGTACATGTATTTCAAACAATAGTAATGTGGATTTGTTAGATTAATATGATAAGGTGGCATTAGACTCCCCTTTACTAAAATATCATCAAAATAAGGATAAATCTTTTGAGGTTATGAACATTAAATATCCCTTGAGTCCTCCTACAAGACCTCTAATTATTGGACCTCCCAAGTCATCTCTTGAGCCACTTCTTACCATCTACCCACCCTCATATCAATCTCAAGTTCAGAAAAAACCCGTGCTTATCATAGGACCACCTAAAAAGCAACCATTACTTATGGGAGCTATCTTGAATTTTACAAGGCAACTTGATAGTAACAATGTTTTGTAGCAATTGAGTTATAATACCGTTGCTCACACATATAATAAAAGGAACAATAGGCAATTGAAAACCATTCCTACTTCATTACCATTGCCTCAACCTATCTTTCCTGGTGCTCCTCGTTTTCCTTTACATAGTGGAAAGGAGTATGATCTTGTTGAACAACTTAAGAATACTCCTGCTAAGATATCCTTATGGGATATTATTCAAGCTTCACCTAGTTACCATAACATGCTTCAAAATTCCTTGCAACAAGTTGTGGTTCCTCCTAATGCAAATCCAAATTATGTAGTGCCCCTAATTCGAGGAATGATTTTAGACATTTTTTTTCACCAAAGTGAATTACCTCCTTTGGAAGTGAAAACAAAAATTAATCTCTCAAGATAATAGCTATCATTAATAGGTGGGGGATAAAGTGAACCCTTTTTGACAATGGATCAACCCTTAATGTGTGTAGCAGAAGCCTTTTGGATAGGATTGGAATGGATAAGAGAAAGATTGAACTTGATTCTTTGTCTATTCGTGGGTTTGATAACATAGGAAAACAACCGCTTGGTGTGATCACATTTGGAAAGGCTACATTGCAAACTCCTATCCATGTTATGCCTCAAGAAATATCATATAATCTTCTTTTAGGAAGACCATGGATTCACAAAATGAATGTAGTACCTTCAACTCTTCATTGTATAATGAAGTATGTCTACAACAACAAAGTGTATACAATCAAAGATGAATCTAAACCAGAAAGTTTTCACATTAGCAAAGACAAGGAAAGTCCTTTGAAAACATTGATGCCAACTACAGAAATAGAACCCATGCAAGAGGAACAAAAATAGAATGATATGGAAAGAGTTACAAAGTTATTGGATCATGATTGGGGTTCCTTAGATTTAACACCTACATTCATGGGAGAATACAAGATCATAACAAAATTTTGAAAAGGGAAAAGAACCAATGGTAATGTCAACACAAAATTTAGAAGAACCTTCAAAAGCATCCAATTCAACCACATTAGAAGAAAAGAATTACACAACAAACTTTGATGAAGTTGATTATGAACAACCACTAAATCGAAAAGAAATGGAAAAAATTTATGGAAGAGGTTATGAAATTTTGAAATAACTTGGTTATAGTGGAAAAGGATGTGGTACTGGAGAAAAAAGTATTTGTATCCCTATAGAGCCTAACACACAAGAAACCACTAGTGGTCTTGGTTATTGTCCCTCAAAAGAAACAAAAGCATCAAAATATCCTTCACTCAATACCAACACTATTTAAAAATATTCTTCTAATCCAACTTTAACCTTGGGGAATCTTGAATTGATAGAAACAACTAGTGGTCTTGGTTATTGTCCCTTGAAAGAAACGAAGGAAACAAAGAAATCTTCACTTAATATAAATGTCATCATGCAAAGAACTCTTAGGAAATCTTCAAACACATGTCTTAGTAATAATTGTGGTTCACTAGATTTTACACCCTCCTTTAAGGAGAGTACAAAATCTCACAATCTAAAGAGTCTTGTGTATGTATGACACTTTGTACTAAGAAACATATATATTTGTCACAAAATAAATGAACGTCTTCTACTAGTGATCAAGAGAGTACCTTGTCAAAGCTTCTCCAAGCTCTCTTGATATCTCTCCCTCCAAGAACACAAAATAAATTCTATAACAAGAGTTCATTTTGTGCATATGATAGAATTTATAGTCATTCTACTAATGAATGTAAGGCTTTGAGTGACAAAATTCAACATCTTAAGGATTGTGATGCTCTTCCTTGTGTTGATGCACCTATTTCCTCTAATTGATACTGATTTTCATCCTATCATGTTGCTTATCACTATGTGGCATGAGTAGCTTATCACTATGTGGCAACCATATCTCTCTTGGAAGCAACATGATAGTTTTGGGTGGTTGTCTTTGTCTCTATGATTGGGGGGAAAGGATAACTAGTTTTTCGAGGTGTGTATTCTTTCCAAGGTTCCTCTCTTTCTCTCTTTCTACTAAAAATAGCAACATAGCAATTATGTTGACATTTTAAGTGGGGTGCATATTGTCCCCCATTCATTATTTGCATGTTCCCTTCTTAGTGATGATATTATCCTTGACTTTTCATCTCTTGGAGACATTAGGCATGATGTTCCCTAAGAGGGTACCTTACATGAACTAAGAAAAACCCATTTTAATATCCTATTTGCATTTTTTTCATAAGTGCTTAGCATAACACAATTTTCTAGCCTTATGAAGCTCAAAGTTCATATTGTGTGGCACCTTATCAAATTTATTAGGAGGTATAACTTTCGTATGGTTAGTACAATGGTAGACTTGGTATGAATTTCTCATTATACGGTGAGAGCCTATAGACCTGGCATGACTTTCTCACTTAGCCACTTTTGGGGGCTCACCTAGTGGACAACGGATTTCACTAGCCCATGTGAGTGCATTGTTGTTTGTGTAGTGGACAACGAGTTCCACTTGTAAATGATTTTGGACAAACATCTGAGGCTTGATCCACCCCTTTCTTTTTCTTTTTTCTTTCTTTCTTTAAGTCTTTGACATTGTATGTTTGTATATCGTGTCTTGCTACTGCATATCATACATCTTGTGTTAGTTTTCCATGGGATCTTAGATCCTGAGGGCTTGTGCAACCTCCTTGATCTTTTTCATCTTGTCCCATAGACATTTGTTCACCTGCACCCTTCTTGACACATATTTTTCTACTTTAGTGTGAGTGTGCACTTGCACTCATCCTCTCACTAAAGTGTGGGCTAAATGTAGTGTAGAAAAGTGTACTCCTTTACATTTGCACACTTTGTTTGGGCTTTCATAATTAAATTGGACTTAATTATGCCTTAATAAGCCCTATTTTACATCTACAAACCTAATAAATTACATTTTTGAAGGGGAAACCCGACAATAATTAATACCAACATATAATAACACCTTGAGCAATGTGTGTTCTAGGAATAGGGGTTGGGACCCATTCGCCCACGAGCGAATGGGTCCTCCCTAGACCTTTGAACCCACTTTAAAATGTGTTTTTTTTGCTATTTTTATGATCCCAAATTCAAATTTCAATGTTGGCTTGTAATGTTTATTTTTTGGGCAATTAAGGATATATACCTATAAATACAAGGTTATTTTATCAAATCAACTAGAGATTTACAAGGGATTTTTCAACAGATATTTCACAAGAGAAAATATTATCATCAAGAGAATTCAATAGTAGATTTATCAATAATTTTTTGCAACAATCAAGATCTCAAGTATCATGTCAAGGTCTTAAGCATCATGCATATTTTTGGAGATAACATTGTGATGTAGGTTTCAAAGATTCAAGCAAGCATTCAAGTCACATCTCAAGTATAAAGATTCACATCCAATGAAGCCATTTCATGCAAGATCAACATCAACATTTTATATTTTCAAAGGTTTATTCAAGGGTTTGGTGAGTTGCAACATTGCATTGTTCATTCATCATTTCTTTCATGTTTTATTTCAATTCAAGGTTTAATTACCAAAATGGGGTTTGACCAAGGAAAACCACCGTTCACCAAAAACAAACAATTTTTCCCCTCTTGTGTTTTTGTTACAGAGTTTAGGTTGAAGGAAAATTGAAGATTGGAGATCTCTAAAGTGTAAAATTTCAAAAGTTGCAAAAGTTGTCAAAGTTGCAAGAAAAGTAGTCAAGATCATGAAAAACTCAGATCTTGGATTTATTTTTTGTCATTTTTGAGTGAGACTAGTGGGAAATTGCATCTCAGATCTATCTTTAGAGGCTCCCAAAAATTTAGCTCAAAAAGTAGTCTCAAGATACTTTGCAACCAAACATGACACTTAGCAACCGATTTTTGAGGCAAGTTTTAAGTGTTTTCCACTCTTCCAAAAAATATAAAATTGACTATTTTTGTTAGATCTAGGATTCATCGATATGAATCGGGTCTTAGGTTATAGATTTGATGTCAATTTCTATCTTATTTTCATCTCCCAAAAGTGTTGTTTGGACTATACCTCTCGTCCACACAAACATAAAGGAAATTGCTAGATCTTCCATAGAATTGACTCACCTAAGGGTTGTTGAAGTGATCAACCCAAGATCTTCAATTTGAAACACCAAATAACCTCCACAAGAGATAGAGAGAAGCAACAATGGAAGATTTTATTCCACCAAACAAGGATTGGAATATGATACAATATGATATCTGCAATACTATACAATCCAATGCTCTACAATACAATGCAATGTTATGCAATATTGTGCAATGATATTGTTGTAATGCTATAATTATAGAGATTCCTTGCTTATAAATGCAAGGATGAGAGATAGGGTCAGACAAGATCATGACAAGCGTCTTAATCCTATCACATGAGACAATTAACTCATAACTACCTAAGAAAGTGTAAATTCTAGATAAGGTCCAACTAATACTTATCTAGATAACTAATATCCTAAGTAAACTTAACATGTGAATTAAGTCCCCTAAGTCCCTAGTAAAGGAATAAACTAGGTACAAGACTTATTCACACCAACACCCCCCCTTAAGTGCAACTTAAGGAGGAACAAACCAATGCAAAAGATGCAAAAGATGGGTCCTAACAACAAGGCCTGATGAGGTACCCATGTATAAAACAAAAAAATCTCTCACAAACAAAGAAAAGGAGAAAAACCCTGTGGGAGAAAACTCCTCTCCAAAAGAGAGAAAACACAAGATGAAGGACTAGGAAGCCTACAAAATAATGTCCAAAAAAATAGGAACATGAAGAACATCACTGAAGTGGGAAGAAGCTAAAAACAACTGTCGAAAGATGACTGCTATAGTGATAAAGAACCTCCCCTAAAAATAGGATGATCAAGATCAAGAAGACAAAAATCTACATGATTGCCCTCAATGACACTACTTGAACAATGATCAGATGGAAAACAAAGGAAATATAAACAAAGTCAATAACATTTATCGATAAAAAATATAGATGGCACATGAATTTGTATGAGTGACCCCAATGACACTACTCAACCAATGTAAGTTGAAAATATAGGTGCCAATATTTTGAAGAACACTGATCAACTGAGGATGAAAGGTTGCCTCCACAAACAAGAATGCAAGAGTGTCTATATGGTAAATGCTCCATCTCACTGAAATGTATGGGTAACCAGTTATTGCATCTGCCTAGTACATAGGAACAAATACTAGATACATAGTTCACTCCAAAGCAAAACCAAGGAAGAATTAGCACAAACAGTATAATACCCCCCCATAATGCTGACTTGGGAGAGGTCACATAGATCCACTGAAACTCTGTGTTTCACCATGTAGTGCATGAAGGAGAAGAAACCACATTTGAAAGTGCACAAGAATGTACCTACAACTGAATTATGCAAAACAAATCACACATGCATGAGGCTAGAATCACATGGATTCTCTGTTGTCTTGGAGGGAAACTCACTTGACAAAGGTGTGATGGAAAATAAAAATTCACTACACAACCCCCCATGGAACTTTATAATACAATGCAAGTATAAAATATGACACAACTTTATGTGCAAAATCCCCAAAATACATGTACAATAGTGTGGCACTTTATCTTAGTGCATTTACATAAAGAAATTGCTTACATATGATGCTCAAAATGTCCACAAAGGAAAAAATGCAAGTAATACATATAATGTATTCCAAATGAATCCATCCCATGTGAACAAAAAGATTCCAAGTGCCAAAATAACCAAGTAATTAACCAGAGTGTTGAAACACAATAATTTGAATTAATTATACCTGGGAAAAAATATGGAAAATGTGCATTAGTAAATCTGAAGAGATCGAAGAGACCTTTCCAACGCCGCAAGGATTGCAAAAAATGGAGGAACGAAGCAAAAGTTGTGAGCTCAGGAGTGTAAACTGCATATCTAGCTTCAACAGGCAATAAATGCCACCAAACATCAAAATTTCTAAAAAATACCTATACCACTAAAAATTACACATCACCACCTTTTTGATGATATTTTGTTTCAAAAATTTCACTACATGAGGTGAAAGTTATGCAAAAATGAAAAAAAGTCCTAGAAGAGGGACTTTCAATGCTAAACAGGGTCAAAATAAATGCTAACTGGGGTCAAAAATCAAGTCCCCGGTCACAACATCTGACCCTATCAACATAAAAGAGAGTTTAAAAAACCTCACCATCACAATTGGTGGCAAGCAGGCAGAGTGAGGGTGTTGCCTCGGTGGCTATGCCACTTGTGGGCCACCCCCTCCCCCTTCACCAATACACATCGGCCAATAAATAAAAGTCTGTCGGCTTTACAAAAAATACACGTAAGATTTTAAAACAATTTTTTTATATAAATAAAACCTGACAAAGTGTATCAAGCACAAATATTTGACCATCGAGGAGAAGAGAAAAACCCCTGACAAAGATATTAAGAATGTTGGTGAAAGCCGGTGGTAAACCAAAGGACGCTGAGGAAATGAAGAATATGTACACTAACACTGGTATGTCGAATGAATGGTGATAGGACAATGATCAAACAAATCCTGCCAATAAACTGGGATGGACAATGGAAGGAGCTTCACTCATATAACAAAAGGCCAATGAGAGGAGAGTGTTGATGGGTGTGAACTACCGGTAGAAGTACACAAAGAATGTCGATCATAGAAACAAGGGGCAATGCCACTAAAAATGGACAGTGCTATATCATCGATGATGTGATGGCATAGTAGCTTGGTGGTGTGAGTAAGATTTCGGCGAGATCTTGAATGGCTGGTAGGAAATTTATGAAGACCGATGAAGGATGTAGAAACGACCAACAATGGAGAAGTATGCCAATGCAAATTTGCAATGACCAGATCAGACAAGGGGGTCATTGCCGAGGAAAATAAAGAATCGGCCGATAAATACTTTATCACCAACAAAAAATGTTTATTTAGATCCCTCTAATTTCTGATGCAAATTTTGGAGCCAGAGCAATAAAGGATGTTGACGCTAAGACCAGATCTTGCGCTTCAAATCATGCAATTGGGAAGTAAACCCTGCCAATTTGAGACGATGCTAACTGTGAAGCCCAAAAATACAAGTCGTAGGCACTAATAAATGATGACGGTGAGAACAAAGGTTGGATCATAATATGCCGATGTGACTTTGTAGATTCATTACACCCCATTTTACCCTTTCTATTTATAGTAAGTTAGGTGAAACATTCCAAATTTAGTATAAAACACTATGTTTTGGTGAGCCCACAACCTCTTTTTCTATGTTTTAGAATATATATCTTTTTGGCTTTCAAATCTAGATCTTGTGATGTGAAATTTCTTAAAATTTATTGGCTTTCCTTTTTCATTTTTATTTTCTTTCAATGTATTCTTTCATTTCTATGTCTACAATGTACCTCATTGTGCACTTTGAATGTTATTCTATTTCTATCAATAAATTCATGAAATAAGAATGTATATTGGCTAAAATACACTGATTTCATATTTAGAATAAAATTTTCCAAATATTTTTGAATTTTTCCCTAGGTTTTGACAATGAGACCATCATCTGCTATTCCAAATCAACTCTAAATATGCTTTTAGATTTTTCATTTAGTGAACTTCTTCAAAAGGAATATTTTTAGACAAGATACTCAATAGTTTTGAAAAGTCCACCATGGGAATAATCAAGTTTTGGAAACCCTTTTGGGAACTGACAATAGTTTCAAAACCCCAAAGTTTTGCCACACCCTTTATCATTTCTTCTTTTCTACATTCAATAAAATTGAGCAGTCAAGAAATTCCTTCGACAACTTGACACTTGCAACTTGTAAAACTATGACATAAAGTAGATAATAAGTAGGAATCTTAATACCGTTGGGTGGGGAAGAGGTTAGAAAACTTAGCCAACACTTGATGTAGGCTTATGAACTAGTTTGAAAAGGTGACAAGGATAATAGTTCATTTCTTTTCATAGCTAGGGCACAATTTTTTGTAAGGGTGACTAAAAATAATGGCAACAATAGCAAACCATGAACCTACGTAGGAGATATATTTTGATGGATCAAGATACTAGGCTATCTCTGGAGCAGGTGTAGTTTTAGTCTCAATTGAAGGTAAGCTAGTTCCTCTATCATTTCATTTATAATTTCATTGCACTAACAACATCGTTGAGTACAAAGCCCTTATGGTTGGCTTGCGTGATGTGATAGCTTTAAATATTAAACATCTTCGCATACATGGTGATTCTGAGCTTATCACAAATCAAATTACAAGAACATATCAAGCCAAGTAGAATAAGCTATCTTAGTATCAAGATTTGGCCTTATCCTTTCTTGATCATTTCTCTTCTTTCACCATAGATAGTGTTCCTAGGAGAGAAAAATGACACACAAATGCAATGATGAGTGCAAGATCCCTTGTGTCTCTGGATGGTGGCATAGGAGAATACCACTTTTTGGTTTACATTCTCCACTCTCCTATTGTCTCAAAACAAACTAAATTTGATGATTTAGTGTGCTCTCATGTAGAATCAGGGGAATAATACTCTTACATTTCTAATTATCTGAAGACTAAAAATTTGCCCAGTGATTTGATGAAAAATGCTCGCACTTGGATACAAAAACTTTCAATCAAATACATTATATTGTCTAATGTTCTTTATCAAAAATATTATAATGGTCTTCTTCTTTAGTGTCTCACTAAATCAGAAATACCCATTGCCCTACAAGAGGCCCATTTGGGCTTTGGAGGTGAACATTTTGGTGGTAAATACCTGATGCTAAAACTAATTCACATGGGATAATTTTGGCAAACAATGGAACAAGACTCCTTTTCCTTTGTCAAGAAGTTCTACAGTATCAACAACATAGCAATCTTATTTGTGCTCTCAAGAGCTTCAAAATTAGACATCTCCTTGGCCATTCACAAAATGGGGGTTAGATATTATCAACAAAATATCACCTCCTTCTTCTACGGGACATGTATTCACCATTACTAATACTGATTACTTTACAAAATGGGTTGAAGCTATTCCACTTCAATCCACGAATGCTAAATCAATCTGTAACTTTTTTCTAAATAATATTATTTCTCATTTTGGATTGCATTCTACCCTTGTTTCTAATATTATGGTACATCATTCAAGAACAAAGAGGTAAAGAAATTCCTAAAAAAGTTTTATATTCAACATCATTTTTCTACACCATACTATCCTTAGTCTAATGGCCAAGCCAAATCTTCTAATAAAATACTTGAGCTAATCTCCAAAAAATAGTGAATTAACATGGTAAAGATTGGCATACTCAATTAACATACACCTTGTGGTCCTATCACACGAGTGTTCATATGATGACTTGCAAAACGTTGTATAACCTCGTGTATGGTGCCAAGGATATCATACCTTTAGAGTTATAAATTTTTTCTTTGTGAGTTTCCCTCAAAGGATTAATTGATGATGACACTTACTGTGCTAATTTATTGTATCATCTTGAGTTTCTCAATGAGTTCTAATTGTAGGCCCTCGATAATCTCCAAGCTTATCAATGATCAATCTCTAAAAATTATAATCAAGGTGTTCTTTCTAGAACTTTCAAGGTAGGTGATCTAGTTCTCTATGAGAATTAGAGAAATGTAAATTCATCACTTGATCAAAAGGGGAAGTTTAGCCCTAACTGGTTAGGCTCTTACATTATCATCTTTGTGTATGGCTCTAGTGCCTATGGACTGTCATCTATGGATGGAACGCCTCTAAAAGAACCCATCAATACAATGCATCTTCGTCGATACTATGCATAGTGTCAATGTGGCATATGCATGATCCTTGTGCCTCATGGATTGTAGTTCATTATGCTATGAAATTCCTTCATTAACACATTATCCTTGTATTTTTGTTATGATGTGAACATATGTATATGAATCAATTTATTTTATTAAGAATTTTAAATATACGTGTGTTTTTTATGTTGTGTATTCATGCATTGCATTTGATGAAATCTTTTGGTTAGGAAATTAGATCATCATTTTATTTAATTAGAGTACATCCATGTGTGTGTATTAAATCATGATAGCAACTAATCCAAACATACATCCATAAACATAAAATTCATCACATAATCATACATGAAAGTAAAAAGCATACACATAAAGAACACCATGATGGATAAAAAAATCTTATATATGTGTGTGTGTGTATCATGTACATGTATCACACCACTATATCAAAATGTGGTGATTGTATATCTATATGTATCTATACGTCAAAATTATGTTGTACAAAATAATATTGGTATATAAAATTTGGCACATCCAAAATGGGCCTCTAGCCCCTCAATGCATGGCTCCCCAAGCCCTCTAGTCTTGGCGGCAACATAGGTTGAGCATGAATAGATGTGATGGCATGTGACTGATGTGACCACAACACTGATAGACTCATACATAGTCCTTGTACCTCTCCATGCAGATCTGTGGCCTCCATCTGGAGTTGTGCCTACCACTCTTAGACCTGTCACAACTCCTCTTCAAGTTGCTACACTTGGGGATCTGCACCCAACCTCACAGTTGTTGCCTTCCCTTTGAGGTCATCGACTTAGCTCTCTAGGGCATCATGTGCACTTTTGAAACTCTATGCCCACATCCTATCCTAATCTCACTTATGAAGGGTAGTGTGAAGCTTGATTGTGTGCTAACCCTATTACTCAGTCACAGTGGTGATATCGATGGTCCTTTGCATGACCTCTACCCATGCGTCCTCGTATGCGGTCCTCAAACATGCAATAGGCTCAAATAAGTAGCCATGTCACCCTGTTAATGTTGGATTGTACATGTCAAGGATGCTCCCCTAGATTGGCACAATTGGGGCCACCTCAAAGACACACTGCCCAATAAAAGTGATTCACTCTTGTGTATCCATTGCAATCACAGAGTAGTAGATGTTGTCAATACTAGATGATATACATATAAGAAATGAGCATATATATGAGATGAAACTAAAATATAAAGTACTAAAAGGAACTAGCACAAATCACTCTTATACCTAGATCCTTGGGCTACCAGTCAGGATTTGAAGGAGGTGTGACACTAGGACCTACACTTATTTTTGCTACTACTACTGTTGTAGGTGGGATGCTAGCTACTGAAGGAAGTTTCGACGAGATTGTGATAGTTGTTGAGGGGATGAAAGCCTCCATCATTGTCTTGACCTCTCTACCACTTCACCTACCACCTTGCCCTCCTCGCCATTGCCTCCATGTCCATGATCCTCTCCCCTCCTCCTCCTCCCTACCCCTATGCACTGGCATGTGCCCAAAAAAATTGGGAGGGACCTACTATCACCCACCATGCCTTATACTCGTGGGTGACCCTGACATCATTGATCATTAGCAGCAGGGGTTGATCATCGTAATCTAACCCATTATTGCTAACAACATCTACTATGGTTGAACAATGATTATTGGTGATCTCATGGCACTCCTCATTGATCATATGAATGAAGGATGAGTCAGGGGGATGGTCTGCAAAATCTCAAACTATCAAGCGACCCTATGCCAATAATAAGGAATGATAACATAATCAGTGTGCCCCACTAGGAGATGATCATGCTGCATATTTCATAGTTGCCACCTATCTATGGTCCACTACAAGCCTCTATATGGTCACCATCTCACCTCATGCGACCACAAAGAATCTATTTGAATCCACCAAAAATGTAGATCTTTGTACCTCCAATTGCGTACCAATGCATATGCATGTTCCATTGGGGTACCAAGGGCTACACCCTAGGGATACCTGACTATTCGGGTAGCTATAATGTGTGTAAAATCCAATAGTTGGAGTGTGCAAGCTATGAGGTTGGAAAAATCACAATGTACATATCACCCAAACTCATGGTATAAGTGGGTTAGCATGCTATGGCCCCAAGAAAAAATGGTATGCCGCTCCTCCATCTTGTGAATAGCATGGATGAGGCCCTTGTATAGGTGAGAGCCTCACCCATTCATAGTGACTTGGAGGATGACTATGACTAGCATCACCCTCTGAATAAGTGGGACTATCACTCATCCTTGCTCAAACCACCATATGTACATGTGGTCAGTGGTATTATCAGACTCTATATGTCTAGTTCCATACTAATGGCCCTCCAGGGCCTCTCGAGATAACTGTGTATCAATGTAGGCCACCTGCCATCTATGGATGGGCATGCTAGTGATCTAGTACATGTCCTTGAGTGTGACTATCATCTCTCTTGTGGGCAACTGAAATGAGGAGGTAGTCACATCCCACCACTCCATGAGTGCCATAAGCATCGGTGGGTGATATAGCATCTCTAGGAGGGTATAGGCCCACCACAAGCCCACATGTCGAAGATGGTCTTGGTCATCGGGATGCATTTGTGTGGCCCAATCCTAAAGTGTAGTAAGAATGTGCCTGCCTCTCTACTCTCGCATCTCCATCCAATCCTGTAGAGGAAACAAGATTTACATCAAATCCATCTACATCATGATATTCTAACTTCTACATCAAAATATTCTAAGTTGGCCTTTGGGATGGAGGTGCATTATGTAGATGTTTGTGTGACACACTGGTGTTTGAGGTAGACCACCATGAATGATAGCTAGATGACAACACACACGGTAGATGCCAGCATGGCTGGAGGTTTCTAATGCACCATTGGGATGATAGTGTGCTGGCTAGACTCCTTTGCATCGTCAGGATGACAATGCACCAGCTAGATGCCTCTACGTTGTTCAAAAGCCTACGCTACTCTTGATTTGGAAAATCTCAAAAAAAATGTCTAAAAATGAAAATCAAAGGTCAAATTCCTCATACCTTATCAACTGAGTTGCCCTTTGATATGGACCTACACACTGCTCAATCTTGGGGTCCACATAATCGCATCTGCATAGTGACTTTTTTAGTGGCTAATATTCGCCAATTGGCTAATATTTGAAATTTGGGAATCCAAAATTGGCTAATAGTTTGAGCTACAATGTGACTTGAATCGCCAATTTTTTACCAAAAATTATTATAGTCTTATTTAAATTGCCAAATAATTTATTTTATTAAAAAAATTAACTCCAAAATTTTCCACAATATTCAATACATGATTAGATTAGATTCGCCTAAATTTTATAAATTATAGCAGAAATCTATATTAATTTGCCAATAGTATATCATAAGTATTAGTTACTTTAGGCCCATATTTCTAATCTTTAGTTTCCACTTTTGATTTATAATATAATCTAATGACCCTTGTTGTATTCCACAAGGTAAAATGTACCCATGATTTGTAATGCTCACAGGGCCCATAATTTTGGGTCTCATTAGCATTATAGATTGTGGGTACATTTTCCGTCATAGAGTACAACGAGGGTAACTAGATCAATGATCTAAAATCAGTTTTGAGCCCCATGAGAATTATAGATCATGGGTACATTTTACCTTGCATAATACAACGAGGGCCATTATCTTTCTCCTACAACTCTCTTTTCATCTTGATGATGGATCACAAAGTGTGATCCAAATCATTGATGTAAATAAACTACACATAGTATAATCTAGAAAAACAATACTCACAATGAGGGCCATTATATTATATTTAAAAAAAATGGTGGCAAGTAAATGTTATAGTCTACTGGGCTTAAACCCATCAATAATTTGCACACTTGGGCCCCTACTTTTCCATGATAATTATTTTTAGATTGGATGGATTTTCCATCATAATTAATGCATTTTCCTATTATTTTCAAAATTCACCAAAATTTTCTACAAAATTTTAGTGATATGAAAAAAACCACCAATAAAATTAATATTTGTTTTGAAAAAAAGGAAAGATTTTCCAATAGAAATTAATATTTTTTCCTCAAAAATGAAAGATTCGCGAGGATTTTATATCTTTTTTTGAGGTGGTTTCTTAAATTTATCACCTTCTGTGAGGCATTTCGCTGACTTTTCTCGACAATCGTGGTCCTTCCATTCTTCTTATTTTCACCCCACCTAGCTGGGGGAAAAAATAGGAGGGGGCATATACTCACCTCTTCATCATATTTTTCTTTCAAACCATTGACTTTTTCTTAAGCATTCTTCTCACCATGGTAGCTTCTTTTGATTTTTCAATTGACCTAAGTTTGAGTTTTGCAGAATCAACTTCACGTCTGATGTTGTGGTTTCTCCCTAAGCTTGATCATCAGAGGCATCGTTAGTATCCACCTGCTCAACCTCTATGGCCTCTATAGTATCCTTTTTGGTATGTAAATCTATAAAAAATTTAATTTTTTGTTATTGCACTAATGTTTTCTTTTCTACTTTAGTGTAGCTAATTTTTTTCTCAAAATTCAACTCACTAAAGTGGGGGAAAAATGTAATGTTGTAAAATTGCACCCCATGGAAATTTCACATTTGCATAGTTTCCCCCCACATTTATGGCAAGAACCTTATGATTCAAAATTTTACTTCAACTCCATAAGTGGAAATGATGAAAATTCAGCAGTCCACAACCTCATTTCTTATAAAGTTGTGAGTTGGATGCCTACACAATGCACAGATGTTTGTGCGACATGCTAGTGTCTCTGCACTTAACGAGTTCAAATGAGGGAATCTTGGGAACCTTTTCCCATGACACGTGTCATCATGGTAGAATATCATGTAACTACTCTTCCCACCCATGCAACTTCACAAAAGCCTCTTTTTCACTCTCATTTGCATTCATTCTCACTCTCTCTCACTCCAACTTTCTTTCTCCCTTCTCCCCTCTTTTACATCACATCTCTATGGTGAAGCTCTACTATATTTACATCTCATCAATAGCCAAGGCTCTCTTGAAAGCACTCAACATCACATCTATCAATCCAAGAGGGAGGCATGCATTGTTGGTAATGCTCTCTTGATTTCTTGTCTATTGTCTAGCATATTTTATTATGTCCATCTCTTGTGATATGGGTTCTCCTCCATAGCGGGGTTTTCTTTTATAGCTTAGTTTTCTATTTCATGATACAATTTCTCCTCCATAACGTGGTTTTCTTTTATCACTCGTTGTGTCTACTTTACTTTGTGTCTTTTTAATTCTCTATCTATTTGGTTGTCCATGGAGGTGGAAACATCAAAACGGGGGTTTGACTGAGGCAAGCCCTGAAACAACCCCAACATTTTTCCTTGTTTGCCTTATGTATAGGTTTTTCATGTGAAGCTTCATGGGAGGCTTTGAAGTGTGGGACCCTTCATGAGTTAATATCTCACCTCCTTTATCATTTACTTTCATCCTTTCTTTCCGTTAAATCAGTAGAATAACTAGACCTTAGATTTTGAGTATCTAATAGATTCTTTGAGTTTTGTATAGGGATTTAACTCTTTGTTTTTGCAAGACACCGTGTCCTTGAGACAACAATGTGTCGCACTATCATCCTACTCTTGTGTTGATGCACTTTGGTCGAGATCTCATCCTCTTGTCCTCCCAAAAATATTTGTAATCTTCTCTTTCGGTTCCCCAAGGCCTTTATCTATGATCATATCACAAATTCTATTTCAATACATTTTTGCAATCTCTTTCATCTTGAACCTTCATCACTTGAGTCCATGTCATTGAGGTGATCGAGGTAAATTCGCTCCCTTTAGACCCTGTTTATCTTGGGACTTGGGAGTAGTGAATCCCCTCCTTCACAAGTTTGGTTCTTCCTTCCTACAACTCCATTCTACCATGGAGTCCTAGGAGAAAATATTTCCTCCAGATCCCATGTTGCTCATAGAATTCACCATATTGGTCAGAAGTGAACTCTCCACCTTTGTCTGACCTTAAAACTTTGATTGTTCTTCTAGTTTCATTTTCAACCATAGTCATGAATGCTTTGAATTTCTCAAAAGTTTCTGATTTATCTTTTAGAATAGTAATCCAAGTCATTCTAGAGTAATTATCAATAAGCATCATGAAATACCTATCACCTTGTAGACTCTTTTTCCTCATTGTTCTGCAAATATCCGTATGAATCAAATCCAATGGCCTTATTGTAGAGTATTCCTTTGTAGAAAATCTATTCTTTGTCTATTTTCCCTCATGACATGGTTTGCAACATCTAGACCGAGGCTTTTTATCTTTGGCATGTCTCTAACCATTCCCTTTGAACTAATCTTCACAATATCATTAAAATTAATATGTCGCAGCCTTCTGTGTGAAATCTAACTTTATTCTTTATGTATAACAAAGAATTTTTTTCCATTCAGCTCATTGAGATGGTATACATCATTTTTAGTCTTGCTTCCTTCCGTAATAAACTCTTTGATATTGTCCTAAGTTCTTATTTCACACCCTTTAACACTAAATGAAATCTTGTAAACTTTGTCACACGTTTGACTAATACTTAAAAGATTATGTTTCAATTCTTCAACAAAATGAGCATCATGATTTTTTTTCTTTCCACCACCAAGACTCAAAGTACCCTTATTGATAATCTTAGCAAAAGAATTATTTATGAGAGTTACAGATCCTCCATCAAACTTCTTGAAGTGCATAAACTTACTTTTGTCTCTAGTCATGTGACTTGAATATCAATTATCAATGATCCACAAATTGTTCTCCTTTTGAGCATGTGATGTAGTTTGAGATACCATGGATTTTTTTATCTTTTCTCCTCTACTTTCTTCTTCCAAACTTTATTTGAGTCATTATTTTGACATCTTGAAAATTTTCCTTTTTTTTTGGTAGAGTACTCATAAAATTGCTTCTACGGTTCCTAGCAATATGTCCAAAATTATTGAATTTATGAAAAACAATATTGAAATTGTACAAAGTTTCAAATACATTACTGCTAACAAATCTATTTCTTCTTACCAAATCCTTTCTACAATTCGCAGCCTTATGACAAAAATTATTACAATTAAAACAATAACCAAAAAAAGAATGATTGAACTTGATATTTTATACTTGTCTTCTTGAAGTTTGTCTTTCGTACCTTTTGTTTTTCCTTTGTACTTTGATGAAACCATAATTTTGTTCCTTGATTTCATCACTTGCGGCAACTTTCTTACTTTAAAATTTCAAAACCAATCTCTTTCGGATTCTCATTAGCGGACTTCATAGGCTGCTTAGTCACCTTGTTCATTTGTATATCAATAAAACCAAGTCTAGTTTTGATATGTGATGATCTCTGACTTTCTATTATCTGATCCAAGGTCTCAATAATATTTCCAGACTTCATCTTTATCTGTTGATTTATTTTGTCAAGATCATTTCTTAGTCACATAATTTTTGCTTCAAGTTTTTCACAATCCTTATCTCTTGACAACAATCTTTCTGTCAAAACTTCTTCAATCCTCTTTGTTTCTTCAACTTGAATCTTCATATCAATTATCATCTTCTCTACCTTCTCAAGATTCTAAGATAAATTTTCTTTATCTTTCACTTCCTCAACAATTATTTTCTTTAGTCTCTTAATCTCCTTTCCAGTACAAAGTAATTCTTCCACAAGATCTACCTCATCATCATCATTTTTGGAATTCATTTTTTCTTTATCTTTACTAGTTTCTATAGCCATGAATACAACCTTTTCTCCTTCATCTCCAAAGATGTCTTGATCCTCTTCATCAGTTGAATATCCTTCTTCATTAATGAAGAAACTCTTTTGTTTCCTCTGAACTTTATTCCCTTTCAAAGATGGCTTCTATCCATACTTTTTCTTAGCATTGTTAAAGTATTTATCAGGACACTTAGCCATGAAATGTCTTCATCACAATTGGAATATTTGAAAGGTAGCTTACCTTTATACTTTCCAAAACCTCTTTGTAACTTTCTAGCAAAGTTGGCTTCCTTTGGATCTAATCCAACATCAAAATCTAGATCAAATTGCTTCTTAGATGCTTTAAAAGCCACTTATTTCCTTGTATAATTTCACTATCAATCCTCATTTCATAGGTAGTCAAGGTACCATGCAACTCATCCATAGTTAGTGTATTCAAATTTTTAGCTTCTTCAATAGAAGAAACTTTTGCATCAAACCTTTTAGGAAGGGATCTAAGTACCTTTTTCACAATCACAACATCTTTCAATTCCTCACAAATCCCTTTGATAAAGTTATCAACCTCATCAACCTGAAGTAGGAATGTGGCAATTTTTTCTTATTCCTTCATTTTTAGAATTTCAAACTAACCTCAATGATTTTGAATATTTTCTTCTTTAACCTTTTCATCACCTTCATAAATATTATGTAATTTATCCCATACTTCATTTGTTGTCCTCATTGTATGATGTTCACAAACTCATAGTTAGATAAACCACCTAAAATAACATTCCTCATATTAGTATTATTTTCATAATCCTTCTTTTTTATCTGATCTCTTGGATCACTTTCAATAATTTCATATCCATCCACAATAGATTTCCAAACCTCAAATCCTAGGGCCATCAAGTATGTCTCCATCCTCACTTTCCAAAAATGCATAATTGGATCCATCAAAGAGTGGTGTCTTATTTGTAGACAATCCTTCTTGATCCACAGAGTGTGCCATCTTGAATCTACCTCACGTTGTTAAGATTCTTCAAAGGAACTTATCTCTAATACCAATTGAATAGCACACAATCTACTGAGAGGGGGGGTGAATTAGTAGATAAAATCTATTTAAAACACTTTACTTCAACATGTATATCCAAACATGGAACTTGAATCAAAACAACTATTAATAAACAAGCAACCACATAAGCACACATTCACACATGAGAACACCAAATATACATGGAAACCCAAGATGGGAAAAACCATGGTGAGAATAGTTGCTTGGAACTATTTTCCAAATCTAGCCTCACAAAGCAATAATATAATAAGGGAATTTCAAAAGGAAGTATGTTAGATGCACAAGACAACTGAGAGGGGGGGTGAATTAGTTGTACATTAAAATATTCAATCTCATTAACTTTCAAAGCCTTATCAAACTTTAAACCCTCATTAAGCATTAGTAGGATGTAAACATGTGAAACAACAATGCAAACACAACAATACACAAGAGAAAATTAGATTTACATGGAAAACCCTAAGTAGGGAAAAACATGGTGAGGATTAGATCACATATATATGAATTATAATGACATCAAATACAATTAAGCTCAATACCAAGGGCTCATTGCCTAGAAAAGAAGAAAGGCCCACTGTCGGGTGGCTCACTACCCAAAAAAAGAAGAATAGAAGAAATTGTTATAGAGAGATTCACTATCTCAAAGCAATAGGAAAATTCACCACTACAACTTTGCACCATCTTCAACCTTTGGCTCACTATCTCTAGCAACTCCAAGCATATTGAAAATGTAGATAGCTTCTCCTCACTACATCCAAATTTATAGGCATTTAAGCTCACACTCAGATCACCACACTTGATCACATTTGAATTATTCACACACCTTGCAACATATCCAAAAACTCACCTTGCATTTATACCATTTATGATCTAACCAATCTCAATTAGGTCAACCTCAATGAAACATATGCACCTCAAACATGCAACACCAAATGGGTTGGCACCAAACACTTATGTGATGGAAAGAAGTGAAGACCACATCAAGGGTTAACTAGGACCCAAATCTACACTGAAATGCATCACCATGTTTCCACAAACAACAAACAACCTTCGCAATTAGCGCTAGCATGCCAGGTCAGCCAAACCTACACTAAGACTAATAATTGACCACATACACTCCTCTCCAGGTCCAAAAACACAAAGAAAACCACATAGAAACACTCCAAAATATTCTAGAATATTCCATATCATCATAATATCCAACACTATTTCTACGACCACCTAAAACTGAAGAACACATTCATTTTGTGCAACTAGACACACTGCCACAAAACACAACTTACGAATCCAAGCTTGAAAATAAACTCATCACTCAACACTCCAAGGGAAATTAGATACATACAATATAAGTATGTTCCTAAATATGTAAGATAGTAAACAACAACATAGAGAAATGCAGAGCAATTCCACTTCTCTTAGATAACCTTCTGCATAGGTAGACACACTATCAAACACATCTTCCAATGTCGCACAATCCAAAACCTAAAACTCTATATATATAACCTTTGAATACCTATGATCATCATATATAAACCAAACAAGCATACCTTCAACCATGAAGAAATGTGGAACACAAAATGGAACACGCCTCTATCATATTGCACACTCTTTTATTCATATTTTCTCAAAAGAACTTAGAAACCAAGTGAACCAGCTACATCAACAACACTAGCACAATATATCTACAACATTTGCAACAACAAAAATCCCCCCATATACAATACCAACAATTTCCAACAATCTCCATATTATTGACATCAATTACCAACTATTGACGTCAATGGAAACACATATAACATACTTGTGACAATATGCCCCTTTGTCATTGATGGCAACACCAACTTTGAAAAACCATCAACAACAAAAACAACTATGCATTAAGAAGCACACCCCCTTACTTGGGTACACTTCAATCTCTCCCTTTGCCTTTGTTCTTTAGATACCATTTTGTCCCTCTTTCTATTCTTTCCCCCTTTCTTAAGGATTTATTCAAATATTACTCCCCCCTTATGTTTTTTAGATCATACTCTCCCACTTTGACATCAATGGAAAAGGGAAACATCTTTCCCTTTTTCAACACTTCCACACTTCTCTTTAGGAAACACCAACAAGTAATTAATCTCTCTCCACTACTCTTCTCCATACAATTTTCACTAATACACACATTTCCCTCTCTTTTGCTTCCTCTCCCTTAGGGACACAAGATACAGTCCTCCTTATTGCACCAACCAAAAAACACACCACTACTTGCTCTCCCTGAGAGGTAGTCTTTATTAGTCTAGGATCAAAAATGTTTCTTAAAATGATTTCCTGGATAAATTCACCACCTATGCATCTAATTGAAAGAGGGAGATACTCAAATGTGTCTTTAGGAAGAGCCTTTCTAAAAATATCTGCAACTTGATCCTTTGTAGGCACATATTCTTGCTTCACCTCATTCTCTACAACTTTCTCTCTTAGAAAGTGATATCAGTGTTGGACTCAAGGAACACTGAGAGGGGGGGTGAATCAATGTTCAACAATATTTAAAATTCAATTCAAATTATAAACCATCTACAACATTTAAACATAAGTAAAGATGCAAGCACATGAAAGGAACAATTACAACACCATAACACCAAGATTTTTACGTGGAAATCCTATTAGGGGAAAAACCACAGTGGAGATTAATCCACAATTTACACTATGTTAAAAGTATAAAGAAAAGGGAAAGCACATGCATTCAGGCACACTACCTAGAGCTCACTACTCAAAATAAAAAAGGCTCACTACCTTACAAAATGTTGAACTAAGAAGATAGCATCTACAAATTCCTAGTTTCAGTTTCGGTGAAGCTCATGTACCAAATTTTGGACCTCTTGTTAGATGCTACATTTAGGTCTACTATGCTCTGCCTTAATTCACAACAATCCTCTTTTGCTCAAGAAAAATTCACTCAACTAATCTTCTGATATTCGCACACATATTTGCTCTACTCTATACACACACTTGCACACACACACATATACACACCAAAATAAATTACCGATCTTATATATATAATAGCTACAAAGATTTCAATCACTCCAGTCGACTTCAGCAAAATATGAAATATTCTCCAACGGTCGGCTCAAAACACAAATCATATTTAATGTGCACCCATCAAGGTTGACCAAACTATAGTAAGGACCCAAAAAAAATGTTCAACACAAGAAACAATTAAACAATTACTCCTTATACATTTGTGACATACTACATTCACTAAGTCGACCACAATGAGCAAACAAACAAAAAAACATCTTGTCAGATCTCCAAGCTCATACACCGATTAATGCAACATCACAAAACTTACCAATAGGATAACATATATGCTTAGCAAACTATCCTGGGGATTCAAAACACAAAATGATGATCCAGTGAAGCATATAGATTGACAAACTACTTGGATACCATGTTCTTCATGCTTTCTATTGATAATACTCTATTCTCTACTTTTCCTGTCGGTATGAGAAAATTCTAATTTGTGGACAGGAATAATGACTTCATTTTCCATCAATGACAACACTAGAATCCATATGCCAACAATCAGATAGAGATATGTTTTTTTCTTGAATGCATTATCGGGTTCTTTGAAATATTGATAGAACTTGTATAATCACACAAGATAGAAATAGGTTCATCATATGATACTCTAGCATCCTTCAATGTATGCTTCATCCATAACATCTATGTACAGTATTATGCTACTGCAATATATTCTACCTCTATAGTAGATAATGACACTGAAACCTGCTTCTTACTCAATCAAGAAACCAATCTACTTCCAAGAAAGAAAGAACCTCCACTTGTACTTTTTTTCATTTACAGTACAAGTTGCCCAATATGCATCTATATATGCACTCAAGGAGAAATCAGTATCCTTAGGATACCATAGACCAAAATCTAGAGTGTCCTTCAAGTACCTAAATATCCTTTTAATTGTTACAACATGTGATTCTCTAGGATCTTCTTGAAATCTTTCCATAAGACATACAGCATGCATGATATCTGGTCCAGTAGTAGTTAGATATAATAGTCCTCCAATCATTGATCTATACTTTCTCTGATCTATCTTAGGAGATTCATCATTCTTGCTCAACTTACAACTAGTAACCATAGGATTACACACTGGTTTAGAATCCTCCATTCCAAACTTCTTCAACATTTCCTTAACATATTTTGAATGAGAATTAAAAATACCATTTTTTTATTACTAATTTTTAATCCAAGGTAGAAATGCATCTCCCCACACATTGACATCTCAAACTCATTTTGAATTTCATCTACAAACCTCTTGCACATACCTTCATTTCATCCCAAGATAATGTCATCAACATACACTACCATAATCAGGATTTATTATCCTTGAACCTCAAAGTAAAGGTTTCTATCTGCAGTACCTTTTCTAAATCATTTTTGCAACAAGTACTTATCCAACCTTGCATACCAAGCTCTAGGATTTTTTTTTGAGTTCATACAATGCCTTCTTTGACTTGTATACCATATCAACATCATTTGATAACTAAAAACCTTTTGGTTGTTCAATGTACACCTCTTCTTCTAACTCACCATTCAAGAATGTAGACTTCACATCCATCTGATATACCTGGAAGTCTTTATGTGCTACAAAATCCAAAAACATCCTAATAGCTTCCATCCTTGCCACCAAAGCCAAAGTATCTTAAAAATATATTCCTTCTACTTGTGAGTAGCCCTTACACACAAGTCTAGCCTTATTTTTGACAATTTTTCCATCCACATTCAACTTGTTCTTAAAAACCCACTTAGTTCCTATCACATTCTTATTTGCTAGTCTTAGGACCAATTCCCAAGTCTGATTCTTCTCAATTTGTTCCAACTCTTCTTTCATAGAATTGATTCAATTCTCATCTTTGCATGCCTTAGTTATAGTTTTAGGTTCCACCTCTGAAAGTAAACAAAATTTTACTTGTTCCTCTGTCATACCAACTTTTCTTCTTGTCAACACTCCTTTGCTCTTATCTCCAATGATTTGATCTTTAGAATGATTCTTCTGCACATACTTAGGATTTTTAGGGATTTTTTTGGAGATTCTTCCTCTTCAACTATCATCTCCTTTTTTTCTTCTTCCTTTTCTTCTTCACTACAAGGGGATTCATCAGATTCATATCCTTCTATCAATATAGAACTTTGATGTGGTTATTTATCCACTTTAACACTTGCACTTTCAACAATCTTCTTCAACATTTTTGTTGCGGTGAATAAACATCTTGTACCTATTTAATTTTCTTAGTAGGGACTTAGGGGACATATTCACTTGTTAATTTTACTTAGGTCCTAAGATTCTTTTTAGAAGACTTAGTTGTCATGTCTAGACTTTATCATTTCCTAGGTAGTTATGATAAGTTGTCTCATATCATAAGATTAAGACACTTGTCATAATATTATGACATCTTATGCCTCACCTTGGCTATATAACCAAGGGTCTCTCTCACATTGTACACCAATTCTTTTTGTATTCATTGATAAGAATACAATTTATTCTTCTCATATTGATCTTCTAAGCATTTTTTGCTTTCCATAGGCCTTTAGATCTTGGGTGGCTATCTTCATAGAAAAATCTTACATGGTATTAGAGAAATTTTAGTGTCTTTGGTTAGTCTTTTAGGAGATCTTGAGTACAAATCTTGTATTTTCATGAAGCATTGAGTATGCTCTTCTCTTGCATCTTTGAATGATCTGGGCAATTAGAAAGGTGTAATAGAAATACTAGGTTCTGGGGAGGTTTCTATTTTTATTTGTATTATAGGTGCATTTTGGGAGCTTGTTGCATCATATCTAAGCTTACCATTACATTCAGAGCATCTAAGAAAGTCATATTTTCCCTTTGTTTCATCCCAGTTGGACATTGGAGGCCAAATCTGCAAGGGTTTGAAGTTGGGTGTTGGTTGCCAAATCTAGAAAGTAGCCATATTTTCAGAGCATTTTGGGTCTTCTTTAATATTTAAATATTAAGTTTTTTTTAATAATAATAAAAAAATAAAATTCTTTATTGTTTTTTAATAAATTTTTTTAAAATTTAAAAAAATCAAATTTTCTTATTTTTAATAAGTTTTTAAAATTAAAAAATATAGTTTTCTTTATTATTTTTAATAATAAAGTTTTTTCTTTAATAAAGGTTTTAAATTAACTTTTCAGTTAAGTTTTTTTAAAACAAATCTTGCATTAATAAGCAAACCTGGGATAATTATTTTCTTGCCTATCGATCAAGCCTTGTCATTCATCATTCGTTCTTCCAACCGATAGCTAATAGGGGCCAGTTGCTCCTACCAACATCCACCTGTTGGGCATCTTTCACGGTCATCTACTTTGAGGCACATTTTTGCATAACTTCTTCATTAATATTTCTAGTTTTGCATAATCATTGTTGCAGTTCTCCTCTATGTAATACTGTAAATGCACTAGTCAATGGAGTTGTGCTTAAATGGCAAGGCCATATGGTTCTCAAGATGGAGATCCATGTTCAAATCCCCAAAAGTGATATCTTAAGTTGGAATTCCAATTGGTGGCTCTTGGAATTCCATTGTGTCTTCTTAGTTGAATAAACTTGAATAAGTGGTTCTAAGTTGAATATGTTAAATGGGAGGAGGTCCCCCTTCTGACCTCCATTGGTGTGGGGCTAATCTAAATAATCCCTCCTTACCGATAAAAAAAAAACTATAAATGCACTAAAATAAAGTGCCACAATCTTGTCATTTTAGTGTACTCTCTCGCATTTCATGCTTCTTTGGATTGATCTATTTATCTAGTGTTAGTTCCTATATACATAGTGAATGCAACAGCTAGTTATCCATGCATTCTGGTGTGATGGACTAGATACCATATAGGTACTCCTATTATGGAAGAAATCTACCTATATTCAAAAGTTAGGTTCTACATCTAGAGACTTGGTAGCTGTCTCCAAGTTGTGGTAGGGATATAGGAATATGTCAAGAGAGTGTCCAATTGATACTCATGTAGTTGTCTCCTTGGTTCTAACCTTATTCCTGTTGCAGTGTGGATTCTTCTACAATTCCTCATTGACATATTTTGTAGTTACTCATGAGTTGATAGTTTCAACTTAGTCACAATTTATGTTGACGTCTTCTACGGTTGTACCTGATTCTTTCTATCAATGATTGTCATAGTTTTCCATTCTTTTAGAGCAACATTTAGAGGACTCATAATCATCTTTGGTCTGATCTACTCATTCTTCACATTGTTCTACAGTGTCTCCTTCAGTCAAGATTGGGACTCCTGACATTGTGACATTTGAGAAGGGACTCACTATTGAGGTGGGTTGCATGGTCTCTCTTCTTCTTCTCTTATGTGGGGGTCTTTTTCCTTGTATGGTTTTTTGTCCTTCTCATTCTTTTGTGAGAGCATTTTGTATTTCATCTCTCCTTTTTTTTTGGGGGGGGAGTTTTATCCCACTAGGTTTTCTCCTTTTCCTCATTTATGAGGGATTGCATTGCATTTGTACATGGGTACCTAACATGGGCTCGTAGCCGAGACCTATCTTTGTGTCATTTGCATAATAATCTTCCCCCTAAGTTGCACTTAAGGGGGGTGTTGGGGTGAATAAATGTCTTGTACCTAGTTAATTCTCTTACTAGGGACTTAGGGGACATATTCACATGTTAAGTTTACTTAGGTCCTAAGATTCTTTCTAGAAGGCTTAGTTGTCATGTCTAGACTTTATCATTTACTATGTAGTTATGATAAGTTGTTTCATATCATAAGATTAAGACACTTGTCATAATCTTATGACATCTTATGCTTCACCTTGGTTATATAACCAAGGGTCTCTCTCACATTGTACATCAATTATTTTTGCATTCATTGATAGGAATACAATTTATTCTTGTCATATTTGATCTTCTAAGTATTTTGCACTTTCCATAGACCTTTAGATCTTGGGTGGCTATCTCCATAGCCAAATCTTACACTTTTATTATAGCACCGGTAAGCTTTTCTCTATATAGAGTATCCAAGGAAGATTACTTCATCAGATCTTGGATCAAACTTTCCTAATTTTTCTTCATCTCTTTTGATATAGCATTTACTTCCAAAAACTTTGAAATATTTCACAGTAGGAGGTTTTCCATACCATAGCTCATAGGGAGTCTTTGAATTGTTCACTATTTCTTGACCTCTGTTAAGTATGCACACTACAGTATGAATAAATTCTCTCCAATAGACATCTGATAGATTTACTTCCAAACACTCTGAAATATTTCATAGTAGGATTTTTTCCATATCATAGCTCATATGGAGTCTTTGAACTGTTCACTCTTTCTTAACCTCTATTAAGTATGTACACTATAGTATGAGTAGATTCTCTGCAATAGACATCCAATAGACATCCAATAGATTTTATTCTTTCATCATATTCCTTGCTACTTCTTGAATTGTTCTATTCTTCTTCTCCAAAACTCCATTTTGTTGAGGAGTCCTAGCAGCTGACAAATGTCTCTTTATTTCATGATCTTCAGAAAAATTATTAAACTCATTAGAGGTAAACTCATCACCTCTATCATACCTTAAGCACTTGATTTTCAAATTCATTTCATTCTCAATCATATACTTAAATTCTTTAAAATTATCTAGAGATTCTATTTTTTCTTTGAGAAATGTCACCCAAATCATTCTAGAATAATCATCAATCAACAACATAAAATACTTGTCACCATGAGAGCTTCTTGTTCTAGTAGGCCCACATAGTTTGTATGCACTAACTTCAAAGGTTCTGTGGTAGATTATTCTTTAGTCTTGAACTCTTTTTTGTTTGTTGTCCAAACTAAGATTCCTTTCAAATTGCATTGATAAGCTTTGTAATCTTTTTTTGGTCTCTCATAACATCAGTAGAACTGATCTTTTCTAGGATATCAAAATTGATGTGACCCATTCTTCTATGCCATATCCAACTTTCATTGATTTGAGACATAATGCACTTAGCACCACTACCTTTGAGTTTATAAACATTACCTTCTATCCTTGTCCCTACAACAACCAAAGTTCTAGATCTTCCTTTTCCAATTTCACAACCATCATGTCCTGAAACACCAAATTATATCCTTTGCTACACATCTATCCTACACTTAGAAGATTATGTTAGAGACCCTTGACATAAAGAACATTATTTGTTTTATGCTTGCCATCAAAACTAATTAAACCTTTTCCACAAATCTTAGCAAATGTATCATCACCAAACTTAACAAGATCACCATGATACTTCTGAAGTTTAACAAACTTACTCTTATCACCTGTCATATGATTTGGGTATCCATTGTCAATTATCTAGTAACTCCTCTCCTCTCTTGCATGAAAATAAGTCGCCATAGTTCCTTCAATATTGTGACATGTTTCTAGAGCACTTTCCTTAATACATCTTTTAGAATTAGTTCCAAAATTTAGAGCCATGAACAAGCATTTATCACTATCATCATCAAGATAGTCTGATTCCTCGTCATTAGATACACCATTTTTTCTTTCAACATAATAGCTCTTCTTGACAAATTTACCTTTATGATCCTTATGTTTGTCATTTGCAACTTTTATTGGACATTTAGAAGCATAATGACCTATCTTTCCACAATTGAAACACTTAAAGGGTAACTTACCTCTATATTTTCCAGTGCCCTTTTTCAATCTCCTTGCAAAATTTGTTGCCACCTCATCAAGATCATCTAGATCTGATTCATCATCCTTCTCTACCTTTCTAACTTTAAAGGTAGTTTCTTTATTTATAGCATCTTGACCAAAATCTCTCAATTCATAAGAAATTAAAGCACCAAACATTTGATTTCTAAAATATTGATCTAAATTTTGAGCTTCCTCAATAGAAGAAACTTTAGAACTATAAGTTTTAGAAAGAGTTCTCAAAACATTTTTCACAACCTCACTTTCTTCCAGCTTACCACCAAGACCATTGATGGTATTAACAACTTCATCCACTCTAAGCATGTAGTCTATAATATCTTCATCTTCATACATCCTCAGGGTTTCAAAATTTTCCTTGTAATTTTGTATCTTCACTTGCTTGACTTTATCATCTCATTCATAAATTCTCTCCAACTTTGTCCAAATATCTTTTGTAGTTTTAAGGCTTATCACTTTCCCAAGTTCTGAATTAGAAAGTCCACTCAATATAGCATTTCTTGCTTTTCCATTATTCTCATATTCCTTGATCTCATCATCACTTGTTAGACCATTAGTAGGAATAGTATATCCTTTTTCAATTGATTTCTAGACACCAAACCCTAGGAAAACAAGAAGGGACTCTATCCTAGCTTTCAAGTAAGTATAATTCATTCCATTGAACATAGGAGCTTTGACACCCTTCCTGTGCACTATATAGATCTATCTCAAGCGATTAAGCTTCTTCCAAGGAACCACAACTATGATACCAATTGTTAGATCCATAGGACAACTAAGAGGGGGGTGAATCAATTGTACATTAAAATATTCAATCCCTCTTTAACTTTCAAACCCTTATCAAACTTTAAACCCTCGTTAAGAATTAGCAAAATATAAACATATGAAACAAGAATGCAAACAAAACCATACACAAGAGAACACCAGATTTACATGGAAAACCTTAAGTAGGGAAAAAATCATGATGAGGATTATCTCACATATATATGAATAACAACACCAAATATAATTAGGCTCACTACTAAAGGCTCGCTACCCATAAAAGAAGAAAGGCTCACTGCCAAGGGTTCACTGCCCAAAAGAAAGAAGAATAAAAGAAATTATTATAGAGAGATTCACTATCTCAGAGCAACAGGAAAATCCACCACTGCAACTTTGTACCATCTGCAACCTTTGGCTCACTGCCTCTAGCAACTTTAAGCACACTAAAAATGTAGACACCTTTTGCTCACTACATCCAGAGTCATAGGTATTTAATATCACACTCAGATCACCACACTTGATCACATTCGCATCATTCACACACCCTACAACATCTCCAACAACTCATCTTGCATTTATACCATTCATGACTAAACAATCTCAATTAGGTCAGCCTCAATGAAATGCATGCACCTCAAACATGCAACACCAAATAGGTTAGAACCAAACACTTCTACAATGGAAATAAGTGAAGGTATACCACATCAAGGGTTAACTGGGACTAAAATCTACACCAACATGCATCACCACGCTTTCGCTAGCAACAAATAACCTTCATAATTAGCGCTAGCATGCTAGGTCGGCCAAGCCTGCACTAACACTAACAAGTGATCACATGCACACCTCTCCAAGTCTAGAAACACCATGCAAACCACATAGAAACACTCCATAACATTCCAAAATATTTTAGATTATCATGATATCCAATACTATTGCCGTAACCACATATTAAAAAAGAACACATTCATTTTATGCAACTAGACACACTGCCACAAAACACAACTTATGAATCCAAGCTTGTAGAGCAACTCAACACTCCAAGGGAAAGTAGATACAAACAATATAAGCATGTTCCCAAATCTGCAAGATAAGAAACAACAACACAGAGAAATGCAGAGCAATTCCATTTCTCCTAGATAACCTTCTACACAAGTAGACATACTATCAAACACATCTTCCACTACCACACGATCCAGAACATGAAACTATGGATATAAAACCTTTGAATACCTTTGATCATCATATCCAAATCACACAAGCATGTCGTCAATCATGAAGAAATGTGGAACACAACACAAAACACACCTTTGTCATACTGCACACTCTTTTATTCAAATTTTATGAAAGACACTTGGAAACCAAGTGAAGCAGTTGCATTAGCAATACCAACACAACATATCTACAACATTTGCAACACCAACAATCTCCCCATCTACAATACCAACAACTTCCAACAATCTCCATACTGTTGACATCAATGACCAAATGTTGACATAAATGATAACACCAAGAACATATTTGCAATAAAGTAGGCACCAACCTACTAGAGACACCAATCCCCAATACAAATATTTGAGCACCAACTCAATAAGTAGAACACTAGTTCTACTAGATTACAAAGATAAAGCTTACAAAATTTCAATGTTGATTACACAACTTACACAAGATCTAAATTTTCTTTAGACACTCTCCTAAACTCCTTATGATCTGATGATGGCGCACAATGATTGAGATGCAAATCACATTGAATAACACTTTCTCACACAACTTCTCTCACCCTTGGTCACTTTGTTCTTACATTCACATCCATACACAACTATCATGTGAAGTGAGATCTAGATTATATAAAAGACATTACATTACTTTCAATTTATGTTGGCTAGGGATCCACAATTAACTAGGACAACATAAGGTGGACCTAAATTTAAATTACATGAAATGTATGGGAGGTCGGTCCTAAATCAAATTTGTTGCCGCCAAAGAAACATGATGTTGTGCACTTTCACAAGAACCTTAACCTGGACCTATATTATCATCCCACACTATCTCTGGATGATGCACACTACTAGCCTTTACCACATAGTTCCAAAACCATCATTGGTTGACTAACTAGCATAGTGACCCTTTTATCATTTCAAACTTTTTGCAAGATGAATATAACTTCCAAAAACTCTGGAATATGATAGAACATGTGTAGACGTACTGTTTATTCAAACTATAGATCCGCACTCGACATTAGGAAGAAATACAGAACATGAATGTGTTGCCAGAGAAATCTCTCTGCCTTGGGTAACTGACCTGAAACATTTTGGATCAGACTTTCATATCACCATTATCGACATGAATAGATGTAGGCATGATATTGCAAGCATATTGTAAACTATCATATTCATTGTTTTGAAAATGCACAATGATAATGATAATTCAAGTACGATTCATTGTATTCTCACTATACTACTGACATTACACTTTGGACATCAATGAGCACTACTCCTTGACACTACACCTTTGACATCAATGAAAATATTTGTTCAACACTATCAAGGGTTATAGGAAAATTATGATCTCTAATAGACTATCTACAATTAGAAGACAAAATATGACCTACGATGGACTATTAGGGGATAAAGGAAAATGATGACCTCTAATTCTCTATTCAAGTTTTAGGAAGGTGGTGAACTCATAATTGAAGTAACTAGATATGCATAAGCTTCAAAATTAGATTTTAAAAGACAAAAAAAAAGATTAAGAACCAAGGGTCAAGTAGAACAATAAAATCATGCCATAAGGTGTGTTTGGAAGCAGAAGGCCAAAAATCTAATTTTGAAAGAATACATAGTGAAAATGATTGGGAGTTGGGAAGAACTCCTAACAACTACCTAGATAATGATAATGTTGAAACTCTAATCCTAAAGGAGATAAAATGGTTAAGTGTTGAGGATCATGGGATTAGGGGAAAGACAAAAGGTATGACTAGATGAGAAACTCTAAAGTTTGAGACTTTGAAACTTGAGAAAATTTCTAATGAAAAGGCTCCAAATGCCTTAAAAAGAACTTGAAATTGAAGCACATAGGATTTAGCCATAATTTAACATTAAAGCACATTTCTTCATGACCAAGGGAAGGAACAAGAGAAACCAAACAACATGACCAAAAAGAAAGAACAAAGAAAAAACAAAGGGGGGGGAGGGGTCCACGTTTTGCCAAAGCAAGATAGGGTGTGTGTGGAATGCACAATAATATGATTTTATGTTGGAAATTAGGCCCTTACTCTTGTTCCAATGACAAAATTATTTTGTTATCAAACATTCTTTTAGATTATTATCTCTCACAATTCATTGATTTCTCCTCTATTGTTAATCTATGTTAGAGTTTAATGTAAAATTATGTGGGTCCTACTTCCATAGAAATTATCACTTTACAATAGAGATCTTTTTTAATAAATGCAATGGAAGAGGTGTTTGAATGCTTCTACTCTCAACTATTTGCATAAACATATGCAACAAATTCCTCTTCTTTTGAGCATATCAAATATTCATTGCAACCACTTAGGACTAGTAGCAATTAAGACAATACTTAATACTTGGAACCCACTAAATTGTCTAGTAAATCTAATCTTATTGATAAAGAAAACTAAAAATATTGAATTGAACTAAATATAATAGACACATTTATAAAGTCACAAATACCTTTTATAGAAACCATCATTTTTTGAAATGAGAATGTTTAATATCTCCATTATATATAATGATCATTAGACATTAAACCTCCTTCACTAAAACCCTTTACATCACATATCTTTATAAAACTTAACAATCTAATCCAAATATTCCCTCACGTTTTATATTACTTCATACCACCTATAATTTCAACATTATTCAATACAAACAAACAAAAAATAAAAAGCTCTTTTCATTGTCTTTGCATTATAGCCTAATGACACACCCCCACTTCCAAGAATGTTGCTCTTGTCACAATCGTTTTTATTGCAAATTGTCTCCTTTTGTAGTTATGAATTTGACTTATTATTGTTTTTAAATTAAATAATTTTGGTAATACCTCCATGGACTCTACAATTTATCTCCGCACTATCAGGATGTTCTGCACGCTATACCATGGGTGAGTTCGCGTGAAGGCCCGCGTATCATTTTATAGGATTCGAATATTCCAAAGATATTCAAAGCTTGATATTCTATTGGATATTCCCATAGAGACAAGAATATTATTTTCTTTCCATTTATGTCCGTGGATTTAATGACTTGCATCCAAAAAAGCGGCGTGACAAAACTTTTGTCTCACTGCTAAAAGTTTCCACCATTTTAGCCCCTTTTTTAAACATTTTATTTATAGAAAGGAGCATGCATGTATGTCTCATGCCAAATAATAGAAGGAAGCATCTAAAATATGTGATACTTATCAATATATATTTATATTAAAAATATTTCATTAAAATATACAAAACTAAAAATTAATTAGCATGAGTATACAAATACAAAGAAAAACTAAAACATAACCATTATATTTTTATAAAAATAATACTAAAACTATAAAAAGTCTTAAGAAAATAAAATAAATTTTAAATAGTTTGAAAGTAAAACAAAACAACTCTTAAGTAAATAAAAATAAAATAAACAATGTTAATGAAACAAGAATAATTTTTAAGTAAATAAAGAAAACAATTTTAAATAAAATAAAATAATCTTAAATGAAATAAAAATAACTCTTAAAATAGAAATTAAGTAAATAATGTAGATAAAATAAAATAATTTTTAATCAAAAAATAAGTTGTGTCCATGTGTATAGTAAATAAAATATTTCTTATGCTCGTGTGCCACTAGGTCCATATGTCTATGCCCTAATGACTAGTTTCGACACATGGGCTGTTGCTCTTACCAAACGGATGTAGTGCGGTATCTCTCGCATGCAGGTTAGGAATTCTAAGACTAGCATTAACATTTAATGAGCATAATTTTCCTTTTTGAATTGGCTACTTGATCAATCAAAATTAGGGGTTGTGTTCAATGCGGCCATTTTGGTGGATGATCTAGATGTAGTCACAGTTACAAAATTAGGGGTTGGGATCCCATGGCCAGACAATATTGACGGGATGTTTCAGCTCGGGGTGGTGGTGGAGCAACAACCATTTCTCTTGAACATGGATGAGAGAGGCATGTTGCATCACATACATTGGACCATGATTGGGTACAATTTCCTGTGTCACAAGTTGGGCTTGATTGAGGTCAAAGGCATTCAATGGTGCAGGGATTTTGCTGAGGTGGTGGAGGTGGGCAACTTCTATGATGAAGAAGAATGACAGAAGCTCTCAATTTTTTTGGGGGTTTGGGCTACAATGCTAGTTTCGTCCTTTGTATTTTGGGTTTGTAGTTGGGCGTAGTTGGTAGTTTTTTGGTGACAAGGGTGCTTAGCAAAGCTTATCTTTCAGGCCCTGATTTTGGGGTTCTATATCCATGTACATGATTTTTGAATATCAATATACTCCATGCAACTTTGGTTGCATTTTACGGATAAAAAAAAATTGTAAATCAATAAAATAGTTTGAAATTGGCATTTATTAATATAGTTAAATGTATTTAAGATATGCATACATGTTGTAATTGTCGATGCTACTAGCATATCTATCTTTAAAACATATATGTCAAAGGAATTGAAAGATATCATTCTCAAGGTGTCTATTTTTATTGGATTTGTAATTTAACTGGAATATGTTGGCACTATTTTCAACTTGTGTCAATTCCCTTGTGATGCCCATTAATTATATCCGATCAAAAAAAAAAAAAATGATGCATCATGCTCAGGACCTTCTATAAGTTGCAAGATCCCCTTGTTGAGTTATAGCCAAGAAGTCCCATTTCCAAGTCCCATAATTGTCTAAGTGTTAAAGTTTCAAACTTTCGAGCTTTCACTTACTTGCATACCTACATGCCTCCTCTATCGCTTTCGTTCCTCCATCTCTTCCACCTCCTTTTCCCATCTTTTTCCTAAGTTTTTGGGCTTCGAACATCGGCCTTAACTTTTAACCCTTGTCACTTCCCCTTCATAAGTCTTATTTCCTCCCTCTGATCACCGAAGTCCCAATTACGTCTTGAATTTTTAGACTTTGGGAATCGACCTTCATCTCTACCTCTTGTCATCCTTTCATCCTAAGTGTAATCCTTAATCCTTTCACCTGATCATCAAAATCCTGACGAATCCTTCAAAAATAGCTAAGTCTCAAGGTTTCAAATTTTTGGGAATTGACCTTCCTCTTTACCTCTTACCTTTATTGTTGTAAGATGTAATCATTCTTCCCGGCCTCCGACCCCCGATGTCATGAGCCTTTTGGTATTTCAAATGTCAGAATTTTTTCTTACCCTCTACTAAACTTTATGGTAGGATGTAAGTCATCTTCTTGACTCCCGACTCTCGAAGTTTTCCTCCCCTCTATATTCTTTTGAATCCTTCCATTTCTCCCTTCATCTTCATGTTCTTCCAGTAAGTGGTAAACTCGAGGCCCAATGCCCAATGTCCAACGAAGGTGCTTTGCTTAGGGCTCTAGACCTTTTAATGATTAGTTGAGTATTTATTGTGGGCTCGAAGGCTCAACAATTCTACTGGTTGGTGTGTTTTTTACAATGGTGCCATTAATGCTTGAACGACTTTCTTAACTAACTGATTCAATTTTGGGGCTTCAAGGAAAAAATTTAATGCACCTGTTGACTTCTACAAGTGGATTTTGTGGCACCCATACTCATTTATTGTTGTTGTCCCCTCTGACTTTTCCATGCCCTAATCGCTGATTACATAAGGGATTTTGGGTGATAACATTCAAAACTAGAAAGTATTCAATAATGATACAAACTTATGGAAATTCCTATATTGTGCGGATGAGTATCACAACCAGGAAATTGGTTTCCAAAACTTTTTAGAAAAAATTGATGGGAAGGACACCATTTTTGGAAATGAAGTAATTCAACTTGAGACCGATAAAATTCTTAAAGGGTTGGTAGCCCTAGAGAGAGTTTTTGATAACTTTGATAAGTGTAATGCAAAGCATAATTCTAAACATGAACAAGACTTCAAGGAAATCAATTTGGGGATTGAGTATGTGTCTAAGAAGGTTTATATTGGTAAGAAACTCAACCCAAAAATCAAAATAATGCTAATTTCCCTACTCATGAAATATAAGCATGTCTTTGCTTGGTCATATGATGACCTACAGGCTTATAGAGAAGATCTATTTCAACATGAAATCCCCTTGAAGCAAGATGCTAAGCCTTTCAGAAAGAAGTAGAGACCAATAAATCCTACCTTAGCACCCAAAATATAATAGGAGCTAATGAAGTTAAGATATGGGGGCATCATAAAGCCTATCAGACATTCCAACTAGGTTTCCAACTTGGCACTAGTGAAAAAAGAATGGAGATATCAAACTATGTCTGGATTTCAAAAATCTAAATATATCTTCATTAAAATATAATTACCCATTGCCTAATATGGAGGCAATGTCGCATAAGGTTACTAGTTGTGAGCTCTTTCCCATGATGGATGGGTTATTAGGGTATAACTAGGTAAAAGTAAAAGAACCAGAGCAATATAAAATTGCCTTCACCACACCATGGGGCACATTTCTCTATGTCGGAATACCTTTTAGTTTGACTAATGCAAGAGCAACATTTCAAAGATCCATGGATGTTGTTTTTTAGATTTCATAGATATATTCATGGTGGTATATTAGGATGACCTAACAACATATTCTAAGAAAGAAGAACATTGTATGCATTTGGAAAAGATATTTATAAGAACCTTGGAATATGTAATTTCATTGAACCCTAAGAAGTGTACATTTGGGTTTACAAAACTTGGAAATTTTTTGGGACATATAGTCTCAAAAGATGGAATCAAGATTGATCCAGAAAGGGTTGCAACAATTAACAGAATTCCAATCCCTAAGACTGTGAAGGGGATTCAGTCAATTTTTGGCCAAATCAACTTTATTAGAAGATTTTTCACAAATTTTTATGAGACAACAAAATCCATCTCTAAGATGTTGAGAAAACAAGAATGAGTTGCATGAGAGGATGAGGTTGTCAAAGCATTTAACATCAAGAAGGCTATCAAAGAGGCACCAATACTCAAGTCCACTAACTTTGCTAAGCCTTTTCATTTGTTTTCTTTTGAATCCTTTCATACTATAACTATTATATTATTGAAAAAAAATGATGAGGGTTATGAACAACCCATTTATTTCTTTAGAAAATCACTTCAAGCAGCAAAATTGAAGTATGATATTATGGAAAAATAGGCCTATTCTCTTGTAAAAGTTGTAAAAAAATTTAGGTCATACTTAGTGGGTGAAAAAATAGTGGCTTATTTACCTAATGTTGTAGTCAAATACATATTCACTTAGCAAGAGGTCAATGGGAGAATATGTAGATGGATCAATAATATCTAGGAGTTTAATATTGATGTCCAAATAACTACACTTGTTAGAGGACAGGGTTTAGCCAAACTGATGGTTGAATCCAATCTTGAAGCCAACCAAATAAATCAAATGGAGGAGGATATTCCTATAAAAGAATGTGATGTTCAATCTTGCCTATGGTATAAGGATATCTTATACGACTTGAGAAACATGGCATGCCCTAATCACATGACTAATAACCAAAAGAGGACTCTAAAGTTACAAGCTATAAGATATGTCATGATTCAAGATTTTTTATACTAGAGAGATAGGTCAGGTGTTATGCTTAGATGTGTGGATGAGGAACAGACTGCAAGGATCTTAAATGAAATGCACAATGGTGAATATAGAGGACACTACATGGCCAAAAAAACTTCTCATAAGATCCTAAGATCCAAATATTGGTGGCCTTCCCTCTTCTCTGACACACGCAAAATGGTAAATAAATGTGATGCTTGCCAAAATAAATCTGGTAAGTTAAAATTCTTTGGTGCTTTACCTCTTAGAATGCAGAATGTAGAGGCCCCTTTTCAACAATGGGCATATATTTAATGGGTGGATTCAATGAGAAATATAGTGGCAGCCACAATTGGATATTGGTAGCCATAGACTATTTCACCAAGTGGGTGGAAGCAATCCCCACAAGAAAGACAACTAGTAAGGTTGTCACAAATTTTATCATGGAAACATTATGATCTAATTTGGAACTCCTGCAAAGTTGATCATGGATAATGCAAGGTGAACTTCAAGTTAGAATAATTTACAAATTTTTGTAGTAGTTATGGAATTGCTATATCATAATTTCCCCTTACCACCCACATGGTAATGGACAAGCTGAGTCCAATGACAAAAGTCTCATGAAAATTATGAAGAGGGTGATGGAAAAGAACAAAAGATCTTGGGATTCAAAATTGAAATTAGCATTGTGGGATGATAGGACAACCATAAAGAAAGCCATAAAAAATCCCCCTATGAACTGGTATATGGACTTGCTACGAGATTACTAATGAATAATTTATTACAAATGTATAAGTTCATCTAGGAATATGAGGATGACATTGATGATAGTTTGATGATCAAGATTAACCAACTTATAGAGTTGGATGAGTCACGGAGGAAAGAACATAGCATTAATCTCAAAAAGCAATTCCAAGTCAAATACCTATTCAACAAAAGAGCATCATATATGAGATTCATAGTTGGAGATCTTGTATTGATGTGGAATGCTAGAGTCTAGGATAAGGGAAAACATGGAAAATTTGAGGCTCTTTGGATTGGCCCTTATGTAATCTAAAGTAATCATGATGAGGTCACTCATATTTCTTACAGAACATGAATGAAGAAATATTGGAATTTCTAGTGCATGGGAAATTTCTCAAACCCTATTTTTCATAATTAGGGCATATCCATACTCAATGTATTATAATATAACTATAAGCTTTGTTGGTTTATGTTTTGGTTTTTTATGGTTGGCTTGATTCTCTATAATTCCCTAGATTCTTGCTCTATTTTAGCTAAACAAACATCCCCAACTAGAGCCATTGGTGGCACTATTTTTAACTTGTTCCAGTTCCCTTGTGATACCCATCAATTATATCCAATCAAAGAATATTTCAATGGTACATCATGCTCAAGATATTTTGTAAGTTGTAAAATCCCTTTGCTGAGTTATAGCTAAGAAGTCCCATTTCCAAGTCCCAAAATTGGTTGTGTTAGAGTCTCGAGTTTTTGCTTACCTGCATATCGCATGCCTCCTCTGTCGCTCCCATTCCTCCATCTCTTCCACCTCCTTTTTCCCATCCTTTGCCTAAGTTTTTGAGTTTTGGCCATTGACCTTAACATTATATATGAAACAAGATTACTAATTATCATAACTATCATCCTAATTAACTAACATTGATGACCAATTCCTCAAAATCCCAAATAATGATACTATTTCATACCTAGCTAAAAATGTTATACATCTTCCACTTCTCATCTTTTGATCCAATTTCATTTCTAAAAAATACTCACAAATTTTGTTTTGTTGTGTTCATCATGCTTTCTTCTATATATTTCTTTCCATCGTAGTTTCTCAAATCTAAATTATTTTACTCTTCAAGTAAAACAATATTTGGAATAAAATTATGTCATGAAATCTTTTGTGTGATTGAAATTGTTTTAGCTGTAAGAATCATAATTGATAATTCTATATAGTAAAAGCCTATTTTGGGCTTCACTGAAATGCATTGAGTTACATTTATAGTGGCTACATAGTTTGGTAGTTGTAGGGATCAAAGTAGTCAATAAATAAATAAATATGATTTATTTAATTAATTAGGAGAATAATGTTAAATTAGGACTTTATTAAATAAAGATAATTTATTTAATTAGTCAAAAATGATGATTGACGATGAATTAATTAAATAATGTTAAATTACTTAATTAATAGAAAAATATGAAAAATAATAATAATTAAATAACAATGTATTATTTAATCATTTAGGGGAAGAAGGTTGAGAGTTAGTCAAAAAGTGTTGTTCACATGTCAGGATAATTTAGGTTATTTGCAGATACTATTCGGGAGTTCAATTATTTGGAGTAATTTGAATTTTCAAATGAGGATGATGAGGTTTCTTCAAATCCCCGTCCTCCTTTAGAGGTAGTTGATGTACCTTCACCTTCATTGATTCATTGTGCAGAGTCACTGATTGAGGCTCCCATCATTCTTGTTTAGCAAGACCATTCATTTTCTATTGGTGACTCATTAAGAAATTCCAATGATTCATTGCAATGTGTATCTCATTCTCTTCCTGGTTAGGATTCCTATTTATCAAACATTGCATCTTTGTTTGTGGAGTCTCGCAACTTCAGATTTAGAGGACACATTTGAGGGGGTATCTCCTATTTGATGACAATGATTGCACAACTATTATCAAACCATCTTTATCTTTGGATCTTGTTCAACATTCATTTTCACAGATTCTTGGTTTGTCACCTTCTTCATTAATTGTGGCATCTTCATCTTTAATGGAAAAGGAGACACATGAGCAACTTTCAGAGACATCATCATACATATGTATGCTTCTTTTTTTCAATTCCTATTTGGAAAGGAAAGCATTCCTGCATTTGTACTCGGTTTTGTTTCTTCTAAAAGGGAGATAAGTTGTTTTTCGATAGTGGATAATGTTTTGTCTTCAGGAATTTACCATTTTTGTAGGTGATTATACATTATGGGGGGCTATATAGTCTCTCTATTTCCCTCTTATTGGGGGATATTGATTATAATGTATCCTCATGATGGATGTAGTTCTTGGGGGGTATTGATGTTGATACCTACATACTTCTATCACTTGTACATGATTTTCATTGCATCTCATTTTTGGAGAGGAGTTTTGTCCCACTAGGTTTTCTCCTTTACTTTGTTTGTGAGAGATTAGTTGTACATGGGTACCTAACATGGCCTCATTGACGAGACCCATATTACATTTTTAAATTGCATCATTTGCATAATAACTACACTCCCTAAGTTGTACTTATAGGGGTTGTTTGTGTGAATGGGGTTATTTACTAAGTAGTCATTAGTAAGGACCTATTCACATAATAAGTTTACTTAGGAGTTAAGTTATCCTAGGTGTCATTTCTAGAAGTTAGTTATAATGGATCCATGTCTCATTATTTACTTTTAGTCATTTAGGCATTTAATAGTTATCTCATTAATTTATTTTTTTACATTGAGAATTTAATGTTTGTATCAAGGGTAGTTGTCATCCCTTATCAAACCTTTCCTATATATACAAGGTGCTTGTACATTGTATATCATCAATTGATCAATTTCTAGATCATCATATCAATTCACAATATTCATGTAAGCTCATGTTACAACACTTTCTTGTGGATGGTATCTTGCTTGTTGATCCATTAAAGACTGCAACTTCATTTGGGTTCATTAATATTTCCAAAAAATAGAAGAGTTTAGGGTATAGGAAATGAAAAGATAAATTGGGAATTGCATAATGCTTAAGTGAGTGATGTATGATTCCTTTAATATAATTATAGTATGATAAGTTAACATCATTGGGATTGGGGTACTAATATTACTTATTGATTCCTATATATATGAGGTTATGAGTAGTAGTTGATATCATATTGTAATTTTTTTTCTAGTTGAATACTTCTAGATTTTTCCCCCCTTGGAGTAGCTTATTTTTATCAAGCATTTGCATCTTATTCATATTATATTATTCTCTTGTGCAAGAAATAGGTATTTTTGAATCCTATAATAGCTAGGAAGATGAATAAAGGTTTGTGATATTATCCTAGTGCAATCAATGCTAGGAATGCTTATAAAGAACAATACAAAACCTATTGTAAGGGTTTTATATTGTGTGTGTAGTGCTATTTCTATAGATTAGAAAAAAATTGTATAAGCAATACATATGATAAGGGCTATAAGGTGAGGCTACAAAATCAATTTCTAGGAAATATTTATCATGGTGACAATAAAGGAAGAAGTTGTAGACAATTAATAAGTTATGAAAAATAATCACAAATAAGTTGTAAGAAGTGTGAGAGGAAGAAAATTAGGAAGGAATACTCAAAAAGTTGTTTGTGTGACTTCAATATTATAGAATATAACTTTAATAGAAATATGATGCTTCAATATTTAAGAGATATATCCAATCATGAACCGAGTTGTAGAGAAGATTGAAATTTTTAAGAAGAATATGAAAGATTCAAAAATAACATTTATGTGATCAAATTCAAGATTCGTGCCCTCAATAGATAGAAAATAAAGTTTAATAGAGGTAAAAATCTAACAAGTTTAGAAGTGGTGTTTGAGTTATTTTGAAAAGCTAAAATTCTAGTGAGTTTGGATTCTAAAATGTTTATGCATGGTCTAAATATCGTGAATGTTACACAACCATGGAGGCATCACCATAAAAGTGATGGAATCCTAGTTGAGGTAATTTTTAAAAATTACATGGTTTTGCATGATTTTACAACTAGTTCAAAGGGAGTTCTGCATCTAGACAGCTCTAAAATCATCATGCAAACTCAACCTCTTCCATGAAGACAAGTCCAGTTAAGCTGGAGGTGGTTTTTGATAAAGCCAAGCATTCAACTCTTTTTAGAGTTGGTTATTTCATTCTTCTTTCTACTTTATGCAAAAGAAAGAGATTGTAACTTATTTTTTGAGATATTTTCAATATAGATCAGCAATTTCATGTATTTTCAAGCATATTTTTCAGATTTATACAAGAAAAACTCCTATTTTTCAATAAAAGCAATATGTTTCACTCTCAAAATTTATGTGTTTAGTGTTATTACGAATGATTTGATCTAATGTTTGTGATTTTTCAATATTGAAACCTTTAATTATGTCTCGTTTGAAAACATTTTTATGCAAGAATACACAAAGATCATATAGGTTATAGGTTGTTTGGATACTTCCAGTAGTTATAGTTGTGAAAACATACATTTTTCCTTCAATAAAACCTGAAAGATAACCTTCCTTTGAAATACTGTTATATGGACTTGTTCAAAATTTTGGTGTGCATCGAATAAGGTAGATTTTTAGAGAAATTTTGAGTTGAAACAACAAGTGCAGGTCATTTAATCATTGGTGCATCACCTCTTAGGATCAGTAATCTTTCATTTTTAGTTCTTCTACCCTTTTTCTCATCAAATCAATAGTTTTTGGGAGGTTCATCAAGGGAACCAACCCTCTTTAGAGATTCATATTCACCATAAGCAACCCATAGCTTGAATATAATCCCATGTTTCATAGGATAGCTAAGTTTTAGACTTATCCAGGGTGCAATCCTTGTGACAACAAAACAACTTCCAACCTTTTATTTATGTAGAAGGGGTAGTAAGAGTTCATTTTTGGTAAACTACATAGGGAACAAGAATAATATCATACTACCTATAGTTTATATAGTTTTAAAATTCTTGGAGAAAATGAGGAGCATTAGCTTCTCCAAAATATTCATCATAATACAACTACCTCAAGAAACAACAAAATCTAGCTATTTTCTCACATGTTGCATGGAATTTTTTTACAATTTTCCAATTGTTATGAGTTCAAAATCTTGGATAGTGTTGTAAGAGAGGGGGACCACTGCATGGAAGACCCTAGGTCATGGAGGGTCAAGACGCGAGAGGCTACCCTAACTTACCTCAGATAAATGTATTCTTTAGGGTATGGGGATGAGAATGATGAGGATTTTTAGGTCCTACGATCACTCTGCGATCTGAATTTTGATACAGGGCTAGATGAGTCAGTTTTTAGGTCCAATTTTGCACCTTAGAGAGCTCTCTGTCTGAAGACATTAGTTCGGTGCCCTGGCGTCTCAAAAGTGTGTTGTAGTTTGTACAGCCAAACAACAGTCGAGACAAGGTTAAACACACCAAAATGACTTACCAGCCTAGCTATTTAACTAAAAGGCCAAAATGATGTAACTAAATAGATTAATTAATTTCTAATGTTATAAATCAAATAAGCAAAAGTGATAAAGATGAGGAGAATCTCACCAATGAACTCATTCACCAGCTGATCCTCTAAGAGCTCACACACCTACACACAACAACAAGAGAGAGAATGTTGGGGGGTGGTTGTATAGGGGTCTACCTCAGTCAAACCCCCATTTAGGTGTTCCCACCTCCACTAAAAACCAATGGAAAAGAGATAAAGAAGTTATAAAAACACAAGCACTACAAACAATACTATGCTACTCAACCAAATGATAGAGGAGAGGAGAGGGAAGCTTACCACCTCCACCAAGAGCACTCAAGGTTGCTTGGGGGAGAAATGAGAGGAACTCAAGCCTCTGTTGCAATGGCGTGGTTCCAAACTTGCTCTACCGATGTGATGGAGTGAGATATTGCTGCTATCGAATGCTTGGAAGTGAGCTTGTGAGAGTGAGAGTATGAGAGCCAAGTCTATTCAAGATTTCTTCCAACCTCCAAATGCAAGTTCAAAGACTGATTATGAAGGAATGAGAAAGAAAATGGCCATATTCGGGTCGGGTGGCCGAAGGAGGCATTACAACTTCGCTGCCAATGGGAAGAGTAATGCCTCTGCTGGCTCAGTTGCAAGAATCTTCTAGGGACGTAAGTGCACCGTGCAGGCATCCCTGACAGAAACACCTCCACCGACACACAAAACAAGCACCAAGTGGACTTCCATCAATAGGATTAAGTGAATTTAAGCCTCTGACTTAGGTTTTCTAAAGTGTAAAGAGGAAAACAGGGGAATTGCACCTAGGGTACAAATTCGCTCTTATAAATTTTTCCCCCACTTTAGCGAGCACAAGTATTGATAAGTGCTTGGTAAAGTAGATCAAGAAGAGAGTAGGGTAAGAAAAGTATACCTAAATCATTGAGGAATCAGACCGCGATCTAGTGAACTTGAAGATGCAAGAAAAATAAAGGACTCCATAGTTGTTTGGAAATATGAAGTTGGAACAACAAATCACCTTATAGGCCCGCAGACCTTGCAAGGAGGAAACCCCCAAGATCTCTCACATGGAGGAAGCCCCAAGGAAGCAGACTCTGCAGAGTCAGGAAGAGGCGACATGTCTACCCTTAGATAGAACATGTCAGAAGTGGCAACATGTCCACTCGTAGATAGAGCGTGTCTAAAGCATCGATGCGTCTACCCGTAGATAAAACGCATCTAAAAGCGGCAACATGTCTACCCACAAATAGAACATGTCTAAAGCGTTGATATGTCTACCCATAGATAGAACGCATCTAAAAGCAATGACATGTCTACCCATAGATAGAACATATCTAAAGCGTCAATACATGTACCCACAGATAGAATGCATCTAAAAGCGGTGACATGTCTACCTGTAGATAGAACATGTCTAAAGCGGTTGGTCACGCAGACCAAAAAAAACTTTCAAAGGGATCCCTCAAGAACCCTTCAAAAGGAGAGGGGGTCCACTCAAGGGACACATGGTTTGAAAAAGTAAGGTCTAGTCAGGCTACGCCCAAGCTAGACATGAAAGGACAAATGGAACGAGTCTAGTTGGGTCACCCCTAGGGTAGATGTGAAAAAGTCCATTCGTTACAAAGGATTTTGAAGAAAGGGTCCTTGAGGAACCTGCCATGAAGTATAAGGGGGATCTACTCAAGGGACACTCAACTCAAAAGTCGCCATCTTAGAGCAATTCGTCATCAAGGGATCCTTTCAAAAGATGTTCACTTCATCAAGGAATTCAAACGGAAGGTCATGCCCCCATGAGAGGGGAAGTCAAAGTAGTTCCCACTTCAGAGGAGGGTCTTCAAGTCCTTTCTTTACGAACCCATGATGAAGGAAACACATTCCATTAGGGTTCCAAGTTGAGAATACACTTCCAAGAAAAAGGTATTGTGAAGACTTTCAAGAAAAGATTCATTGGCGGTGAATTCATTTTCTGAAAGTCGAAGTGTTAAAGATGTTGTCGCACATAGGAGGGACAACTGTGAAGAACCCTTCTGGCTCAACTTCAACCCTGATGCTCAAACTGATTATTTTTTTGTGTTTTGAAGGTTTTTGATTTTTTTGAGGTTTTTGCATGAAAAGAACATAATGCGATTTTGAAAGAATTGCTTCTAAAATCTATGATAAATACAATAAGGTGAAAACTGACACAAATAGATCCTTGAATTGATAGCAAATGGTTTTATTATCCCTTTTCAGTGATTACAATATTGAAACCCTAGCATGCAGACAAAAAGGTAAAACTGATTGCATTATTTAAAAACCTGATTTGCTTATTGTAGCCACTCCAGAATGATGAAGACTTTGTACGGCCAACCTCAAGAAGACATTTCCCAATCTCAAAATTGTTGCAAACTGACCCAGTGACCAAGGCATCCCATCTGGTGCAGGCAGAAGACCAAAAATCAAGGCGTCCAAGCTCACAGGAGAAGTACGACCTCAAATCTGATTTGTACAGCCTTCACACAGTAGCAAATAAATCTGTACTATCTTGGGAAATGCGCCAGTAGTCTGAGAACTAATGGAAAATGAAAAATATTCCCCTCTGGAAAGGAATCAATCCAAAACACTGACTATTAAGAACTCATAGTAAGATCTATAATAACCTTTGAATGAAGTTATTCAACTACGGGCAATAAATCAGCTGATATCTCACATCCTCTGAACTGCAACATTGAAGATGACTCATTCTCCAATGCAAAAGACAACTGAAACCCTTGGCTTCGTTCTCTAAAGGAAGAATTGACTAAAATTGATTTTCATAACATAATGATGAAGTTTTCTCAAAGAAAACTTATATATTCTCAGCTGGGTCGATTTCCTTCAAAAAGCACCATTTAAATAAAACTTGAAATTTCACTTTTAATTCTTCAATAGTTTGGATGCCCCTTTTAATTAAAATTATTGATTAAAAATGGTCCCTTCTTTATGATGGTCGACCCCCTTTAAAAATTCACTTAAGTTATAATATTAAATTATATTATAACTTTATAATATAAGCTTCAACTTAATTAATATTTATTTTGGCAAATAAATATTAATATCTCTCTCAATATAAGTAAGATTAACGAACCGTCTGAAGCCGGATGATAAGTGACTGAATCTGCATATGACCAGACCATACTACTAAAAATAGAAGGGGTGCTCCGCTGAGTGTCTCCACTTACTAAAAATAGTAAGTCAAGCAACTGATGTCCAAATGACTCTGAACGAAAGCCAACTGAAAGATTCTACCAACTAAAGCCAAGCCAAGCCTCAACAAGACCCTCTATCCACCCTATTAGCCTACGAGGGTCACATAATAGGCTAATCTCAAGAACTGAGAGATTTCAACTGGAAGGGGACATTACAACAACTAAAGCAAAGAAGAGAGAAAAATAAAGAAAAGGAAGAAAGTACAAACAAAGGGCACTAGGGCATCTGGTTTAGCAAGTTCAAATCTATCTGAGCTCATATAATAGTAGGTAACCGCAATGCAAGGTGAAAGATCATCAATCCCCAACCAGATCAGGAAGAATGCATGAAAAAAAAAGTAAAAATAAAAAAATTGGGTCAACATGGAAGGGAAGCCTAAATTCCCCAATGCTTTGCATCATACCCAATTTATTGAAAATCAAGCACAAACATGGAAGAATGATGGTACAAATAGAAGAAGGTTTACGACACACAAACCACACCTGTATCCACACACCAACAAGGGTGATGAGGGTCATCCAGAAACACGTAGCACAAGTACAAGGGAGCACATTACAAAAACATGCACACAAGATCAAGAAAGGGGGGACCTCCTCCTAACACTGATCATCGAAAAGGTCATCCGCTTCCCAATCTAAATCCTCATAAGGAGAAGGAGGATGAGCTTGCAAGGGTGGAATGTTAAGAGGGGCATCCGGCCCTCCTGCAACAAGGGCCAAGGAAGAGGGCCCCTTGAGGTCCTCTCCACCAAGCTCTTGTGGAGTCAAATTTAGTAACTTTGTGAAGATCGCCGACAAGGTCGAGACTTCATCCACAAAGTTAAACATGCACCCCATAAGAGCGCCATGTATTACCTCAACAAATGGGATGAGTTGTGCCTAAGATCACTGCTAGGCTCACCAAATGATTCAAGAGCGGTGAAAAACTTAAGAGAGGCCAGGACTGATTCTGTCACAAGGACAAAACAGGTCATCACAAGGCCACCTTGTGAAGGTGGGCTCCTCCTACGTCCTTTATTGCAAGGAGGACTAGCCTCTACCTCTTTCTTCACGGGAGGGGACGAACTCCTCGCAAATGAAGCTAGAGGTGCAAAGGAGGAGGAGGACAAAACCACAACGGATATGACTGAAGTAACCATATCCATGGGTTTAGGGAAGGGCTGAATATCTAGAATAGTCATTAGAAAAGGTGGCTCTACCGAAGGAGTGATAAACACTTGTACCTGTTTAGGGTTAGGAGTGTTTGTGCTCACAACAGAAGCCGAGAGTAGATCAGGAAAAAGAGACACAACATGAGGGGAGGAAGAAGACGCTGCAGAGGGCCCTAAAGTAGGGATGGTTGTTTCTTCCTCCTTCTATTGTGAAGTAGCCTACTCAGCTAGGAGATCCTTTCACCAACGCTTGCGTTCACGTGCAAGGCAGTTCCTACGGCTCTTGGAGTTAGAAGCCATAACTTGCAAAGGGACGAGAGGTTCCTACTCAATCATAAAAACATCCACTATGGTTGTGTTAGGTGGAGGAATAGGTTCTTGTGCAGGAGCAAGGGGAGCAGGTTGAGGCGTGATGGGTGGAGTTGACTCAAGAGCCTTGGCAACGAGCCTCTTTCTGCTCACTTCCTTAGGAGCAGGAGTAGTAGGAGGTTGCAGCGGTCAATACAAGGAGGATTCTCCTTGAAGAATCTTCTTCCTTTCATACTGAATGATTTTAGGCTCTGTCGATAGAATATGAAGCTCGAATGCAAGACGCTTAGGCTTTCGCCAAGCAAGCACTGAAGGGTTCTCCTGCAAATGAGGAGCGGGACCCAAGGGTACCATAGCTAAGTGAGAAGAAGCGTCTAACTGGGTAGCGGAAGAGGAAGAAGGAGGATCACAAGACTGCTTCTCTTCTTTCCTCTTTTGGGCTTTGGTGGCCTCACTGTCAGCCTTCAAACAAGCCCTATGTGAAATAACATAGGGCGAGGGAGGGTACCTCACCCTCGGCCTCATACATACTTTCTTATAGTTTTGATATGTCTTATGTAAAAGGTTTGTCCTAGGCGGAAGGGGGTCCATAGATGTAGATCATGGGTGATCCAAGGAGTAGCTACCACGTGCAACCGATGGTTAATAACCAGTGTCGTGGATTACATGTACGAAACCTCCGTGGATAAATTTTAAACATTTATGCATGATGGAGGGTACCGCGTTCATCACCACCAGCCAAGGGATACCCAACTTTACATAGAAGAGTTCAGACCTAGGGATGATATCAAAAAAGAGGTTTATGGACTTAGGCCCGACTAAAACTGATAGGACAATGCTACCCAAGGGGGGTACGAGAATACTGTCATGTGTGCAAATGAAACTCATGGGAGCATCATATCCATCCTTATGTAAAAATTTAATTAGCATAATCTCCTCTGTTATTATATTTACTTGTGATGTTGGGTCAACAAGAACACCTGCTACGATATTCCCATTGATCCGTGTGGGAATGTAAAGAGGAGATGGTTCCTTGTTAAAGCCCATCGGCAAGTCCTGTGAAGTAAAGGTTATGCCAACACTACTATCCACAAGCTGCACAGAGGGGATGGGTTGATGCAGGAAGGAGGCCATTACACACACTAGACAGTGCTTTCACAAAGTCCCTAAAATTCAATAGATAAGATGGTGACCCAATTAAGGTTTTGTCATGCAATACCTTTAGAACCTTCCAACTATGCCACCTAGGAGTCACAAGTCGGGTTGCAAGGCGATAGCCTTACAACACTCACACCTACTACACACCTAGAGTATGAGGAAAGGGACTGTTAATATCGCAAGAATGAAACCAAAATGGTTCACATTAGGTTCACCAAAAATGTAAGAGAGGGGGAACACTGCATGCAAGACCCTAGGTCATGGAGGGTCAAGATGCAAGAGGTTGCCCTAACTTACCTCAGATAAATGTATTGTTTAGGGTATGAGGATGAGAATGATGAGGATTTTTAGGTCCTACGATCACTCTGTGATCCGAATTTTGATACAGGGCTAGGCGAGTCAATTTTTAGGTCCAACTTTGTGCCTTAGAGAGCTCTCTGTCTAAGGACGTCAACGCAGACTATGGACAACAGGACAACGCACTAACGTCTCGAAAGCGCGTTGTATTTTGTATGGCCAAAATAGCCAAGACAAGGTTAAACACACCAAAACAACTTACCATCCTAGCTATTTAACTAAAAGGATAGAATGATGTAACTAAATAGATTAAGTAATCCCTAATGTTATAAAGCAAATAAGCGAAAGTGGTAAAGATGAGGAGAATTTCACCAATGAACTCGTTCACCAACTGATCCTCCAAGAGCTCACACACCTACACACAAGAAGAGAGAGAATGTTGGGGCGTGGCTGTATAGGGGTCTACCTCCGTCAAACCTTCATTTAGGTGTTCCCACCTCCATGGACAACCAATGGAAAAGAGATAAAGAAGTGATAAAAACACAAGCACTACAAACAATACTATGCTACTCAACCAAATGATAGAGGAGAGGAGAGGGAATCTTACCACCTCCACCAAGAGCACTCAAGGCTGCTTGTGGGATAAATGAGAGGAACTCAAGCCTCTACTGCAATGGCGTGGTCCCAAACTTGCTCTACCGACGTGATGGAGTGAGATATTGTTGCTATCAAATGCTTGGAATGCTTGGAAGTGAGCTTGTGAGAGAGAGTATGAGAGCCAAGTCTGTTCAAGATTTCTTCTAACCTCCAAATGCAAGTTCAAAGATTGATTATGAAGGAATGAGTAAGAAAATGACCATATTCAGGTCGGGTGGCTGAAGGAGGCATTACAACTTCGCTGCCAATGGGAAGAGTAACTCCCCTATTGGCTCAGCCGCAAGAATCTTCCAAGGATGTAAGTGCGTCGCGTGGACGTCTACGTGCCGTGTGGGCGTCCCCGACAAAAATACATCCACCAACACAAAATAGGTGCCAAGTGGACTGCCATCAACGGGCTTAAGTGAATTTAAGCCTCTGACTTAGGTTTTCTAAAGTGTAAATAGGCACAAAGGGGAATTGCGCCTAGGGTGAAAATTTGCTCTTATACAAGTGTGTGCACGTGAGATTTTTACTTTTACTTGCTCAAAAATATAGTGATAACTAAATGAAAAATATCTTGTAAAATTTTGGATTTTAGTTTTATTAAACCCATTCCAATTTGCAGACGCATTTGAGCCAGTTGATAGTAATGGAGTATTCCTTGTAATTAGCGGCCTTGTTATAGCAACTTGTTAAATCACTACTTGAAATAACAATTATTTGAATTGGTTGTACAAGATTTTCCATGGCCTAAAAGAAAAAGCTCCCAAATAAATATCAATTTAGAGGAGGATAAATATTTTTCTTCAATATTTTGAATGCATATGTATATAATGAATCGTATATGTTGCAATTTTCTTCTCATATCAACTATATAGGTAAGGGAATGGATTAAAGAAAATGTAATAGAAAAGTTTAAGGCATCAAAATCTAACTAAACAATATAATTGATCTCAAAAGAATAGTGCAATTCAAATAGACCTAAGCAAACCACTATAAAATTGAATAGAAAGCATGTTATAAATAAAGTAAGATAAATTCATATGATGTAGTTCTACACACTTATTGTTATGAACCAAAATACTTATTGGACATAATTAAAACACTCTTTTTGAGCATTTGATGGATGTTGATACCTTATTAGGTAAAGGTCCCATTTTGACACAAGTTGAAAGGATGCTAGTCACATCTTTTTAAGACATTTTGTCAAACTAAGGTCACATGCATTTTTGAGTAATACCAATAGTAATATATATACTATGAGTATCATTATATATTATATTATTATTAATATTATAATATATAATGACACTTATGGTATAATATATTATAGTACTAATAATATTGTAAATTATTAATATAATATTTTAATACAATTAAATTTAAATACATAAATACCATTTATTATCTCTAATGATAAGGAGAAAATTCAAATATCCAAATCTAGTAGGTGATTGATTGACTCGAAAAGAAAGATAATCAAATCCCCCCTTGGTCATATCCTAGATTTCATTCCATAAGAAAATTTATGCATGAGAGCTCCAAAATATTTTGGAATTTCATGTTTTTGGATGCAAGATCATCAATAGGTAATACTATAGTTAAAATTGGAAATCTCTTGTTTGCAGTTGATTTTTAGTAATGACAAATATATTTTGTAGGATGTCATTGGCATAAGGATTTTGCCTAGCATCATATTTTTATATAAAATTAAAATATAACAGTTACATTTGGCTTAAGTTAATTTGAGAATTGATCACTTCTAATTGGAAAGCTAAGTTAAAACAAGTATTGAAAATAAAAGTAAATCTAGCAAAGAAAGTCTTTAAAAGAGCAAATTTTGCGTATTAGTTATTCATTTGATTGAATTGACATTTGCAATAAATAAAATCATGCAAATGTTGACTTCTAGAAAATATATGAAATACTATTAATATAATATTCATTTGTCTTTTAAATTGTTTTTCTTAGTGAAGATAATTTTTATAAAGAAAAATAAAGGTAATATGCTCAATGACTGAACCAAGATTGATGATAATAAAGGTGTCTTATTCCAAGGTTCAACCATTTGGTAAGTTTATTGTGTTGGTTTATAGTTGTACTTTTGTTTTATTCAATATGAATGTGCAGATGAGGACAATATAAGAGCATATAAATTATATGCTATGTACATAGACACTGAAATGAGTGTAATACATCAAGAAGAAATTATAAAGTAGACATGTTTTGACTTTACGTTAGGTATTGAAAAAGAAAAATATTTTTTCTAATGTAATTAGATAAATAAACATAATTAAGTATAAATTAACTAAAAGATTAAATGCGGAATGCGGGGTTTAGATGGAGTGGAATAGAATGGATCAAATCAAACAGTAAGCTTATAAATGGTAAAAAATGAAAAGAGAGAATGCATAGCTCTATGATTGAAGATTTGTGCTGATTTATAAAAACAATGAGATCAAATTCAATGAATGTTATTTGAATCTTATACAATGGAAGCAATTAAATGTGTGATTTTGGACAATTTATTGAATGTAGTAATGTCTTTTTATACACAAACATTACCAAATTGTGAAGATTTGTGTAAAATTGACATGGGACCAAAGTGTAAGAAGGAGCCTTCAGACCAAAGTGTAAGAAGGAGCCAATTAGGAATGAGTATTTTGCAATTAAAAAGATCAAGATTACATCTATGAGAATAACCTCGCATCCATAGATATGATCTAGATCAGATATTCAGAAAGCATTTGTACTCAATACGATTGTATTATAAATAAGAATTAGAAGGATAATCAGAAATAAATGTATGCATATAAGACTAAATACATAGATTAAACCATTACCAAAAGCATCCGTTAAACAAATTGATTCTTTAAACCAAAGAAAAATATCCACCTAAAGTTCAATATAGTCAAGTCTATTTTAATACGTTCAAGTCCATTTTAACACGTTTCCCACCAAATTTTATAGGTGGACGGATGATAAGAGAACAAAATGTGACAACAACAAACGAAAGGGAATCACAACTACCCTCTTTGAACTAATCGTCCCTTGCGCTTATCATCATTTATATAAGCCCGAGCTTCACGTCAAAATCTCCTTTAATTCAATTTTATTAAATATATACACAATATAATATAATGGGCGGTGATTATATTTATATGGACTGTTTGAGCATGCAACTTGCCCAATTACTATTTTTTAAGCTATATTACTAAGTTAATCTGTCATTTTTTCTTTTATTATTCACATTTAATATTGTTTGAAGATGCCTCTAAGGTACATATGGGATCTTCCGGGTATTATTTAACACACACAAGATTAACAATTAGTTTATGAAATTGTTATGTTATTAATATTTAATTGTGTGAAAAGGTACCTCTCGATGTTGAATATTAGATTGAATTTTATAATCTTTATGTTTTATATATTGTTTGATTTTTCTACTAGAGAAATTAAAATATAATGATATATCTTTCAATTTATTATATAATTGTCTCTATTAATGTGGTAGAAATAGTAATGATATATTAAACATTTAATTTAATAAAAATTATGTATTTTTTTTAATATTGTTACAAAAAATATTAATTTTATAAAATATTTAATAAAATTATGTTTTGATAGAATGTCAATTTAAAACAGTCTTTGACATTTGTTAAGAGTTTATGGATTTATTTGTATATATTATAAATTCTTTTGAATCTATTTTTTATTTAAAAATTAATTGTTTGATATTTGAAAATAAAAGATTAATTCACTAAGATTTTCAATTACAATCAATTAGAATTTTGAGTTGACATAAATATGTATAATTTAAATAATAAATGGATCAATTTGAATTATTCCTATGATTTATCATAAATCTAATCATGGGAGTAATATGTAAGTTTTTAGAATTAATTAATTTGTAATTTCAAAAAAGGATAATCTGCTCTGCTCCCGCCCTGCTTTTTCAATCTGCTTCCATGCCTGTAGGTTCGGGGGAGACCTCTGTCTCTCCCCAGCTTGACCCGCCGCCGACTTCGGACAAGATACCCTCACATGTGCTTTTCGGGGATTCGTTGGTTGTCTTTGGCAACCCTGATGCTCTTGCTAAATCCCCTCTTTGTGGGGACAAGGGGGACCACTTGGGGGTTGGCGCTCTTGTGACTGGTTGGAAAGATATCCTTTCGGGTTCCAGAAATGCAGCTTTCGAGGCTGTTGGTCCTGAAATAGCCCTCACTGATGAAGGCACTGAGCTTTGCCTTCCTGATGAGCTGATGGAGGAGGTTGCTGGTTCGCTTCACCTCGCCTTGGTGGGAAGATTCCTGGCCTTTTGACCAATGATTGACATGGTTCGTAGATGGGTTAATGGTAAATGGTCGTTGAAGGGCAACGTGTCTGTCTCAGTAATGCCTGGTGGTCTCTTCTTATTTAAGTTTAATGCTGAGGAGGATGTGGTGTTGGTCCTCTCGGGTACTTGGGCCTATGGAAAACATTTTCTCTCCTTGGCTAAATGGAGGCCAGGTTTCGACCCCTTGGCGCATCTTACCCAGTTGGCCCCTGTTTGGGTCTATTTGCCTGGCCTCCAGTTGGAATTCTGGGATGAAAGGATTTTTCGATGGATTGGGAACTCCTTTGGAAGTTTTGTGGCAGTAGGTGCGGTCACTTTGGTGAAATCCAGGTTAGTGTTTGCTCGCTTATGTGTTAATGTCTCCATTAATAAAGTTCTTCCCAACTTTATGATTCTTAAATCCAAATGGGGGAAGTGGACTCAAGCTATTGTTTACGAGAATGCCACCTTGTTTTGTCATAAGTGTGGCAAACAGGGTCATGTTATTTCTGATTGCAAGAAGGTTGTTGTAAAGGAGACTCCTCTAAAGGATAAAAACTCGTCCTTCCTGCCGGAGTTACAGGATAAACTGCCAGACCCAAGCACTAGTGGGGCTGGTGAGCCATTAAAGGCTGGTGAGTCTGATGACTACCCCTTTACAGATGACTTGAATGAACTTCTCAAATCCCCTGTCTCGGGTGAAAAGATAGAAACTAATTTGAAAACAAATTGCTCTAAAGGGCTGGAAAAGGGTGAAATCTCTCCACTTGTGGATCTGGATTTGGTGTCTGGTTCCTCTGTCTATCTAGGAAAGAATGCTTCTAGATCTTCCCCTGCCTCTAATATGTGTCTGGTTATTGCCATGAAGAAGCTGGAAGTCGAAGGTGTTGAAAATCCTAGTTGTGAGACCACGGTGGTTGTCTCGGCCACTTCTCTGTGTCCTGAAGGTGCTTTATTTTCTACCCCCTCTAAAGTTGGTCTGGCTAACTCACGTATTCCTACTCCCCAACCGGCTATTTTGAAGGACTGCTCTCTGGAGGTAACTAAGTATGTTGTTCTCTCCCCGAGCTCTCAATTGATAGTCTTGGCGGAGAGTGATGGCTTGAAGGACTGGCAGAACCCAAAAAGAAAAACAAGGAATAAGAAAGTGGATGTTGGAACAGAAAGTAGAGTTGGAAGACCTTTAGAAAGACTATCTAGGCACAAAGCCACGGCCAGGGATATTGCCAGCGGTAGGCAATCTACCCTTGATTCAGCCCACACAGGAAAGAAATGAAGTTCCTCTCATGGGAACTCCTTTGGAAGTTTTGTGGCGGTGGATGCGGTCACTTTGGTGAAATCCAGGTTAGTGTTTGCCTGCTTTTGTGTTAATGTCTCCATTAATAAATCTCTTCCCAACTTTATGATTCTTAAATCCAAATGGGGGATGTGGACTCAAGCTATTGTTTATGAGAATTCCACCTTGTTCTGTCATAAGTGTGGCAAACAGGGTCATGTTATTTCTGATTGCAAGAGGGTTGTTGTAAAGGAGACTCCTCTGAAGGATAAAAATTTGTCCTGCCCACCAGAGTTACAGGATAAACTGCTAGACCCAAGCAGTAGTGGGGTTGGTGAGCCATTAAAGGCTGGTGAGTCTGATGTCTACCCCTTTATGGATGACTTGAATGAACTTCTCAAATCCCCTGTCTCGGGTGAAAAGATAGAAACTAATTTGAAAAAAAAATTGCTCTAAAGGGATGGAAAAGGGTGAAATCTCTCCACTTGTGGATCTAGATTTGGTGTTTGGTTCCTCTGTCCATCTAGGAAAGAATGCTTCTAGATCTTCCCCTACCTCTAATATGTGTCTACTTACTGCCATGAAGAAGTTGGAAGTCGAAGGTGCTGAAAATCATGGTTGTGAGACCACGGTGGTTGTCTCGGCCACTTCTCTATGTCCTGAAGGTGCTTTATTTTCTACCCCCTCTAAAGTTGGTTTGACTAACTCGCGTATTCCTACTCTCCAACTGGCTATTTCGGAGGACTGCTCTCTAGAGGTAACTAAGTCTGTTGTTCTCTCCCCGAGCTCTAAATTGACAGTCTTGGCAGAGAGTGATGGCTTGGAGGACTGGCAGAACCCAAAAAGAAAAACAAGGAATAAGAAAGTGGATGTTGGAACGAAAAGTAGAGTTGGAAGACCTTCAGAAAGACTATCTAGGCACAAAGCCATGACCAGGGATATTGCCAGCGGCAGGCAATCTACCCTTGATTCAACCCATAAAGGAAAGAAATGAAGTTCCTCTCATGGAACATGAGAGGACTAAATAGTCCTCTAAAACAATATGCCTTAAGGCAGTATATTTTTGATATGAAGTTAGATGTCCTGTTCCTCCAGGAAGTCAAAATGACCTACCAGTCGTTCTCCTCTGCTGTTAATAAAATTTGGCCAGGATCTGATTTCTTTTATAGCAAGGCAGATGGTGCTTCGGGAGGCATGGCTACTTTGTGGAATCCTGCTAAATTTTTGGGCGTTGCCTTTGCCTTTTCTCAGAATTACCTTGTGGTGACTCTTAAAACTAACAATCTAACCTGGCATTTGTTTAATATCTATGCGCCGAACTCTAGAGGTGGAAGAAAGAGGATGTGGGAGGAAGTGTCATCCTTGATAATGAGTGTGTAATGTTTATTTATGTTAATCTAATTGAAAACAAAAAACACTAAATGAAACCTTAATCTAAAGAAAGCTAAATGAAATAAAAGCAAACAAAGTTTTCTTCAGAGCTGTCCCATTTTCCTCTATCTCCAGGAATTTGAAGTTGTGCTCTCAGATTTGATGTAAGCTTCTCCAAATGGCTGCTGTAGAACGAGTATACAAATGAAAACTACTATTCTATATGCTGGTGGAGTGAAATTGTGAACAGGGGCTGTAGATTATGCACAGGGGCTGTGAATGAAATGTATCATGATATGCTACTATGCTATGAAATAAAATGAAAGTGAATGCTAAAAAGGCTTATGCTATGGATGCTTAAGAGCTATTTGACTATAGTTTCTCTGCTAAAAACTTCTATATGATTTGGAGTTCCCGGCAGTTGTATTTATAGATTTTTACAGGCTCAATCTCGGCTGGCAAGAATCTACGGCTGTGAGATTGTCTGGTAAGTTTGAATGGTGAGAGATGGAGAGGTTGAGAAGAAAATGGGAGAGGTTGAGAGGTTGGAGAGAAGGATGGATTCCTGTCTTCAACCCACGGGAACAAGCCTGCACAGAAACAGAAGAAATTAAATTTTCTGTTTTAACCGTTTGCTTCCCGGGAGTTGAAGATAAATCCCAAATTAAATAAATAAATAAATTTATTTAATTTTATTTATTGCATTTTATTTTTGATTTTTATATTATGGAAGATTTAATTAAATATTTTGAAATATTTAATTATAATGTGACTTTAGAAGAATATGAAATATTTAGAAGATTTAATTAAATATTTTTGGAATATTTAATTATAAATAGATTTTTGAAGAATTTGAAATGATTTTAAGAATGAATATTTAGAGGAAATAATTAAATATTTTGGAATATTTAATTGTAAATGATATTTAGAAGAAGAATAATATTTTAATCTTTATTTGAATAAGATATTCAAACGAAGATTATTGATAATTAATATAAATAAATCGTAATGTTTATTTAATTAATTAAGAAATGAATACGAAAAGATGATTAAATATCAAAATAAAAGAATGAAGAAATATAAATAAATTATTTAAATTTATTTATATCAGATAGAATTCAAAGATTTTAATTAAATATTAAAAATATTTAATTAATTACCAGACAATGTGATGTGACCATTTTAAGGTGTATACATTTTGCCCCTCTTTGAAGTGATGTGTTTTATGCATTGCTTCAAAGAATTTTGAAATTTGCCCCAAATGTTGTCGAAATAATGATATGTATATGCCCCCACGAACGATTAATCGATTTTTTTTTATTTTTTTTTCGAATTTTTTGAATTTTTATGGATTTTGAAGATGTCGATTCATCGTTCGAAACTAATGATTTGAAGAAATTGACCTGAAGAGATATTAAATGAAAATTTGAGGAATAAATTGCCCCTGTTATGTGAAAATATGATAAAAATGCCCCAATTTTACCATTATATAGGTTAAAAATGTCATTTTCCATGTCATTTTCAATTTTAACCTAGTAAAATTTGCAAATATTGAGCTTTGAGTTGATAATCATGGCACTTCCAGTTCACCAGCATCGTTTCAAGCGTATCCGACGACATCAGCGACCAGTGCACTACGGACCTCCGGTATGTTTTTCGTAAATCTCTTGCCTTTCAAAAATTTTCTATTTTGTGCACGTTTTTCAATGTTTTAGCATAGAAAAATGTGTTTTAGCGCCTTTGGCGTTTTTCGTAGCGCATACGATTCTTTTCGTAGCGCATTCAATATCGTAGCACCCTTGAGGTGTATCATAGCGCATTTAACATGTTTCATAGCGCAATTGATATTGTAGCGCCCTTGATGGATATCATAGCGCGATTGATCTTTTTTGTAGCACACATGATTTTATAGCGCATTTGAGATGTATTGCAGCGCCATTGACAAATTTTGTAGCGCAAAATATTTCATAGCGCATTTGATTGATTTTGTAGCGCTATTAATATGTTTTGTAGCGCATTTAATTCTATAGCGCTGATGATGAATTGTGTAGCGCATTTAACCAATTTTGTAGCGCCTTTGATTTTATGTTGTTGTAACCGATAAATTTGTTCCCAAAGTTGTTGGAGAACAAATAATAGTTGATAAATTTGCTTTTAAAGTTGTTAAAAACAAATAGTACAGATAAGTTTTCTCCTAAAGTTGTTAGAAAGAAACTTAATGTTGATTATTTGCGTTCCATGATGATGAAAAACAAATAGTTTGATTGATTCGTTTGCTTCTAAGGTTGTTAAAAACAAACATGATTGTGATATTATTCGCATTTCATAATGATAATGAAAAACAAATAGTTTGATATTCAGTTTTGGATTGATACGTTAGGATGATTTGATATTGATGTTGTTTTGATGATGTATGTGAATAGGAGAGACTAGGTGTCTTGCAGTTACGAGAGACATTTCCAAGCACATGGACATTGATTCCACATTTGTTACAGTCAGATAGAGATGTGATTGATGCATGCGGCTTGAGTTCATTACTTGATATGCCCGAGGTTCGCCTCAACAGGGCCTTATTGACAGCACTTGTAGAGTGGTGGCATAGCGACACCAACACTTTTCATTTACCGACAGGCGAGATTACAGTGACCCCCGAGGACATATATTGCATCCTACGGATCCCAGTGATGGGAGAGATAGTTTTTTTTGATAGACGAGAGGTTGGAGGTACTCTTTCTTTGAGATGGATATTCAGAGATGATCAGATTGCCGGATACTTCATCCCATGGGGTGAGATTACAGATACCTATCCACCATTACCAATTGTGCTTGCAGGATTCATTGGAGGTGTGTTGTGCCCCGACCATAGGTCGAAGGGGTTCGCGATCGGATGGGGTCGTGTTTTGGAGAGTATGGTGATGCAGGGGACACGGTATGCATGGGGTACATGTATGCTAGCCCACCTATATGACGAGCTACATCATATCGTATATGGTAGAGGCCGGAGTTTTGCTATTGGGTGCTCATTACTACAGATATGGGCATGGGAGCATTTTGCAGTTTTACGTCCATTGACCCGAGGACAGCGACCAGCTGGTCAAGCATACAGATGGAGATATGCACATATTATTGCTCAGCCGAGACTGGGCAAACTAGTATATTGGCAGCGGCTATTAGATAGTTTGGACACAGTATGCTGGAGACCATATTTGGATTGTGAGCCATGGCCAGAGGATGCGAGGGAGATGCCTTTTGTATGCACTTCCAGATTTTTGATTGGACGGACTACATGGATTATTGAGAGATTTCTTGCTGGGCGAGTATTGTGACAGTTTGGTCGGATTCAGGGTATGCCCGTTGGTTCATCCATTTATGCACGGCGACAGCCAGAGCTTGCAGTGTGGGGCCCATGGATCTCTTATGAGGCAGCGGTGGCAGAGTTCACCAGTTTAGGAGCACAGATGTGGGATTACCGGGTGGATGTTCTAGATGCAGGGGCAACACCAGAGTATGTACAGTATGTCCTAGAGCATCCACCACCACGTATGTTTGATCCTGATGAGACCATTGCTCCTATTATTGCACAGAGACGTCGACAGAGGGACTCAGAGTTAGGAGATGATGATTCAGAGGACAGTGATGATGAGGAGAGTAGTGGAGATGATGACTCAGATGGAGATGATGGTGGTGATGATAGGGGTGGAGATAGAGGTGGCAGGAGAGGTGGTAGGAGAAGTGGCAGAGGAGGTAGAGGAGGCAGAGGTGGTCCACAGATGAGGCATACTGACCCATCCCCTTCCATAGATCTGACTGTAGCTAGTCAGATATCGTCTCTGCAGAGTATAGTACAGAGCTTGCAGGCTCAGCTATCACAGGCACATGCCTTGATTTCACAGTTGCAGGGTCAGGTGACTTTGATTACTGCTGAGAGAGACGCAGCTAGACAGCGGGGTGAGCAGGCCATTGCCTTGGTAGATAGCCTACAGAGAGTAGCAGGTAGCACTTTGCCAGGTGACATGATGAGGGAGGTTACCAGAGCCACACGAGAGGCAGAGTTCTATCGTACCAGATATCATGATGCAGTTCCACCTAAGCAGAGAGAGAGCTACACTCAGTCACAATCTACTCATGGTTGCTCTCGTACTACCAGCAGGGGTGTGACACAGCCATTACCGCCTAGAGGGCCACCAGGGACAGGCAGAGCAGGTCCATCAGGGGCAGGTGGTACAGGTCCTAGGCCAGCTCCATCAGAGGATAGCTCTGCCTAGTGCATTGTATATGATTTTTTCATTATATTCTGTTGAGACATTTTGTATACACCGTGAGATGATCACATTTTTTATGATATTATATCTTTTGTAGTTGACATACTTGTACATTTTGACATTCATTTTTGAGATATATGAAATGCAGCGATGATTTTACATGATATATGATGTGTATCTATATGATGTGTACTATATGATGGTTTCATGATTTATGATATTTATATACATGATTGTATGAGATAAAGTTTATTTGATGAATGAACGTATGATGTATATGATGTATGTAATGTATGCTTTTTATGATTTTCTAATACAAAAATGTAAAATGTATGAAATGATGTTTTTGTGAATGTCAAAATATACTCAGTCATGTATTTGAAAAGATATAAACATTTGATTCTTTGCCAGCTTTTTAGAAATCTATAAATGCAAAATGCAAATTCTAACATGAATGCAATCTACACTAACCATGCAGGAAATTCATACAATATTGCCATTTGGAGAGCTTATTCATGCTTTTTGTATCATCATAGAGCTTTGAAATGTTGAAAGTTAATACAAGCATCAAAGGGTATGTTAGCACCAGTGATGACCTGAGTATTGCTTTCATGATTTTTAATATAGCAAGTTAATACAAGCATCTAGGTATAATTGAACCGAGATGACCTGAGTATTGCTTGCATAAATAGACAAGAGTTAATCCTTTTCCCATGCAAATTCCGAAATGTCATCCATGATACATAGTAGAGCATGTCTCGCAACCAATTTGCATAGTACTAATGATTTTCTCGCAAATAGCAGACAAAGAAAAATCATACTCCTTCCTTGCTCTTCTAGTTCAGTACATCATTGAATTACTCCAGAGATATGATAGAAAATCAAACAACCATTCAAATCCTGCTTAAAGTATTTCAAACATTTATTCAGATTAAGATCATCCAATTTTTAGTTATCATCATTGATATTCTCATTTGTTTGGAGCATGTTGTTTCGATTTCCATTGGCATTGAATAAACATGTTTGTGTTTGATTTGATATGACAATGTTTGTTGTGTTTTGTCAAACTGTTATCTGTCTGTTTTGTGATATTCTGAAAGCTCATTACCCCTCTCTTGTATGTTTCTGCATGTTGCCCCCAGTGTAAACACAACCTAAAGATAAAAGATATGTACAAATTTCATCAAGCCATGATGAAACCTAAAGATTCCCACTACATGATATGGATAATGAAAGATATATACAGATGATAGACATGGATGGATGATGCCGAAAGTGAAAACAAGACATAAACTAATAAATGGAGGAGCACATTTTGATCACAAGTAGCGCTTGTTTGCCAAGTTTTCACCACTTGTTTTTATTGCACTTTTTCAAGATTTTCTAATTTTTTTGATTTTTTCAGGACTTTTTATGATTTTTTTGATTTTCTTCAAGACTTTTTATGATTTTTTTTTATTTTTTTCAGGACTTTTTATGATTTTTTTGATTTTTTTCAGGACTTTTTAGACATAGAACTTCTTCAGATGAATACTATTGATTGACTCTTCAAACAGGTCCCCCTCTGATGTGGCTAACTGATATGCACCATAACTGTATGCTACAATAATGACAAATGGACCAAGCCAGTTAGGTTCAAATTTCCCTTTCTTTTCTCTATCTTGCTGATTACGTGGATTTTCTCTCAAAACTAAGTCACCCACTTGAAATGCCCGTGGTTTAACTCTGTGATTATAACTACGAGACATAACTTGTTGATAACCTTTCAAATGATCAGCTGCATGTTGACGTCTTTCATCTAACAGTTCGAGCTCTTGGAGACAAGAAACCCTGTAGTCTTCATCATTTATCAATCCCTTAAGTGAAACCCTAAGCGAAGGTATTTCAACTTCTAATGGTAAAATTGCTTCTGCTCCATAGACTAAAGCATATGGTGTAGCTCCTGTTGGTGTGCGAACACTGGTTCTATATGCCCACAAAGCTGGGTTGAGTTGCCAATCATGCCATTTATCAATATCTTCAAGATGGTTTTGTTAGAAGCTTCTACTTGACCATTACCCTGTGGATAATAAGGTGTAGAGAACCTGTGTTGGATGTGAAATCTTTCACAAAGTTCATCAACATCCTGATTCTTAAAAGGTCTTCCATTATCCGTAACAATAGAATTAGGAATTCCATATCTACAAATAATGTAATTCAGGATAAATGAAGATATTTGTTTACCAGTCACTGTTGTTAGAGGAACAGCTTCAATCCATTTTGTAAAATACTCAGTAGCTGTAATGATAAATTTATGACCATTTGACGATGAAGGATGTATTTTACCAACAAGATCTAATCCCCACTGAGAAAAAGGCCATGTCGAAATGAAAGGTTGCAATTCTTGTGCAGGTGCATGAATAAGATTCCCGTGGATCTGGCATTTAGAACACTTCTTGAAAAAATTAAAAGAATCTTGCTCCATGGTAGGCCAATAGTATCCCATTCTGACAAGTTTCTTGGCTAAGGTCAAACCACTCGAATGAGTTCCACAAATACCACCGTGAACCTCTTGTAAGGCTTTTTCAGATTCGTCACGTTCAAGACATCTAAGGAGTGTACCATCAAGACCACGTCGATAAAGGATATTGGCAATTAAAGTATAATGGGATGATTGGTGAATGAAATTATGTTTTTGGTTGCGGGATAAATCTGAAGGCAAGATGTTATCTTTCAAATAGGTATAAGTCTTACCATATAAAGGTGAATCAGAACCGGCCAAATGACATATAACTTGGGTTTCAAGATTATCATAGGCGGGAGAAAACAATTGTTCCACCAAGAATTCATACTTGGTTTGATCTTCTGATATTTGTAATAAGGAAGCAATGGTAGCCATTGCATCTGTAGCTTTATTGTCAATCCTTGATATTTGTGAAAATTTGATTGACACAAAATATTTCTTATAATCATCCACCATGTTCTTGTATGGTAGCAAATTATCATCTTTAGTTTGATAATCATCATTAATTTGATTAATGACAAGTTGTGAATCACCATAAACTTCTAGCTCTGAAATCTGCCATTCCAAAGCTATTTTCAATCCTATGAGTAATGCCTCATATTCAGCTATGTTATTTGTGCAAGGAAACATCAACCGATATGATCTTGAAATGGTATGTCCTTCGGGTGTAACAAAAATAATCCCTGCCCCCGAGCCATATTGTGTATAAGATCCATCAAAGTATAATGCCCACGGTCTCTGAATTGTTGCTGTAAAGACATCTGCATCAGGAAACTCAATGTGCATTGGATTGTCTTCTTGTAAAGGAGCTTCAGCCAACTAATCTGTAATGACCTGTCCTTTAATGGCTTTTCGATCTACATAGTGAATATCAAACTCACTTAAGATCATTACCCATTTTGCAAGTCTTCCTGTTAAAGTAGCTCTGCTTAATAGGTATTTCAATGGGTCTATCTTTGTTATCAGCTTAACTATATGAGCCAACATATAATGTCGCCACTTTTGAGAAGCAAACACTACTGCAAGACAAGATTTTTCAATGAAACTGTAGTTTAACTCATGTCTTGTTAAGGTTCTGCTGATATAATATATGGCCCTTTCTTTACCTGTAGAATCTTCTTGTGCTAACAATAATGCCCCAAAGATACTTCGTTGAAATATAGAGTATGAGTGGCTCTCCGAATAGGTGAATTAAAACCAGTGGGATGCTTTTATTGCTTGATCTCGATTGAATCTCGCTCACATTTGTCATCCCATTTGAATGGGACATTTTATGCAATGTGTAAATGGTGTGCTTTTTTTCTCGCCACTTGAGCTATAAACCTTCTAATGGACTGAAATCTCCCTTGCAATGATCTTAATTGATCGATATTTCATGGTGGAGGCTGTCCATTATAGTTTGTACCTTTTCCTGATCAACTTATAATTCTTCCTAAACAATGTACCCTAGAGTTTTCCAGATGTAACGCCAAAAACAAATTCTTTGGATTTAGCTCTAACATTGAACTCTCCATTCCGATAAAGATTTTTGATAAGATTTCTGTGTTCATCCGTGTATGAGAGATTTGGAAAGTAAATCATCAACATAATCTCCATGAATGTATGCATCATATCATGAAAATAGTTGTCATTGTTTGATAGTAGCTCCAGATTCTTTAACCTTAATGGCATTACATTCCAGCAATAGGTACCCAAGGACATGTGGAACGCTTGTTTTATCTTGATCTTCCTGCAATTTTTATCTGGTTGTATCCTGAAAATCCATCCATTAATGAATACATTGCATGGCCAGAAGTTAAGTCAACAATCATGTCTATGTTGGGCAAAGGAAAATCATCTTTGGGGCAAGCTTTATTTAAATCCTGAAATCTGTACAAACTCTGATCCTTCCATCTGGCTTTGAAATAGGTACAATATTTGAAATCCATTCTGCATAATCAATAGTTCGAATGAATCCAACATCCAAAAGCTTCTTTAATTCTTCTTTGACCAATAATGCAACATGTGGATGCATTTTTCTGAGATTTTGCTTCAGGCTTTGTGGTTTGATAGATAAATGATGCATTATTAAATTAGGATCTAACCCTAGCATATCAGCATATGACCAAGCAAAGTTAATTTGATTCTCCTTCAAGAACTCCATGAATTTCAGGACTTCTTCAACTGTTAATGATGCTGCAATTTGCAAAACTTTTGGCTGCTCTGCTGTACTTATGTTGATTGATTCTCTATTCGATCAAAATAGAAGATCTTTCATGATAATACTTGGGAAGAGTGTCGAGTTTCTCATCCTTCTGCCTCGTAAAGGTTTTCACCGCTTCGACTCTTTATTTTTCTCTTGTTTTGATCTATCACCGCCATTTTTCTTTCACCAATAGATCCATTTTTATTTCATTTATTTTGCAGCTAAGAGACTTGACACTCTCCTTATCAAAATCATGAGTATAAGATTCTTGAATGAAACAATTGTTTTCTTCATTTGAGGAACAAAGGAAAGTTATAATGTCTTCATCATTACTGAATGTAGGAATATGGATAGGTGCGTCAATGTCCCAATCTATAAGTTCTGGATAAACTAAGGGCATAGGATCATTAGGTTGGGTAAGGTCTTGAATTGTCAAAGTCATGATATGGTTATCATCCTCATGGTAGACAAGGTCTATGATGGTATTCTCCTGTTGATTGTCAATCTCGTTAGAATCTGATTCTTCCTCACTTGAGTCATGATCGCTTTGTAAAACATAATCGAGTGGAGGCCTTGAGCCTTCTCCTTGTATAAGAACAGGTGCATATTTGTGTATAGTATCAACTTGTTTATCCCTCCAAAATTCATCATTATAAATGGTGTCCCATTCATATTCATTAGAATCGGTATCTGAACTATTTTGCAATTGGAAAACTGATTCATGAGATTTATCTGACACGGATCCTCCTTCATGAGTTAATTGTGTCTGCTGTGAAGTAGATTCTTCTTTATCTTTACCATATCCAAGTCCTGTTTTATCACTTGAATGCTTTGAAATAGGTTGAATTGGTTCCACAATTCCTTCTCTTCGTTTCCCTATAGGACCATTCCCTTCATAGCCCATCTTTTGCATGATAGTGTATCCCTTACCATATTGTTCTTTAGGCAACTTAATGTGCAAGAGAGATTCATCTTCATCTTTGTATAGCCAATTTAGGATGTCCCTATCTTCAGCTTCTTCTTCAGTGGTATTAGCTCTAATGAATTTTCCATCAAACTTTGTGATTGGCACGGAAGCTTGAGATATAGAAGCAGTTGCAATCTTTTGATTTGATAAAGTTGGTAAACCATGTGATCTTGGAGAAGGAGGTAAAGTAGAGAGAGATAGTGAATATTCACCTACCCCTTTGTCTTTAAATTTCAACTTAGTATCAAGATTCTTTGTCAATTCTTGCAATTGGACTTGTAGATTGGAAGAAGAAACAACAAGAGCTTCTCTATTGTGTGGCACAAAGACATTTTGAGTTACTCTAAGATTTGAACAAGTTTGGGTACTATTGTAATCAGCTTGTATAGTTATTTCTTGTCCATCATATGGAAACTTGATATATTGATGATATGTTGATGGTACTACTTGCATATCATGGATCCACGGACGACCCAAAAGTATATTATAAGACAGATCTCGATCTAGAACCTGACAAAATATATTCTTCACAATAGGTCCCACTCTGATAGGTAGCAATATTAATCCTTTAGAAGCTCTTTCTTCATCATCATATGCCTTGATAGTTATCTTCCTTCGTGGGTCAATTTCATTTTCTGAAATTCCTAATGCATTTATTAATTTTAAAGTACAAATATTCAAACCGGCTCCTCCATCTATTAAGACACATCTAATTCGATGTTTATGGATCATGACTTCAAGATAGAGTGAGGAATTATGTGGATGTGTCATGGAAGCATCATCTTTGTCGAAAAATGAAAGGCAAGTGGGGGAAGACAAATGTCCCACCATGTCTTGAAATTTGTTTGCATCTAGATCAGTATCAATAGTTGTATTGACAAGAGCTTCTTCTAAAATATTCTTGTGTATGGGGGATATTTTGAGAAGTTCAAGGATGGAAATTTGAGCTGATGTTTTTCTCAATTGATCAACCAGATTATACTGACTTGGAGAAGAAATAGTTGTTTTAGATGAACTTCCTTTTAAAACAACCTTTGCTTGACCTCTTGTTGTTACATTAACCTGTTGATATTCTTGTTTTCCCTTGATTTTAATAACATTAACCCGATTATCATTTGTGTGAATATGACAGATTATATTGTCTTCAACATTATGTATGCTTTTGGCTTTTGTATCCGATGTTTCCCCCTTTTGATAGTTTGGCAAAGGATCTTTGAATGCTTGATGATCATCATTGGTATGATGTCCCTCAATTGTAATGGTACCATTGTCAATTAAATCTTGTACTAGATTTTTCAAAGCTTGACAATTGTTTGTTCTATGACCTTTACATCGATGATAATTGCAATAATACGAGTCATTCCATGATGGTGGTTTAACTCGTGGCTCATAATCTCTTTGTGGTGGTAAGGTGATAACCTTATTATCAAGAAGCTCCTTGAGAGCAGACTCAAGAGATTGACCCAAAGCAGTAAAAGTCCGTCGGTTTGAAAAGAATGAAGGTCTAGACGGATTTGATGTTTGGGCATTGCCAAGATTACTATTGAAATTACCATGATTTTGATTGGTATTTTGATTGGTCATGTTCTCTTGCTTGGAAATTTGTCCTTGTTGATTGTTGTTTCCTTGTTGAATTGTATTTCCTTGTGGATTGTTTCATGGAGCACTTGATAAATTGAAAACGGATGGTCTTGTTCGTAAATTATTTGCATCCACTATACCATCATTAACAACATTTTTGTTTCTGTTCCAAAACCTTGTTTTATCGTTGTTGTTTTGATTTGATGTACTTGGATTATCAAGTTTTATCACTCCCCTTTTAACCAAGGCCCCTTCAATGGTGATTGCATTTTCAATCAATTTTTCAAAGTTATGAGGACAATGAAGGTTAAGCCTATAGCTTAATTCTGGATCAAGGCTATTGATAAAGATATCCATCTTTTCCTTTTCAGGAATAGGATGAGAATATCGTGCAAATAACCTTCTCCACCTTTGTAAAAACGTAGTGAAAGGTTCTCCTACTTTTTGTTTCACTTTACAAAGATCAAGCATTGTTATTTGGTGTTGAATGTTGTAGGAGTATTGTGAGATAAACTGATTTATCAACTCCTCAAAAGTTTTGATAGGTGGAGTGATTTTTGAAAGCCACTCCATGGATTGTACACCTAGACTTCGTGGAAATAATCGCATCAAGTAAGTATCGTCATAGGCGAATTCAAGACTCATGTTTCAGAAATCCCTAACATGGTCAATGGGATCAGTTTTTCCATTATACCTATCATACTTAGGAATTTCGCAATGTTTTGGAAATGGGATCATTTGAAGACTCCTATCAAATGGATAAGGAGATATGTCTTCCAAAACATATTTCTTTGTTGTACCTCCTTGCATTTCCTTTATTTGCCCTTGTAATTCTTTTATCTGTTGGTTAAGAGCACTAAAGTCATTAGGAGGAGTTTCAGGATTTTGTTTAATCCCTTCTATGTCAAAAGTGTGAGGCAACTTAGCTCCTTGATTAGCTAATGAAAGAAAATATTTTTCTTTGTTATGTTCTAGAATTCTTTCCATAAGAGTATGGAATTGGGGATCTTGTTCTGCTTCTTGAAGCTTTTCTTCTGTTAACTTATCAAGATTAAATGTTTCCTCTTCTTTTTCATTACGATCACCCATTTTACTGGTAGTGGTTTCTCCCTCGTCTTTTTCCATTTGTTTTTGAGATCTCGTGAAGATAGGCATAGATTTTGCTCCAAATTCTACTCACTTTTGATCAAAAGAGTGAAATAGTGCAATTTATGTGATATATATGAAAGTCAGGATAGAATGAAGATTCTATGACTTACACAAAATTTTCTAATCTTGTAGCTTGTGTTGTTCCCTAAGTGAAAGGATGAAAATCCTGTTTAGCGGGAATGTAAGCAAAAGATCAAGAAAAGGATGATTTTGCACTTTATGAAGTTTTGATCATGGCTTTGTAAAAGGATGGATTTTATGATAGATGCCTAATGTATTTCTAAGTTCTCTATTGCAAAATTTGATTTGGACGAGTAGAATATTCGATTGCAGGTTGGGGAATATAACTGAAACGGATGCGTTGACTATGGTTATGCCTTTAAGAAAGGGCTCTTCTTTGAAAGTAAGCTTGTGAATACAAGGGCTCTATAGCATAATCATCTGAAAGACCTCTAACACAATCATGATACCTATGAAGAAAGGTTCTATATTTGAGTAAAACTTTTCGACTTTGATACAAGAATCGTTGCTTCTTCAGAAATTTCTTGTGATTGAGGGGTTTCTTTGGCTTTTTAATCCTTTTGGAAACGAATTTCTTTACAAATTTTGTGGATTTCCAATCTCGTAACATGAGATTAATTAATATGATAATGAGTGTTTTGGATGATCTTATCTAAATTAATGTATTGAAAACACATCAAACAAGTTTTTTTTAAAACAGTTGTCTTAAGTCCTATGCTAAACATCAAGTGTATAACCAAAATGTTTTTCAAAAAATGTTTTAATAGGTTTTACACATGACAAGCACTTCAAACAGACTCACTCTTAATTCTCAAGTAGGTCATCATAGCAATCAACAACCCACATCTTAGAACTGCGTCGACTCACACAGCCATGTCACCCCCGAAAGGGCGCCCATGTTTTTGTCTTTTCCAGGTGCGTACTCAGAGTGACGGAAGTGGATACCGAATCCCCTGAGCAAACAATCCTTGGCAGTTATATGGTGAGTATCTTGGGGGTAGATTCTTCCCTCCCTTGCACTGTGATTAAAATGATGTTTGGAAACTGACTCGGTAAGATACTACACTAGGTTCGTAGTAAGGGTTTCCGTTCGGTGCGGCAAATGATAGACTCCCTCGAGAGACCTCCCTACCTTTAGAACAAAGGCTTTGGGGATGATTATCAATGCACACTACCGTCAAAAGAGGGTTTCCCCAATTTTGCTTTAAATTTTAGAGTGGGGTGGAATAGCCTGGCTTTGGCTTGAACCCACTTGAGTTGTTCCTCTTGGGTGAGTACTTTTTCCCACAAGAGCAGGCTCTCTACAAGGTTTTAATAAAGCTGTAAAATGCATAAAGGGAAATAGGCGAGTTTGGCATTTTGATCACCCAGTTAAGGGGAGAGCATAGGCCTATCACCGAAGACAAAGCAAACAAAGATTCAGTTTTTAAGCACCAAATGAAAATTTTCTAAACTAAGTGAAGATGTTGCTTCACATAAAAAGAAAATTCATTTTAAGCCCAAAATGAAAGATGAAGTGCCTACCCTAGGATTGCTTCATTCTACCTTAGATGACTACCCTAGGATTGGTTAATTTTTACTTTAAATGACTACCCTAGGATTGGTTAATTTTTACTTTAAATGACTACCCTAGGATTGATTAATTTTATCCTTAGAAATTATTAACTGTCCATGGCTGCGTCAGAATCAGTTAGACTAATTTACAGTTACAGATTACAGAATACACTGCCTTTAAAAAGTTGTGCTGCAACAGACATTATAGGCATTGTAAAATTAATTACGGGCGCTGCAATAATTATCAAGGGCGCTGCAATAGTTTTCAAGGGCGCTGCAAAAAAATTTACGAGCGCTGCAATAAGCTTTACGAGCGCTACAATAGTTATCAAGGGCGCTGCAATAGTTTTCAAATGCGCTAAACTGGAGATGACATTCCCGAAACGTGTTATCTGCGCTATTCTACTGTTTTTACCTGTAACCTGTCAAAAGAAACTGCAAATAAAACATTAAAAAGGGGGTTCGAGCCCCACGGTGGGCGCCAAAAATGTGTAATGTTTATTTATGTTAATCTAATTGAAAACAAAAAACACTAAATGAAACCTTAATCTAAAGAAAGCTAAATGAAATAAAAGCAAACAAATTTTTCTTCAGAGCCGTCCCATTTTCCTCTATCTCCAGGAATTTGAAGTTGTGCTCTCAGATTTGATGTAAGCTTCTCCAAATGGCTGCTGTAGAACGAGTATACAAATGAAAACTACTATTCTATATGCTGGTGGAGTGAAATTGTGAACAGGGGCTGTAGATTATGCACAGGGGCTGTGAATGAAATGTATTATGATATGCTACTATGCTATGAAATAAAATGAAAGTGAATGCTAAAAAGGCTTATGCTATGGATGCTTAAGAGCTATTTGACTATAGTTTCTCTGCTAAAAACTTCTATATGATTTGGAGTTTTCGGCAGTTGTATTTATAGATTTTTGCAGGCTCAATCCCGGCTGGCAAGAATCTACGGCTGTGAGATTGTCTGGTAAGTTTGAATGGTGAGAGATGGAGAGGTTGAGAAGAAAATGGGAGAGGTTGAGAGGTTGGAGAGAAGGATGGATTCTTGTCTTCAACCCACGGGAACAAGCCTGCACAGAAACAGAGAAAATTAAATTTTCTGTTTTAACCGTTTGCTTCCTAGGAGTTGAAGATAAATCCCAAATTAAATAAATAAATAAATTTATTTAATTTTATTTATTGCATTTTATTTTTGATTTTTATATTATGGAAGATTTAATTAAATATTTTGAAATATTTAATTATAATGTGACTTTAGAAGAATATGAAATATTTAGAAGATTTAATTAAATATTTTTGGAATATTTAATTATAAATAGATTTTTGAAGAATTTGAAATGATTTTAAGAATGAATATTTAGAGGAAATAATTAAATATTTTGGAATATTTAATTGTAAATGATATTTAGAAGAAGAATAATATTTTAATCTTTATTTGAATAAGATATTCAAATGAAGATTATTGATAATTAATATAAATAAATCGTAATGTTTATTTAATTAATTAAGAAATGAATACAAAAAGATGATTAAATATCAAAATAAAAGAATGAAGAAATATAAATAAATTATTTAAATTTATTTATATGCAGATAGAATTCAAAGATTTTAATTAAATATTAAAAATATTTAATTAATTACCAGACAATGTGATGTGACCATTTTAAGGTGTATACAATGAGTAACAACAATGAGTGGTTTATGGTGGCTGGAGACTTTAATTCTCCCCTTTTTCCTTCGGAGAAACTTGGTGGCTTGATAGACTATAGTGACAGTATGAATGATTTGGCAAACTTTATTAACATTACTGGTTTGTTAGACTTGGAGTTAAAGGGCAATCCTTTCACGTGGTCGAATAATAGGAAGGGCACTCAACTTATTCAGGTTCGGTTGGATAGGGTCCTTGTCTCTGCTGGCTAGGATATTGGTTACAATGCCTCTCTTACATCCCTCCCCAGGACCGTCTCTGATCATAATCCTATCATCCTTTAGTGGTCTGAAAAACCTTTTATGGGACCACACCCTTTTAGATTTGAGATAATGTGGATGTCTCACCATGATTTCAGAAAACTCATTGAGAATTGGTGGAGCTACCCTGTTCAAGGCTCAACTATGTATAGAATATCCCAAAAACTAGATCTCATTAGGAAAGAAGCCAAAGGTTGGTCCAAGGCGACTTTTGGTGACTTTTTCAAAACTAAGAAGATGATCAAGGACAAGCTTGAGGGGTTCCAAAGGTTCATGGCCTCGGGTCATTCTCAGCAACCTGTTCATGTTGAAGAAGAAAACTGGAGGAAAACATGGAGGGATATCTTAAGGAAAGAAGAAATATATTGGAAGCAAAGATCAAGGATTCAATAGCTCAAGGAGGGTGATAGGAACTCTTCCTTTTTCCATAGGATGGCAAACAAACATAAAAAGAGGAATACCATCAAGTGTTTGATGAATGATTCTAATCAGGAAGTCAAGGAGGCTGATAAAATTGGTGAGGTTGTTGAAAAGTACTTTAGACTGATCTACTCGGACACTGGCTCCACCCCCTCTGAAGATCTTCAAACGAGGCTCCTAGGTCACCTCTCACTTGGTATCAGTGAGTTTGATAATCGTCAACTTTGTGCCCTTGTGACTGAGGATGAGGTTCGAATTGCTGTGTCTAATATGGGAGCCTATAAGGCCCCAGGACCGGATGGTTTCCCTCTAGCCTTCTTCCAAGAATATTGGGACATTGTCAGCTATGATATTACTAGGGTTGTCAAAGATTTCTTTAGGACTGGTAAATTGTTAAAGAAACTAAACAATACTTTCATTGTGCTTGTCCCAAAGTGCAGGATCCTATACACATGACTGACTTCAGACATATAAGTCTTTGTAACACAGTCTACAAAATATTTTCCAAAGTCCTTGTCAACCGTTTGAAGCCACTTTTAGACAAAATTATCAGTAGATGTCAAAATGGGTTTGTGTTAGGAAGGAAAATCCTGGATGCTGCTATTATGACTCATGAAATAATTCATTCCATGGAGAAAAGTATGTGTATACACCTTAAAATGGTCACATCACATTGTCTGGTAATTAATTAAATATTTTAAATATTTAATTAAAATCTTCAAATTCTATCTGCGTATAAATAAATTTAAATAATTTATTTATATTTCTTCCATATTTTGATTAAATAAATAAAGTTTATTTAATCATCTTTTCGTATTCATTTCTTAATTAATTAAATAAATATTACGATTTATTTATATTAATTATCATATAATCTTAGTTTGAATATCTTATTCAAATAAAGATTAAAATATTCTTCTTCTTCTAAATATCTATTTATAATTAAATATTTCAAATATTTAATTAATTCCTCTAATTATCATATATCTATTTATAATTAAATATCATAAAATATTTAATTAATTCTTCTAAAATTTATATTCTTCTAAAGTCATATCATAATTAAATATTCTAAAATATTTAATTAAATCTTCATAGTATAAAAATAAAATCAAAATGCAATAAATGAAATTAAATAAATTTATTTATTTAATTAATTTTGGGATTTATCTTCAACACCCGTGAAACAAACTGCCAAAACAGAAAATTAAATTTTCTCTGTTTCTGTGCAGGCTTGTTCCCGTGGGTTGAAGACAGGAATCCATCCTTCTCTCCAACCTCTCAACCTCTCCCATCTTCTTCTCAACTTCTTCATCTTTCACCATTCAAACCTACCAGACAATCTCATAGCCGTAGATTCTTGCCAGCCGGGATTGTGCCTGCAAAAATCTATAAATACAATTGCCGGGAGCTCCAAATCATATAGAAGTTTTTAGCAGAGAAACTATAGTCAAATAGCTCTTAAGCATCCATAGCATAAGCCTTTTTAGCATTCACTTTCATAGCATAGTAGCATATCATGATACATTTCATTCACAGCCCCTGTGCATAATCTACAGCCCCTGTTCATATCCGTTAACAATTTCACTCCACCAGCATATAGAATAGTAGTTTTCATTTGTATACTCGTTCTACAGCAGCCATTTGGAGGAGCTTATATCAAAACTGAGAGCAGCAACTTCAAATCCCTGGAGATAGAGAAAAATGGAACGGCTTTGAAGAAATCTTGCTTATTTGAATTTATTTAAATTTCTTTAGATTAAGGTTTCATTTAGTGTTTTGTTTTTCAATTAGATTAACATAAATAAACAAATACATAGTATGAACCAAGGTATGGCTTTTAAACTGGACATTTCCAAATCCTATGATAGGGTTAGATGGAAGTTTTTGTATTCTATCCTTGCTAAGCTTGGCTTTAATGATAGAGTGATTGGCATCATTAGGGAGTTTGTGGAATTTGTTCAGTATTCGTTGCTTGTCGATGGGATCCCCTGGGGTTCCTTTAAAGCTGGTAAAGGGCTTAGACAGGGGGATCCCCTCTCTCCCTACCTATTCATTATGGTGGTTGAGGTTTTGGGAAGGAATTTTCTTTCCTTACTCAACTTAGGAAAAATTTAGGGGATTAGACCTGCCTCCACCCTCCCTCCCTCCGTTCTCCAATAGTTTGTTGATGGCACATTTCTTTTTGGAAAGTCCTCTGTGATTGAAGCTAGAGAATGGAAATGCCTCCTACAGGATTATGCTTGTGCTTCTGGCCAATGTATAAATTATAACAAAAGCAGTGTCTATTTCTTCAACATGAAAGCTGATCTCCAAGCTAAGATCTTAGCCATCTTGGGTTGCCTAAGTGCTTCTCTTCCGAGTATCTACTTGGGCCTGCCACTTACTGTTAAGGAGGTGTCACACAGCTTTTGGAATGGTATTCTGGAGAGAATGCAAAAGAAACTTGCTGGTTGGAAAGGCCAGCTTCTTAGTAGTGCTGGTAAACTCCAACTTCTTAAAGTCTCCCTTCAAGGTATTATGGTCTACTTTCTCTCTCTTTTTAAGATTTCAGGTTCCATGGCTGAAAAGTTAGAAAGAATTCAAAGATCCTTTCTCTGGTCGAGAATGGAGGAAAAGAAAAGAATGGCCCTAGTTAATTGGGACACTGTCTATCACCCCAAATGTCAAGGGAGCCTGGGGATCAGGAAGATTACTAATTTGAACAAAGCACTCATTGCCAAGATTGGCTAGAGCTTGATGTAGGAAGGGCAGAATGGTGTAATATAATGAAGGCTAAATACCTTAATCAGAGACATTTTTTTAGAGATTTGAACCTGATTGACCTCCCTCTGAGGTCCAAGATTTGGAACAATATCCTTAAGAGTAGATCCCTCTTGAAGGAAGGGGTCAGATGGAAAATTGGTAATGGGAGATCCATTAGGTTTTGGGAGGACTGCTGGACTGGGAACATACCCCTTGCTGATAGTCACTTTAACATATTAAGGGATCACACTGAAAACCTTTTTGGTACTTACATTTCTGATTATGCCTCACCCAGAGCTAGATGGAAAATTTTGAAGTTGTCTTTTTTACATTGGCCTAACCTTCTGCCAAAGGTTATGGAGCTTCAAGAGATTTTGAAAACAGTTAGACTCCCTCTATTTCCCAAGGAGGATAGAATTTTCTAGTCTAAGAATCACTCTGGGGAGTTCACTGTTAAGTCTGCTTATCTGTTGCTTCTCAGGTTTGGTGGTGATGAGCAGTGCTAGAGAAAGGTTTGGCTTCATCAGCTTATCCCTAAAATAAACTTCTTCTGGTGGACCTCCATCCATGGAAAAAAATTAACTATTGACAACCTTGTTAAGAGGGGTTTTCAATTCCCTAATTGGTGTACTCTTTGTAGAAAGGAAGAAGAAACCATCCCCCATCTTTTTATTTATTGCTAGTTCACTTCCCTGGTTTGGCAGAAGGTTTTACAGAGACTGAACATCTCTTGGGTCTTGAATAGTGATATCCACCAATTCATCTTAAATTGGAAATGCCCCTCCAACCATCCCTCAATTAAACTGCTCTGGCAACTTATTCCACCCCATATCTGCTAGTGCTTATGGAAAGAAAGAAATAACAGGATCTTCAGAGAAAAGGAAAACAATGTGGAAGGTCTATTGATAATCCTTAATAAGATGCTCCTGGATAATATCTCAACATGCAAATGGAAGAAGCCTATTAACCCCCCGACTGCTTGGGATAGAAACATTGCTACTACTTGGAATTTACCCAATGAGACCCTGAGATTTGATAGCTCCAAATCAATTGCCAAGAAGCATACCAGATGGAGAAACCCTAAACTGCCTTGGGTTAAGCTTAACTTTGATGGGGTGGCTAGGGGAGGGATGTTAGCTGCTAGAGGTATAATCAGGGACCATTCTGGCAGCTTGGTTGATGCCTATGCGGGGAACTTGAGCAACCATACTAGTAATCAAGCTGAGGGCATGGCTCTCCTCTGGTGTTTTAAGATTGCACTGTCAATTGGTGCCAAGACTTTGGAAATCGAAGGGGACTCAATGCTAATTGTGGAAGCCACTAAAGTAAAGATGAAATTGGGTTGGTCCCTTAAAGGTATTCTGGAGGACATTTTCCCTCTTCTAAATGCTCTTCATGACTTTTCTATCCAGCATGTCTTCAGAGAAGGGAATGCGATGGCTGATAGCCTTGCGATGACGGGTCTTGATATTGAAGGGCTTAGGTGTTAGAGAAATGAGGTTTCTTTTACCCCCTTGGCTCTGGTGTGCTTAAAGGAAGATCTCAAACATTTAAATGATGAGTCTTAGATGGTGCTTACTTATTTTTTTTGGGTTCCTTCTAACTTTTGTTGGTTTTTCTAGCGGGAGTTGGCATTTGAATAATTGGTCATTATGTGAGGTGATGGGCTTCATACGTGGGTTCATTGGATTGTATGACCTCTTGTGGGTTGGTGATATGGCAAATCTTCCTATCCCCGCTGGACGATGGCGTCATTATTTTTTGAACCCCCTAAACTTTTGTGATCAACTTTTTAAGCTTGCAGATTTCATGCTATTTCTTGTGATGGCTAAGTACTATGCCGATATCATGCCCTTACTTGATGTGGGCGATTCGCATGAGGAAGCTTATGCCCTTGTGTGGATTACGAGAGATCACATTTATGGTTTGTATTTTCATCCGACAATAGAGACAATAGGAAGCTTATGTGTTTCTGGTGTGGGCTCTATGGGTGGGGACAAAGTGCGCGTGGAGCCGGATAGGTGTGACAAGTGGAAAGCGGATGCCACTATTTGGCACATCTATAAAGAGGGCGGAATTGTGCAGTACATGAGGCCATGACTGGTCACGATGAGGGCTTGTCTCACAAGTTTGTCACCTCCTAGAAGGAGGGTAGGGTCACCATTGGTGGAATTTCCTTCAAGGTTTCTAAGGAGGTCATTGCTAGAGTTACTGGGCTCCTAAATAGTGGCCACACTTGGAAGAAAACTATGAAAGTTCTGGACCAAATCATTTTGAATCAATTTTTTCGCGGTGGTGAGAAACCTGTCAAGTTGCGAGGTGGCTTTGACCGCGAGGTGCTGCTGGAGCCATGGGATAAAGTATGTTTGGTGATAATGAAATATTTCATGTTGGAAGGAAGGTATGGGGTCTGCTACTATTACCACTTTAATTTCCTCAACCACCTTAGGAACCATCTATATATTTCTATTCCTTTCTTCCTGTATCATGCCCTTGACGACACTGTGCTGGAGTTTAATGAAGCCACTAATTCCAAAAAGAATTACACTATCCTCCACTAGGGCCTTATATCTAGGCTTTATCATTTCCATATGGCGCTTTGCCCTAATAGGCCTATCACTATGCAAGAAGTTTCCTCCCTCCCTGCCCTTGATGAAACCCCAGTTTTGTCCACTCCCCCCTTTGCTAGTATTTTGGATATGCCGGGCCCAAGCAAGAAAAAATCCCTCAAGAATCCTACCTTGAAAGCCCATCCCCATGGCACTTCCCCTGGTTTGGGCCCGGAGGATACGAGTAGGGAAAGAAAGAGGCTCACCCCTACCCTGTGCCCTAAGGAAAAAGCCTCTAAAAAAGCTAAAGTCTACCACCAAATTGACTCTGATGTGGAGATCACTGAGGAAACTAACACACCCCGTCGTTCTCATAGACTGGTTTGTAAGAAGGACAAGATTGGTAGCCTTAAGGAAGCCTCTGATTTGGACAAGGATCTTGAGAGTGACAAGGAAAGCCACGAGGAAATGGTGGCGAGAGGAGATGACCGATCAATGTCGGTGAATAGTGAGCCCCATGTGTTAGAAAGTTTAAAGAAGGGCCCTTCCGACGATAATGTGTTGGAAATCACCCCTCGATCCTCTGAGGCGGTTAAAGGAAAAGCTCCCTTGAAGAATGATCACAAGGAAAATGACTAGGCTTGGGAACAAGTGGGCTTGCTAAAGGGGAGAGTGGAGAGGCTAGAAAAGAAGGTCCAGGAGGTGACCCAATTTGCCCTAAGGGTCATGCATAGGTCGGCTACCAACCTCTGTTTGCTTCAAAAGGACAAGTTCGCAGAAGATGTTGAACTTGATGCTGATTTCAAGGAGCTGCTCAAGTTCCTCACGACGGATTGGGCGACTGCCTTACATGATTTGCCTGGCAAGAAGGATAAAAATTAGGCCGTTGGGCCTGTTTGTTCTTGTTTATTTTATGTTTTGTTGTTTGTTTTTTCTGCTAAACTTGATGGGCCCCGGGTGGTCTCTGGACTTATTTGGCCGGTTTCATGCTTGCATGTTAAACCTTGTCATCTTACGTATTCTATTACTTTTTGTTTTGATGATGCGTTGTGAGTGATGGTGTTCTTTCTGTTGTCACTGGGCTATTAGTGTGCTTTCGATGGATGGCCTTTTGTGCCTTGTTTTTATGGGTCAACACCCTTGTTTTGCTGCTTTTTATTTCAAAACATCATTAATGTTTAGATAAAATATTACATAAATATTCTTTAATTTTGATAAGGATAATTTTGACTAACAAAATATATTGTATATCAAAAAATAAATTAATAATTGTTATTAATTTATTTTATAGAAACCATTATGTGTGTGTATACATTCATATGTACATACATGTACATATACATATACATATTTATTTATAATAATTAAGGGTAAAAATGGTTTTTGGAAAGGGCCTCAATCCCTTATACAACAAACATGATGTAAAAAACAAAAAATCTACCAAAAGAATAGCCTAGTGAAGATATAGACTAAAGAAACAACAATGCTACAACAAAGTTGAAAGAAATCTAGAACCTAACAACAAAACCCAAACAAGCTAAGGGAAGAGGGAAAAGAATTGAGAGTAATGGCCACTTATGATTCATCTTTGAGGAAATGCAAGCAATCATCAATGAATTTATTCTCTAACTTTTCTATCATGATCATCTTACTCTTCTTTTAACTATGGTATCTTGATTTTTGGCCTTCTTGCATTAGGCTTTCCTATTTCATTATACCTCCATGCTGCATATTAATACTAGTAGCTCAATTTTGGATGTTCCTCCTACTCAAATTGACTACCTTCTTTAGGTCTCCTCAATAGAATGTAACTCCTTTCCTATAAAATTAGTTCCCTCATCTTATTTTTGCTAATATTCTTTAAGCCTACTTAATTCTTTAATAAAACTCCACTACACTATATCAAAGCTACCCCCAAAATCTAGTTACATAATGTTGCTACACAAACTCTAACACACTAAAGTGGTCTTTGGTTTAAGTTTCTTATTATCCATGAAGAGCCACTTGAGAATGTTGTGGTGCATAGAGATTTGATTGACAATGCCTCCCATATTTTTAACCAATTATTTAACAATAGAAGAAAACTCCTTACTAGAAACCACCTTCCCAAATTCCTTAGGGAAAATAGAGGATAGGCTAGGATTTCCTACAAAATCCTTATTAAAACCTTATACTTTTTTACCCTTGTCTTCATACTCCTTTTATTTCCTCTTCCCTTGCTAGTCACCGTCATCTAAAGTTGTCTTCTACAAATTTTGAAATATCTTCCTTTTAAGCTCCTTCAACTAGCATTATTGGCCTCCTCCACATTTATCCCTTCCTTTTTCTAAATAACCTTTCTTATTTTAACATTCTTGGCCTCCAAATCCCTAAGGGAACCTAAGGAACTTGAAATATAAATCTCAAAATTCTCTTTACCCCAACACCTAGAAGCTTCAGTTACAAAACCATATAAATTACTCTCCATCTAACTAGAGAACGAGGTTTCTTCACAATCAGAAGGCTACATGGAGTTTGTAGGCCTATTAATCTAAGAAAAATGAGCTAGTAGAATAATGAGGTCTTGATGCATAGGAATGATCTATTATAGAGTACTCAAGTGACATTAATAATAGAATAAAATACTAACAAGTTTGTGTGCCAAAATGATTTAAAAGGGTATTTAAATGATAAAGTATACATAGTTAAACCTCTCTTCCAATATAATGTACCTCATGATCTATAAACCCATTTCAACCCAAGGCTTGGATAGAGAATCCCTAAGGTATTCAACTTATTGATTCTTAAGTTTTTCTTTACCTTTTAAAAATACAACATTATCTTTCCCCTCCCATCTTTGAACACCTTTGAACTTACATCAACATCCTTATAACCTAAACAATGTTATCTTTTGTAACCTCAAAATCTATCCCTCTTAATGACATCTTCATCACTTTCTATCCATTATATATTGAAACCTTTATATATTAATAATTTATTTTTTAATAAAAAATTCAAGACTTGCATTTTCATTATATTTTTGTTATTATATAATTTTAAATATCAATAATTATTTTTTAAATAAAAAATTAAACCTATCAAAGTTATAGTAACATCTATAAGGTTTTACACTAGAGTGTCATTAAGTGCAATTTTTTTTATTATATTGGGAAGTAATGGATTTTTGATAAGGCCCAAACCTTTTTACAAGAATATGGTACTAGTTGAGGACCTCAAAGTCAAAAGTGAAAGCCAAAAGAGTTAAAATAGAAGGGAGAACACAAGGGAGAAATATGTTATAAGTAAATGACAAAAACCATAGGCAACCACCAAAATTCATTCATTAAGCACTAGGAATGTTTGGGTGTCAATTGCCTCCCATTCTTCATCCAAGAACTACAAGTGATCCTTAATGACCTCATCCTTTGAGTATTGATAGTAGTTTTTTCTTAGCTTAAGAATTGGTGTATCTAGAAGAACCAATAATAAATTTACTTTAATTATTTTTACCAACATAAAATTTAGCATGTGGATAGTGGCCACATGAATTTTCACCATGGTTCTATTTAATTGGAGAGTTTTTTAGGTCTTATTTTATTGAAGCAACCTCTTTTTGGAGCTCTTCAATCTTCCTATGTTGGTTTTTGTTTCCTTCTTTTAAAATGATAACCTCTTCTTCTAGGGACCTCTAGATAGACCTAGTTTTCCTATCCTCCTTACACTTGATAGAAGCCACTTGTATTTGTATGAATCCTTTATTATTGGGTGAAATCCTAACACACGATTTCTTGGTGGTGGACCCCAACTCAACCTTCACCTTCTTAGATAGGGCATCCCTATTCTTGCATTCCCACTCCAAAGGCTAAAAAGAAACATATTTAACAAATAAAGTTGTTGTTGGAGCCATCAACCACCTCCAATTAACACACTTGAGTATTATGTAAATTAGGCTTTGAGATTTTAAAAGTGATAGACTAACGTTAGTGTAAACAACCTCCTTAATTATATCATAAGGGTAGGAGATTTAGGGCTCAAGGGATAATTGGTCTCTAAATAATTTTCCACTACCTTAATATTGGGGGAGGGTCTTCCATCCAACACATTTTTCACCAATAGAAGAATAAGGACTTGATGAATATGAACTTACAATTCTCCCACCTTGTCATCCATAACTAAATACTTAAAGGAAATTAATAGGTAGAAAGGAATACTAACCAACATTATTTTTTTGAATTGGTTTAAGAGAGTGAATAGATAAGAGAAAAAACACTTGAAATCACATCCAATAATGATTCATCTTATCATTAGAAAGCATTCCTCATACTAGGGCTTAGCTAAGGATAACAAACCTAACCTAGAATTCCTTCAAATTTGACTTCCCTTCTAAGAAATAATTGAAAACAACCTTCTTACTTCTTCTATCCTTGAACATATTTTGTCCCTCCAAGGGCATTCTAGTAACATGTGCAATGGACTCAAGTATCAATGTATAGCCCTCTAACAAAAAAATTTCTTACCTTCCAAGCCTTGATAACTTGAATAGCAATGATAGTATCATGGATAATGATATGTTGCATAAACTTAGGAAGACTACTATTTCTCAAAATATGTCAGAAAATGGAATTATTTTTTATATCATCAATGAGGAGGGGTTTAACCCTAGCCCAGTCACCACCCATCTCTACAAGAAAGGAATCTTTATCAACCCTAAATATCCCCTAAATGATATGATGCCACCTCTACCATTGATGATTTTACACAAGTACAATTCATCACCTCTATAAGTATTGAAAGGGAGCAACTCGAATAAGACTAGAGATGAACTATTCACAAAAATAATATAATGATTATCGTGTTTCAAACTTTCTCAATATGTAATGAAATAAGTTGCACAATAGAAGAATATGATAAAAAAAAATATGTTGAAAATACTTGATAATAACTAAGAATAACAAGCCACTTCGAGGGGAAAAACCTCCAAATATCTCCAATGAGAACACAATTCACAATATGATGATAAAACTAGACTCACAACCTCCTATATATACCTATTTATGCCTAGGCTATCACCCAAGCCAACTTAGATAACCTTATATAATCTCTAGGCCAACCTAATTAACTAAATAGCAATATAATAATGATAATATGACTTAATTAGGAGTTAAGATAGCCATAAGATGACTATTTGTAACCCAATGTACACTAATATTAAGGGCATAACATGCCACCATCTTCAAAGAAGAATTTTTCTCAATGTTAGGCAATTTTGGATGCTTTTGAATGAACTCATTTTCCTCCCATGTGTCATATTCAATTGGTAAATTCTTCCATTGGATGAGATACTGAGTGATGGTTTTGATCCTTGTGTGTTTCTGAAGAATAATCTTTGGTTCCAATATGATTCTACCTTCTTCATCACACTCTCGTAATATTTTCTAGATAGGGATATTATTCACAATTACCTTCTTCAAACAAGAAACATGAAAAACTAGATGCATCTTTGTTGTTGATGGCAATTAAAGCTTGTAGGAAACACTACCTATCTTCTGCATGATTTGATATGGGCCATAATATTTTGAAGACAACTTGTTATTCTTTGACTGTTGCTTTAATGACATTTTCTTGTAAGGTTGCAATCTCAAGAAAACCCAATCCCCAACTTCAAAACTTATCTCGCTATGATGTTGGATTACCTATTGATTCATTTAATTTTATGCCATGGATAGACTCTCTTTAAGTCCTGAAAGCATTTATTATTGATGAATCATATGGTCATCCACCACGTGAACTCTTGGTGACACTTCAATGATGATGTGATGGAAGGAGGATGATATCCATACACTGTCATAAATGGAGACATTTTTTATGAAGCTATGGAAGGAAGTGTTATACCACCATTTTACTATGGTAGCAAATCTACCCATTGAGACTGTTTATTTGAAGTGAAACAATGTAGATATACTTCCTAACACTTATTAACAACCTTTGTTTTCCCATCAAATTATAGATGGTATGAAGAACTATGAGCCAATCGAGTACCCAAATATTTGAATAAATCTATCCAAAAGTTACTAGTAAATATAATATCATGGTCACTAACAATAACCTTAGGTATACCATGTAGCTTTTGAATATTCTCCAAAAATTCTTTTTCCACTATAATTGTTGTAAAAGGATATGATAATGCAATAAAATATGCATATTTAGTGAGGGATCCTCTACTACCATGATGGAATTCTTACCATTGGATCTTGGAAGCCTTGTGATGAAGTCCATGGAGACCTCTTCCCAATGCTAGCTAGGAACAACTAAGGTTTGCAAGAGACCATGTGGCTTAATTGTCTCCCCTTTATTTCTTTGACAAACCCAAAATTTTGCCACAAATATTTGAACATCCCCTTTTAGCCCTTCCCAAAAGAAGTATTTCTTAGCCCTATGATATGTCTTCAAAAATCTTGAATGACCACCCACTAGAGACTCATGTAGCTTTGTGAGAATTTTTTGTTTGAGAGAGGAATTCTTGCAAAGATACAAGTGTTCTTTATACCATAAAGTATCTCCCTTCCAAAAAAACTTATCTAAACTACTAGGATCATATTGTAATTGTTGAATGAGATGACCAGTAGCCACAACATTTTTCAACTCTTCTTTCAATTCTACTACCCAATCTCCTTGTAATATTGAAAGGGCACACAATAAAGCTTCATCCTTCTCATCCTTTCTAGATAGTGAATTTTCCACAACATTTTCCTTCCCTTTCATATACAAAATCTCAAAATTATATCCCAACATCTTAGTAACCCATATTTGTTGTTGTTTAGAAGATAATATTTGTTCCAAAAAATATTTTAGGCTATCATGATCTATCTTAACCTTGAAGTGTCTACCCATTAGATAAGGCCTCCATTATTTTACTACATGAAGAATAGCTAGCATTTCCTTCTCATAAATAGATTTAATTTGATTCTTACCCATTAATTGATGACTCTCAAAAGAAATGGGATGACCCTCCTGCATGAGAACTACGCCTATACCATTTCTTGAAGCATCACATTCCATAATAAAATCCTTTGTGAAATCATGAGTGGCAAACATTGGAGTTGTGCACATAGCCTCCTTTTAACATTTCAAATGTTGAATTAGCGCATCCATTCCAATGAAAAGAATCCTTCTTCAATAAAGTTGTGAGGGGTGCTGCTATACAACCATAATTCTTCATGAATCTTCTATATTATCTAGTCAATCCCAAAAAACCCCTCAATTTCTCAATGTTTTGGGAATAGTTCATTCCATGATAGCCTTAATTTTGTTAGGATCCACCTTTACTCCTTCATGTGAAACTATGTGTCCCAATTACTCCACCTCATTAAGACCAAAAGTACACTTGGATGGCTTAGCATAGAGTTGATGCTCTTTGAGAACTTGTGATACTTTATCTACATGTTGTAAGTGATCTTCCCATGCCTTGCTATAAATCAATATATCATTAAAAAGCACTAATATAAACTTCCTCAGGAATTTTTTAAAGATGGAATTTATCAAACTTTAAAATATAGATGAAGCATTGGTAAGACCAAATGAAATCACCAAAAACTCATAATGACCCTCATGATTCCTAAATGTTGTCTTACAAATATCTTCTTCCTTAATTCAAATTTTGTGATAATAAAATCTAAGATCTAACTTTGTAAAATATATAGCTCTATTCAATTCATCTAGCAAATCATCAGTGACTAGAATATGAAACTTATCTTTGATGGTGTACATGTTGAGAAATCTATAGTCCAAACACATGCACCAAGTTTCATTCTTCTTCCACACCATCACTATAGGTGAGGAGTAAGCACTTTGGCTATGCCTGATAATTCTTTCCTCTAACATCTCCTCAACAATCTTTTCTATCTCACTTTTTGTATATGTGGGTACCGATAAGGCCTGATGTTGGGAGGTTGGCTCCTTGGAACTAGTTGTATGGCATGATCATGATCTCTCTTAAGAGGAATTCCTTTAGGCATATCTCCAAAAAGCACAAAATGAAACTCGACTATTTCTTGTAAATATGGATGGGTGGGAGCATTAGATTGGGAGACTTTTAATGAACATAACTAGGCCATAAATCCATCAACTCATTTCTTAAGCAACTTCTACATTTGATGAGAGCTAACCATTTGTGGGGACTTTTCCTTCAACCCTCTTAGCTCTATTGTCTTTCCTTCTAATTGGAATTTCATGAATAATTATAGGAATTTCATCTCAATTTTTCCCAAAGTAGTAAGCCATTATACTTCCAAAACAATATCTATTGCACCTATGGAGATATCATACATTGGGATATCAAGGTGATAATATCCCGTGGATAAGTTAATACTATGGTACTTTCTCGAATAACTAACAGTACAACCATCTGCAATCAAGACCTAAAATTTTGGAGTTGGATATATAAAACAATTTAGATGAGTAGCCAACTTTTTGTTGATGAAATTATGAGTACTAACTGAGTTGATCAACACAGTTACATTTTTCTTCTGTAAGAACCCTGCTACCTTGAGAGTTTTTAGGGCACTAAATTCAAAGAGTGCATGACAAGAAATGATTGGTTGGGAATCATGCAATTCATCATCTAACTCCCTATCACCCTCCAATATTGGTTCCTCCTCTTCTTCCTCACTTTTTCCTTCAATATAAAATAATTTATTTTCACTATATCTATGCCCTTAACTATATTTGTTGTCGCAATTGAAACATAACCCTTTTGCTCTCTTCTCCTCAATTTTTTGTGGAGTCAACCTAGTAGGTTGTTGTAGTGAATGTGTAGATCTCCTTTAGTTAAAATTTACATTCCCATGCCTCCTAGACAAAAACTTCTCCTCCACTTGTCTTGCCATTACAATTGCTTGCAATACAAATTGTGGTTGGAATGTTGTACTTCATATTTTAAGTAATCCTTTTAATTGCCTAGAAATAGTTCCTTCATATTTTCTTCTACCACATTCTCAACTTTTAGAGAAAGGGTTTGAAATTTTTGAATATAATCCTTGGCCATGCTTATTTGCTTTAATTTAGTCAGTTGGTAGAAATAGCTATCCATAAAGTTATCTCCATAATGGGTAGCAAGTTCCTCTTGAAAAATTGACCATGTGACCATACAACCCTTTTTCTCTTCTCATCACAAAACCAACAGTACAAAATAAATTGATCTAGTTCTAGGTATAATGATGCCATATCCACCTTTTGTTGACTAGGAACATGATGAATATCAAAGAATTGCTCCTTTTGGCATAGCCAATTGGTTGGATCCTGGCCATCACAATTTCTCATGTCCAACTTGGGTATGAATTTCCTTGGAATATGGTTATTAAAGGAAGGATCCTTCTTTAAATCAAAGTCAAGTCCAAGGAATTCATGTCCAACAAAAGCATTATCTTCCACATTATGAGGTGAATCTTCACTCTTACACCTCATACCTTGAATAAGTGATTTCAATTCACTCATTTCTTTTGTAATATTCTTCTCTAATGATGAAATATCATCCTTGACTTTGTTTATTTTATTCTTAGGATTAAAATCCTTAGTTTCTACCCCATCCTTCTTTAAAGATTTCCTTGGTGTAGTAGCATTCTTTTTGCCTCTTGTTGCATGCCCCATCATGATGGTAAAAAATAATTTTACAATAAATCACACAAATAGATTCAAAATAATCTAAAAAGTTTATTGTGACTTACTAGGACCTAGGTCACACTCCAATAGAAATTTTTTCCAAAAAATAGGTAATTTGTAGCCTCGAGAGATTTTTTTAAAAACCCTAATTTCCTAATAATCAATTATTTCAGCTTAAAATTATCTAAAATTTGGTTTGTAGTCTCCTCTAGTATATCTTCAAAAACCCACTAAAAATCAAGAACCATTTCTATAGGAGTTAGGAGATATGGACCTTCCAAATAATTTGGGTAGAAACCCTAATTCTACAATAATTTGCTTAATTTAGCTCCAATTCCTATGAAATCTGGACTTTGCTCCAATTCCTATGAAATCTAGACTATAGCTTCTTTAATATGTCCTTCAAAAACCCTTTAAAAAATAGACAAAATTCACCAAAATTTGGGAGATATAGGTTTCACAAAATGACCTCCAAAATTGAAAAAATGCCTTGTCGTAATGATGCCAAGGTCATGCTCGGATACCACTTGTAATGAAATAACTTGCACAATAGAATAATATGATATAAAATATGCTATAAATACTTGATAATAATTGAGAATAACAAGCCACTTTGAGGGGTCAAACCTCCAATTATCTCCAATGAGAACATAATTCAAAATATGATGATGAAATAAGACTCACAACCTCCTATATATACCTATTTATGCCTAGGATATCACCCAAACCAACTTAGATAACCCTCTATAAGCCCTAGGCTGACCTAATTAACTAAATAAAAATATAATAATGATAATATGACTTAATTAGGAGTTAATATAGTCACGAGCTGACTATTCATAATCCAATGTACCTAATATTAAGGGCATAGCACAATATGTCAAGTCCACACAAGTGAAAGGGATATTGGTACTTTCACTATACTTTGTATTTTTCTTGATCCTACCATATACCTTAATTGTATCATTAGTGTCATTATTAAATTCCAAAAATAAGGCCATATAACTTAAAATAATGAGGTCTTTCCCAAAACTCCTCAATTGAATTTTCTAAGTAACACAATAAAAAAATAGCCTCTCATCCATGCTAGATTAGTGAAAGGAAAAAACTCCTATGGAGAGGCACCTAAAGCAATGCATTGAGCCATTTTTCAAGTAAAGCATCCAACCCAAAAATTTTAATTAGATTGGGTTCTTGGAAACCCTTATTTATGAATGTGCCAACAACATAATGCTAATTTGTTCAAATATTAATGGAGTCCATTAGGAGATCCCAATTATTATTCAATAAAAAAATTAGTGTTCAACTTGGAGGTGAATATTTACTTAGATATTTTATAATTTTTAAATAATCATCTTCAATAAAAAGGCAAGGAATATTCATCTATTTGGCTAGATTAATACCCCAATAGGTAGTGGAAACTTCTAGCACAAGATTCGTTTGGACTCTAGAATCTCCACATAAGTAGTAAGAAAACATTAAAAAATAGCCTTAGGAGAGTCAAGGTCAGGGGAGTGGGGGGAGTGGTGGGAGTGTTGAAAGGAGGTTGGCACAGTTGGCGAAAGCAGCCTCAAAAGAGAAAAAAGGAAAGAAAAATTATCTCTTGATGTGGATGATATCTCAGGTTATGAGGAATTTGAGGCTCAGGAAGATGACGATTCTAAGGATTTTGACTTTGAGGAAACTGCCTATGATATGGGAGAAGATTAATTAGAGGAGGAAGAAAAAGATGAGGAAGAGGATGAGCAAGTGGAGTTGTCTAGAGAAAAGAATGGAACTGGGATTGATGAGGATTTTGGGCTCTCTGGTCAGGAGAATAATTATGAAGATTTGAATATTGATTTTCTTAAAAGCAGGCTAACCTTTTTGCAAGTCCAATTTGAGGATATCGAAAAGGATTTGGTGACCTTGATGAGATTCTCCAATAGGCTGATGAGACATGCGATGTTGGGAGTAGCCTCGGGAGAAGCAAAGATTAGCAAAAAACTAAAGAAGCAAGGAAAGGCTAACTCCCTCAAGTTGTTGGATGAAATAGAGGGACCTGATTGGTGTGAGTATGTGGCTCTCTTATGGGAGTATGGGGACCTGTTAAGGAAGGCTAGCTAATGGATTGGGTTATTTTTCCTACTTTTGATGGGGTTTTTGTTTTTTATCAATATTTGGGACTGTTCGTATTTTATCTTTAAGATCTGGTGGAATACCACCCGGTATATAGTGGACTTAATCAAGGGTCTTTGTAGCTTAAATTTTGCTGGTAGTAACTTTTTGTTTTTGATAATTATGGGCTGGACTATAGCGATGGTTTTAAATCTGGGCCTGTGTGCCATTTTCATGTTGTTTTTTGGTTTGGTTAGAGGCGTTGTTTCCCACCTTGGTATTTTTTTTTATATGCTATTGTTCCTCGGGATCAAGGCCCTTCCCTACTTATATTATCAAAAAAAATTAAAAACATGAAACTATCATAAAATTATCATTATATAATTCAATGTGAAGATAAATTGAAAGATAAAATTATATAATATATATTATTCTATTTTATTGTTCTCATTGTAATATGGGGAAAAGGGGGAACCTTTAGTTTAATATGCAAACCTAAGATTAATTAGCTTCCTTTTCCTAAATTACATTAGAAGGGAGATCAACAAGGTGAATAGAATGACTATCAACCTCAAAGGTGAGCCAATCAAACCTAGATCTCCTTTCTTAGGGCCATGAAAGTGGATTGGAAATGATTTGAAATGATTAACCTATTTGAACTATATGACCTAATAAGATAAATTCAATATTTTAGAAGCACACAAACTAAAAAGATAGACTATAAGCAGATCTAAGAAGTACTAGAGATTATGCACCTTTCATAAAAAGTTGGATCTAGCATGTAAAGGAGGACATTGATGCCTAGGGGCGTATAGGTCCTTGATAGGGGGTCTTAAAATTGATTTTGGGGTCCTTTAGTGATGGATCTAAGATTATGATTCCTAGTTGCAAAGTTGTTGGAATGTAGTTAAGTAATTTTGTAATTGAGTTTCCATGGATTGACAACTTTTAGGGATTTGAATACAATAATTGAGAATTTTCCTTCAATCCTTCTTTAATCCTGTAACCTACACATTCAAAGAGAGAAAATGTTGGGCCATTTTTGGGCTTGCCTCAGTCAAACCTGTGTAAGTGTTTCTGCTTCCACAATGGCAATGTCAATGATATGAATGGTAATTTGAAAGGAAGGAATGATGAAATCACAAAGTATTGCAACTCACCACCTTTCAATGGCTTCCTTGAAGGATTGAAGTCATGCACATCACCTCAAGGATTTGGATCTTTCTTGCTCGAATGCTTGAATGCTCTGGAGACTTACAAGGGTTAGCCTTCACAAAACATGAACATGAACATACATAAACATTGACATGTTGTTGGATCTTGAATTGTTGCAATAATGCTTTGAAAAATGTTGCTCTTAACAATAGTATTTTCTCAATAGTCTATTAGTGCTAGATTCTTTCACTTCTAGTTTCAAATGGTGAAAATACTAGGTATTTATAACCATTTATCTAATTTCCCAAAAATTAGATCCTGAAAGCCGACACTTGAATTTTGAATGTTAAAATGTTGCCAACAACATGCCCAAAAATGGGTCCTAGCTAAGAAGGGGGACCCATACACCCAAGGGCGTATAATTTTTGGACCAAAATTCTAGGACATTGAATGTTGGGGATAATTTAATGATTGGATGCATTTATTCAATGCTTTCAATTTATTAAAAAGTGGTACAAATGGGATCCAAAATACATAATTTTAAGACATTAGGGGTCAATTAGGCTCAATAATTTAGGGGGCCAAAACATAGTGTGAAATTGTTAAGGGTGACAATTTTTGACACTATATTTAGCCCCCACTTTAGTAAGAATAAAAACTTTCACTTAGACTCACACTAAAGTAGAAAATATATGCCAAGAGGGATTTGATTGTCCAAATGTTAAAGAGATAGGATGACTAAGGATCAACGAGGAGTGCACAAGCCTTCAAGATCCAAGATCCCATGGAAAATCAACATAAGCACAAAGGAACACACACACATATGTATGATATTTAGCAAGAAAACATATAGAAAAATACATGTCAGAAAAAATGAAGCATACACAATGAGAACACATGGAATGATGGACATAAAGCTGATGAAGAAATGAAAAAAAATACAATGTAAACATGAAGAATACACATAAAAAGGAACACAACAAAACACAAGGCTAGAACTAAAAATTTGAGTTGATAAGGTAAAGAGACCTCAATCTTAAATTGTTTCAAATACCAAATGCCATCTATTGAATGAATTTTAGCTCCCATGAGGACTGAAGTCATACACATCACTCATGGAACACATGGATCCACTGGCAAGAAAGATATGTTATGCTAGGTGGTCATGTTAAAAAGTGGTGCTCAAGTTCATGACCCAACAAGCTCCACTATGTTGAATCTATGAGCCATCTTGCAAAAACTCACCTCAGAGGGTGCAATAAAACTCACCTCAAAGGGTGCATAAGAATCACCTCAAGGGGTGCAACAAAACTCACCTCAGGGGGTACAATAAAACTCACCTTAGGGGGCACAACAAAACTCACCTTAGGGAGTGTAACAAAGTTCACCTTAGGGGGTGCATAAATGACAATAGGATAAGGTCAAAAACTCAAGGGTTGTTGTATCAACACCACCATAATAGACAATAACAAAGGGACTTTGCATAATATACAAAAAGGTCACACCTTAGGGGATATCACTCATGACATCACCACCAAGAGAGGACAAGTCATGGAAAAGGAAATTCACACCTTAGGGAATACTATCCATGGCATTACCACCAAGGGGAATATCATATGCCAAGAAAGGTCACTCTTTTAATGGATATCAAGCCCAATATCACGAAAAAGGAGACACTAATCATAGATTGAGGCCACACTTTGATTAACAAGGTCACACTTCCTAGGATATGTACGCTATCATCACTAAGAAGGGACTATTATGCAAACAATGAGCAGGGGATTATATGCCCCCCTTAAAATGTCTTGTTACACTAACATTTTAAGGAGATAAAGAGGGATCCCTTGCTAGAAAGAATGCACCTAGGATAAGGCTACCTAACCCTTTTCCACCGAAGTGTAGAGACAAAGATGAGCCAAATATGCTACTCTTTACAAAATGAAAGATAATTGCATAAAGCCTATTTTATACCCTCACGGATGGTAGTGAGCATGTTATGACACTACAACTACCACATGGCAAGGAGCAAAGAATAATGAATGTTAATGGATTATATGTTAATTTGATCCCCATAAGAATCAAATTCACTTAATTTCTTCTTTAAAGCATGACATTCATTAGTAAGATGTCCAACTGTTATATGATATGCACAATAAGACATGTGTATACCCTTTCCTTTATTATCTTCGTGTTCATGAATGGGTGGCAATGTAATATGTCCTATTTTGAGAAATGTGTCTAAGGCTCTTTTAGTCTTGGTTATAGGATGTGGGAAAGGAAACTTCTTAAGTTTATATTTCGTGGTTGGTGGCACAACTGTTTGATGTAAAGATGGAGGATCTTGGTAACCTAGTCCTTTAGTATCTTCGGATGGTGTTTGTTCCAAAATAGAATGGACTTCATGTTCATTCTCTATGTCACATCCTTGTTTTCTTAAGATTCTAAATCCTTGTCCATAATTTTGTTCCACGTCAATGGGTGTGTTTGTAACTTCATGCTCATATAATACAGGGTTGGTTGATGTGCCTTCCTTATGATTGTTATTGATAGGTCTCTCCATGCATGTTGTTGGAGGTATGCCTTGTGATTCAATTAATGGATGTAACAAAGTGAATGTTTCAAGTGGTGGTGTAGTACCCCTCCATTTATGCTTATGTTTCTGTTTACATGTTTTCACACTGTTATACTTTGGTACCTTGGTTTGGATATTTGGATCACTGATTTTGAGCGATAGTGGATTTATTTTGTGACATGATGATACATTGTATGGTGTTAATTGATTTCTGACATGCTTTGATATAGCGTAGATGTTTTTTCTTCAGATGTTATTGTTATATATATGTTTATGATGGACTAACTGTTATTTAAGTTGTTAGTCTAATGTGACGTGTATTGGTGTGGAGAACGAAATTGCATCACTCGCTTGCGAATGCCCTGTGATGTTCGTGATTTTCTCTGCACAGTGTGCCTATACAATGGATTATATATATATATATGCATGTTATTGCTTGGTTGCAGGATTGCAAGTACATGACACTGACTCCACCTGGTTACTCAACTCTGAGCGTGTCAAGACTCAACGGATATGTTGATCGAGAGAAAGTAGCATGGTTCATCCTAGTCTAGTCTTAAACCTAGTCATAGTACATCGTCAGTTTAGTTTGAGTCTTGGTTGTCTTGTTTGTTTCTATTTGGATTTATTGCTTGAAAGGAAAATTTTGTCAATTTTAATGATAGTTAGTATTCTTTAATTTTTTGTTATTTAAATTAATCTTTAAATGTTAAAGAAATAAGTTTTACATGTTATTTAATTTATTAATTAGTTTGTTTGGTTAAATAATTTGATCATTAAGATTAAATAAATAAATTAATTAAATTAAAATTGTTTTAATTATGTGAATAGATTTAATTTTTAATTAAATATTAGTTTGGAAATGGCATTTTTATTTGTAAATAAATTTTGGTATTTTGGAAATTGGAAAATTAAAAAAAAAGAAAGGCATGCAAATCTTGAAAGGCAAAATTGTTGAGAAGTTGTTAAAGATATTTTCTTCTTCTCGACATGTGTGCTAGTTTAATTTATTGCTTTTGGTTGAGGAAATTCTCGGAGGATATCTAGGATTTGGGAAATACAAAAGGCTATTCTATTTTCTTCACGGGAAAAATATCAGTGCTTTGTTAAATTTTTGTTTATGCCTTTTGGTACTATTGTGTATTTGTGGAAGTTCTCTGTTTTGGATATTGGGATTTGGTGTTCGAGAAATTTTTTGGAAGCTACAGGTAAAGCTCTTCTCCAGATAGATTTTTGAAGCTAAGGGAACAGGTATTTCCCTTGTATTTAAAATTTGTTTGTTTTATGAAAAGTATCTTTGAGAAAAGAAAGTTACATTTTAATAAAATTTCTATATATCTCGGGAAAGTTATTTACTGTATATTTTCTGAAAGGATTTGTAGATTTCTTTTAAATTTCTGAAAAATTCCTTCTCTGTAAAATTAAATTAGTGAAAGGAAATTAGTTAAATGGGAAAAATGGATTTTAAAACCTTTGGGGTAAATTAAATTTTGACTAGAAATTTATGTGCGTGTTTTCTTTTGAAACCCTGAAGAAATTTGATAATTTCCCCAATTTCCCCATTGAAACCTGTAGAAATTTCTTTATTTCTTCATTAGAAACCTTTGTGAAATATATATATGTATATATATAATCACATATATATACACATATTTATATATATATATATATATATTATCATATATAAATTGAATTGAGAAAGATCTTATATATTTTTAAATGAATATTTGTATTGAATCGTCGTCACCGTACGAACGATATTTAGGGTTTTAATTTTATTTGAGCAAAGAAATGAACTTGAAATCTCACAGGAATTATATGTGAGTTTTGTTAAATTCTATTATATTGTTTTGAAATTATACATCACTAGTAAGAGGGGGTTGCGGGGGTTTATCCCCATAGTCGCCACCCCTAAGGGAGGCGACGGTGGGAGTAACTCCCACAGCCGCTGCCATTACACAGGCCGACCCTGTGTGGAGCCATCGCCTACTATAACCTTTGACGCGGCCGAGTGTAAGTCTTCGGCCTGTAATTTAAAATTCACATATGCCTTTCTTTGAATTAAGATTTGAACTTTAATATATATTATGGATTAAGTATTAATTACAAATTTCTTTAAAATATAAATTATATATATATAATTTATTATTTGTAATAATAATAATTTAGTGTTTAAATAAATTTTTATTTAATACATGCATGAAAATAATTGTTTTTTTTTTTTAAATCCTTGATTGAGGAAATTATAGTTTTTGTTTTTATGTGAAAATGAGGAAGTTAAAGTTAGAAAAATTTAATGCAATTTCCTTAGTCGTTTGAGAAAAGAATTACAAATTAGTAGCTATGATTTTACGCTAATTCTTTGAATGACTGGATTTAGTATATCCTAATGTAGACTTTTATTTGTTTTTAATTTGCTTTAAATTCTATATCTTTGTTGGGCAAATTGGAAATGCCATAGATAAACAAGTCTTCCAGATAAGTTGTTAGATGTGGGAGTTGTGAATGTTAAGTTGAATTCTTGTGTTGGCTAAGGTGGTGTACATGGTATTTGCATGGTGTTTAGAAACTTGATTTTGTGAATATAGACATTGATGTTTGTTATGAAAAATGTAGAAACTTTATGATGTATTTATGTACACCTTGTCTACCTTAGTTAGAGAACTTAGAATTCCTATGTTATGTTTAGGGGAGTAGCTCTGTGTGAGGGTCGACATACAAAGTGGTGTCAGGGTAACTTACAAAGAGTTAGTAAGTCAATGATAACTAAATAACATAGTAGTTAGAATTAAAATATTTAACAAGATGTTTATGCCTCACTTATGGACTCTTGAGCTAGTTCAGTCTTGAGTATAAGATGAGAAGGCCTGGAATGGCAAATCGATATCTTGTTACCTTAAAAGATATTCGATTCCGCAATAGCTTGCAAACGGGGCTGGGTTTCGTAAGAGGTTACTAGGGTAACCCAAGTTGGGGGCCGAAACCTAGGAAGAAACACCAGGGTAACCTTTGCAACATTGTGATGACACTCCACCTAAAATAACATTTTACCTTGTGTACTTAGCACATTTGATTGTCTTAAATCTGGAAGCAATGTAACCATCAGTTACTTATGTACTTGTGTCTAGGGTGAATAGGTTATGTCTAGGTAACCATATTACTATCTCCTAGCACGGGGGGTGGACCTACGAGTACCACATGGTTGGGTGGAACGTGCACCTTACTCCGTTGGGTCCCCAGTTTATGATCATGGAAACAAGAGCTTCATGGATGGAGAGCTCGTACTTGGATACATATGTGTACTTTCTTTATTGCATAATTTGAAATCTTGTATTGTAACATCCCTCAATTGTATATGAGGTGAATATTGTAAAATGTGATTGTAACTATTATTGATCTACCTCATCAGATGAATGAGTATTGTAATATTATTTCAAATGCAATGTAAGAATCATATTTGTACTTTATACTATCTTGGATGGAATTCAAATGATGTGCAATGTTTATTTTTAAGTTTATGTTAATTAATATGTGCAATGCTAAATACTAAAGTCGTCTATGGAAACTCAAGTAGTGTAACGTCGCGTAACTTAATGAATGTATGCAACTAATTAAGTTAACCTTAATACTTTTAAAAATAAATTATTTCACTTTTATACACAATTGCAACATTTCTTAGGTTATAAGACGGGGCATTACATATTGGTATCAGAGCCAGGTTACAAACACTGGACGCTCTAGGTAATCGCGAGCCCATTAGGTTGACCTAGTACGTAGTGTCGCTAACTGTTAGCCTTGGTTGATTAGTATCTAAGACTCATTATTGTTATGTGTAGGAACATGCCTAGACGAGGCGGTAGAGGTCGTGGTAGAGGTCGAGGTGGAGGCTGAGGGCCAATCCCTCAGGTTACTCCCCCTCTAAGCCCTCATCAAAGTGATCAGGAAGAGCAGTTGGATCAAAGGAATGAGGGATAGAATCCCGAACAGTCAGGAGTAGAGGGTTCACAAATATGTCCTATATTAGAGGAGGTCCTAGCTCGACTTGGACCTAGACAAGAAGTTGAGCAGGAGGTTGTTAGAGAGCGTGATAGGTCCCCCAAGAGAGTAGATGATACAGTGCATTAGGATGCTATTACTGCAGGACACATGAGGGATTTATTGAGGGCATGCCCTCCTACTTTTGATGGTACAGGAGGTGGATTAGAGGTAGAGACCTGGCTACTGGACTTGGGTAGATGCTTTTCCATGCACCCTTACGGTAGCAATACCCGTGCGAGATGCGCTATCATGCATCTGAGAGGATTTGCCTCTACTTGGTGGCGCCTGGAGGAGCAGAAGCTCCACTTAGATATTGGGTCAGTGTCTTGGGAGATGTTTATGGAGAGGTTTAGAGCACGGTTCCTATCGGAACACTGGAGGCAGCGACGGGCTGACGAGTTCCATGATCTACGTCAATTGGCTCTATCTGTTGAGCAATATGAACGTAGATTCTATGAACTCAAGTAGTACGCTGGTATTGGCGATGATGAGCCTATGCTAGTTCAACACTTCATCAGGGGTTTAAATGCCTACATTAGTGGTGGAGTCAGAGTCTTTGAGCCAAAGACTATGGAAGTTGCGGTGGAGAAGGCTCGCATAGTGGAAGAGAATATTGTTATGGCGTTAGGTGGTCACACAAGAGTACAGATTGGCAGTGCTCCTGCAACAGGTTTTAGTCCACGGGGTGGACAGGCATAGACAGGGGGTTCCTCTAGGAACCAACAAACACCCTCAAAGGGTGGGAAACAACAACAACGTACACCTCAAAAGAATAATAATCCACAACCACAGCAAGGTAATAGTCCATAAACAAGAAAGAACCGCAACTGGTGGCGCAACAAGCGCAATAGGCAGGATTAGCCTGCGTAGAGTGCTCAGTCTACTATCAGTAGAGGTAGTTTCCAGCAATCTAATGCACCTTCAGGTGGCAGAGGATTTAGTAGAGGCACAGGTTGTTACTCATGTGGATAGTAGGGACACATTGCTAGGCAGTGTCCGATGAGACGTTCTACTGGTTTTGGGCCTCGACCTACAGTTTTAGAGCCTACAATGGGTGATGTAGGATGATCACATACAGTATATGCTGCAGTTAATGACTGCCAAGCGGATCACCAGAACACAGTGGTCGAGACTTCAGGTAAGTTACATGGTGTTAGTGTTTCCATTCTTTTTTATTCCGGAGCTACCGACTCCTTTATTTCACCGACCATCGTTGACCGATGTGGTCTTGTGGTGGTAAAGCAAGGTGGTAAGTGGTAGGTTGAATTCACCTCTAGGGTGAAAGTAGCGGTAGAGAACTTAGTACATAATTGTGAACTTAAAATTGGTACGTTAACTACCTTAGCAGATTTATATCTTACACCTTTAGGATCGTATGACATAGTTTTAGGTATGGATTGGTTAGCATCTCATCATGTTGTGATTGACTATCGACTTAAGACAGTTAGTTGCATTAATGATTTAGGTGCGAAAGTGGAAATCATAGGTGTTCAAAGACCTATCTCTTTGCAGATGATATCTGCTATGCAATTAAAGAGATGTCTTCGTCAGGGTTGTCAACTGTTTGCAACAATAGTTACGAATTTGGAAGAAGGCGAGAGTCGAGAGGTATCTCTTGATGATCATCCTATTCTTAGGGAATTTGCTGATGTGTTTCCTGATGATATACCTGGAATGCCACCGAAGAGGGATATTGATTTTAGAGTTGACCTAGTTCTTGGAGCTGAGCCTATATCTAGAGCTCCATATAGAATGACAAATCAAGAGTTAGAGGAATTTCGTATCCAATTAGAGGAACTATTAGAAAAGGGTTTTATTCATCCAAGTGTTTCCCCTTGGGGAGCACTTGTCATGTTTGTAAAGAAGAAGGATGGATCACTTAGACTATGCATTGACTATCGTCAATTGAACAAGGTTATGATTAAGAATCGTTATCCTTTGCCTAGAATCGATGATCTTTTTTATCAGATCAAGGGAGCTAATGTGTTCTCTAAAATTGATTTGAAATCTAGTTACCATCAATTGCGAATTGCTGAAGCTGATATTCATAAAACTGCATTTCAAACTTGTTATGGGCACTACGAATTCACAGTAGTACCGTTTGGGTTAACAAACGCACCATCAGTATTCATGAGTTTAATGAATGGTGTTTTTCGTACATACCTTGATCGCTTTGTCCTTGTATTTCTCGATGATATTTTGATCTATTCGAGAAACATGAAGGAACATGAAGAACACTTGAGACATGTATTGCAATGTTTAAGGGAAAATCAATTGTATGCGAACCTAAAGAAGTGTGACTTCTTTCAAATTGAAGTGAAATACCTTGGACATGTGATTTCTAGAAAAGGTATTGATGTGGATCCTTCAAAGATTCAAGCTATTGTAGATTGGCCTGCGCCTACTAATGTAGGTGAAGTGCGTAGTTTTATGGGTCTAGCTAGTTATTATAGGTGGTTTGTTGAGGGATTTTCTAGAATCAGTCATCCTATTACTTCTCTTCAGAGAAAAGGGAAGAAGTTTGTTTGGACAGAGTAGTGTCAGTTGGCTTTTCAGACACTAAAAGAAAAGTTGACTAATGGGCCTATACTGATTGTTCCTGATCCTACTAAGGATTTCGTAGTATGCACAGATGCATCCTTAGAGGGTTTGGGAGTAGTTCTGATGCAAGATGGGCATGTGATTGCTTATGAGTCTCGCAAACTTAAGGATCATGAATTAAACTATCCCACTCATGATTTAGAACTAGCTATAGTTGTGCATGCATTAGTGCGATGGAAGCATTTCTTATTAGGTCATCGTTTCAAACTTCATACTGATCACCGTAGTCTACAATACATTTTTAAGCAACCTAACTTGAATGCTAGACAAAGACGGTGGATGGAGTTCTTGTGTGAATACGATTTTGAAGTGAAATATGTTCAAGGAAAAGAGAACGTAGTGGTTGATGCTCTTAGTCGTCGTCGACGTGAGATCTCTGCTACTACTCTTGAAGTAGATTTGAGAGGTCAAATATTAGCTGCACTTCCTATTGATAGATTATATCAGGAAGTAAGGTCGAAGATTGAATCTAGTAGACCTTTAGAAGGTCGATTTGTAGGGTATGTCCTTGAACCAGATGGTATATTACGGCATTTAGGTCGTATCTATGTACCACATTTTGAGGGTCTTCGTACATTGATTATGACTGAAGCACATCGAGCTCCATATTCAGCTCATCCAGGTGTTAAGAAAATGCATGCCAATCTTTGGCAATTGTATTTCTGGCCTGGTATGAAACGTGATATTGCTGATTATGTATCAAGATGTCTTAAATGCCAGCGAGTCAAAGCTGAGCATCAACATCCCGCTGGATTATTGCAGCCACATCTCATTCCCGAATGTAAATGGGATATTATATCTGTTGAATTTATTGTCGGGTTACCTACGTCATCACGTCGACATGATGCCATTATGGTAACTGTTGACCGATTGACTAAGGTGGCTCATTTTTCACCAGTACGATCATCTTACAATGCTTCATCTGTAGCTAGGATATTCATGGAGGACATAGTTAGATTGCATGGGATTCCTCGTAGGATTATCTCTGATATAGATCCCATATTTACATCAGCCTTATGGACTTCATTACAACATGCTTTAGGTACGTAGTTGAACTTTAATTCAGCGTATCATCCTCAAACTGATGGAAAAATAGAGAGAGTTAACCAAATATTAGAGGATATGCTTAGAATGTATGTAATGGACCAACAATCATGTTGGGAGGATTATCTGTACTTAGTAGAATTTGCATACAATAACGGATATCAGAGTTCCATAGGTATGCCACCATTTCAGGCATTATACGGTCATCCTTGTCGAACTCCTTTGAGTTGGGATTGACTAGAGGATAGAGTGTTACTTGGACCTGAGATGCTTTGAGACATGGAGCAACAGGTTGACCGTATTAGAGAACATTTGATAGCAGCACAGGATAGGCAAAAGAAGTATGCCGATGCGCATAGAATAGACCAACAGTTTGCTGTTGGTGATAGAGTGTTTCTTCGAGTGCGACCGCGAAAGAGTCCAATCCATTATGGAAAAGGCTCTAAGCTTGTGCCTCGTTTCATTGGACCATTTGAGATCTTAGAATTGGTCCTGTGGTGTATCGACTCGCCTTACCACCCAGTTTTTCTCGTATTCATGATGTTTTTCATGTATCAGTACTTAGACCATAGCATCCCGACATTTCTCATGTACTTGATTGGAATGCGTTATAGGTAGAGGACGGGCAGCTGGCTTTGGAGCCCATGGCCATTCTACAGCGTCGGACACTCGGTCTCAGGGGTCGAGACGTTGATCAAGTGAGGGTCCAATGGGATCCTAGCCATGAGGCTTCTGCTACTTGGGAGGATGCGAAACGCATGAGGGAACTTTATCCCTATCTGTTCACAGGCTTTCAGGAGCAAGCCTGATCCTAGGGGGGGAGGATGTAGTACCCCTCCATTTATGCTTATGTTTCTGTTTACATGTTTTCACACTGTTAGACTTTGGTACCTTGGTTTGGATATTTGGATCGCTGATTTTGAGCGAAAGTGGATTTATTTTGTGACATGATGATACATTGTATGGTGTTAATTGATTTCTGACATGCTTTGATATAGTGTAGATGTTTTTTTCTTCAGATGTTATTGCTATATATATGTTTATGATGGACTAACTATTATTTAAGTTGTTAGTCTGATGTGACGTGTATTGGTGTGGAGAATGGAATTACATCACTCGCTTGTGAGTGCCCTGTGATGTCCATGATTTTCTCTGCATGGTGTGCCTGTACAATGGATTATATATATGCATGTTATTGCTTGGTTGCAGGATTGTAGGTACATGACACCGACTCCACCTGGTTACTCAGGTCTGAGCGTGTTAAGACTCAACGGATATGTTGATCGGGAGGTAGTAGCATGGTTCATCTTAGTCTAGTCTTAAACCCAGTCATAGTACATCGTCAGTTTAGTTTGAGTCTTGGTTGTCTTGTTTGTTTCTGTTTGGATTTATTGCTTGAAAGGAAAATTTTGTCAATTTTAATGATAGTTAGTATTCTTTAATTTTCTGTTATTTAAATTAATCTTTAAATGTTAAAGAAATAAGTTTTACATGTTATTTAATTTATTAATTAGTTTGTTTGGTTAAATAATTTGATCATTAAGATTAAATTCATTTAATTTAATTAATTAATTAATTAAATTAAAACTGTTTTAATTATGTGAATAGATTTAATTTTTAATTAAATATTAGTTTGGAAATGGCATTTTTATTCGTAAATAAATTTTGGTATTTTGGAAATTGGAAAATTAAAAAAAAAAAGGCATGCAAATCTTGAAAGGCAAGATTGCCGAGAAGTTGTTAAAGATATTTTCTTCTTCTCAACATGTGTGCCAGTTTAATTTATTGCTTTTGGTTGAGGAAATTCTCGGAGGATATCTGGGATCTGGGAAATATAGAAGGCTATTCTATTTTTCTTCACGGGAAAAATATCAGTGCTCTGTTAAATTTTTGTTTATGCCTTTTGGTACTATTGTGTATTTGTGGAAGTTCTCTGTTTTGGATATTGGGATTTGGTGTTCAAGAAAAGTTTTGGAAGCTAAAGGCAAAGCTCTTCTCTAGACAAATTTTTGAAGCTAAGGGAACAGGTATTTCCCTTGTATTTAAAATTTGTTTGTTTTATGAAAAGTATCTCTGAGAAAAGAAAGTTACATTTTAATAAAATTTCTGTATATCTCGGGAAAGTTATTTACTGTATATTTTCTGAAAGGATTTGTAGATTTTTTTTAAATTTCTGAAAATTTCCTTCTCTGTAAAATTAAATTAGTGAAAGGAAATTATTTAAATGGGAAAAATGGATTTTAAAACCTTTGGGGTAAATTAAATTTTGACTAGAAAGATATGTGCATGTTTTCTTTTGAAACCCTAAAGAAATTTGATAATTTCCCCAATTTCCCCATTGAAACCTGTAGAAATTTCTTTATTTCTTCATTAGAAACCTATGTGATATATATATATATATATATGTATATATATATATATATGTATATATATATATATATGTATATATATAATCACATATATATACACATATATTTATATATATATATATTATCATATATAAATTGAATTGAGAAAGGTCTTATATATTTTTAATGAATATTTATATTGAATTGTCGTCGTTGTACGAACGATATTTAGGGTTTTAATTTTATTTGAGCAAAGAAATGAACTTGAAATCTCGCAGGAATTATACGCGAGTTTTGTTAAATTCTATTATATTGTTTTGAAATTATACATCACTGGTAAGAGGGGGCCGCGGGGGTTTATCCCCATAGTCGTCGCCCCTAAGGGAGGCGACGGTGGGAGATGGCTGTGGCCGCTCCCACAGCCTCCGCCCCAAAGGGAGGAGACGGTGGGAGTAACTCCCATAGCCACCGCCGTTACACAGGCCGACCCTATGTGGAGCCATCGCCTGCTGTAACCTTTGACGCGGCCGAGTGTAAGTCTTCAGCCTGTGATTTAAAATTCACATATGCCTTTCTTTGAATTAAGATTTGAACTTTAATATATATTACGGATTAAGTATTAATTATGAATTTCTTTAAAATATAAATTATATATATATAATTTATTATTTGTAATAATAATAATTTAGTGTTTAAATAAATTTTTATTTAATACATGCATGTAATGCATGAAAATATTTTTTTTTTTAAAAAAATCCTTGATTGAGGAAATTATAGTTTTTGTTTTTATGTGAAAATGAGGAAGTTAAAGTTAGAAAAATTTAATGCAATTTCCTTAGTCGTTTGAGAAAAGAATTACAAATTAGTAGCTATGATTTTACGCTAATTCTTTGAATGACTGGATTTAGTATATCCTAATGTAGACTTTTTTTTTTTTTTAATTTGCTTTAAATCCTGTATCTTTGTTGGGGAAATTGGAAATGTCATAGATAAACAAGTCTTCCAGGCAAGTTGTTAGATGTGGGAGTTGTGAATGTTAAGTTGAATTCTTGTGTTGGCTAAGGTGGTGTGCATTGTATTTGCATGGTGTTTAGAAACCTGATTTTGTGAATATAGACATTGATGTTTGTTATGAAAAATGTAGAAACTTTATGATGTATTTATGTACACCTTGTCTACCTTAGTTAGAGAACTTAGAATTCCTATGTTATGTTTAGGGGAGTGGCTCTGTGTGAGGGCCAACACACAAAGTGGTGTCAAGGTAACTTACAAAGAGTTAGTAAGTCAGTGATAACTAAATAACATAGTAGTTAGAATTAAAATCTTTAACAAGATGTTTATGCCTCACTTATGGACTCTTGAGCTAGTTCAGTCTTGAGTATAAGATGAGAAGGCCTGGAATGGAAAATCGATATCTTGTTACCTTAAAAGATATTTGATTCTGCAATAACTTGCAAACAGGGCTGGGTTTTATAAGAGGTTACCAAGGTAACCCAAGTTGGGGGCCGGAACCTAGGAAGAAACACCAGGGTAACCTTTGCAACATTGTGATGACACTCCACCTAAAATAACAGTTTACCTTGTGTACTTAGCACATTTGATTGTCTTAAATATGGAAGCAATGTAACCATCAGTTACTTATGTACTTGTGTCTAGGGTGAATAGGTTATGTCTAGGTAACCATATTACTATCTCCTAGCACGGGGACTGGACCTACAGGTACCACATGGTTGGGTGGAACGTGCACCTTACTCCGTTGGGTCCCCAATTTATGATCATGGCAACGAGAGCTTCATGGATGGAGAGCTCGTACTTGGATACATATGTGTACTTTCTTTATTGCATAATTTGAAATCTTGTATTGTAACATCCCTCAATTGTATATGAGGTGAATATTGTAAAATGTAATTGTAACTATTATTGATCTACCTCATCAGATGAATGAGTATTGTAATATTATTTCAAATGCAATGTAAGAATCATATTTGTACTTTATACTATCTTGGATGGAATTCAAATGATGTGCAATGTTTATTTTTAAGTTTATGTTAATTAATATGTGCAATGCTAAATACTAAAGTCGTCTATGGAAACTCAAGTAGTGTAACGTCGCGTAACTTAATGAATGTATGCAACTAATTAAGTTAACCTTAATACTTTTTAAAAAAATTATTTCACTTTTATACACAATTGCAACATTCCTTAGGTTATAAGATGGGGCATTACAGGTGGCATGGTAGGGCATTGTTGGTATGGGATAATAGGCCATTGCATCGATGGATAAAAGGCCAAATTAATCTCAATGTTATGCAAGTTATGAACTCATGCATGCTCTCTTCATCTTGACCTAGGACATAAAAAATACTTGTAATAGGAGATGAAGTGTCATGGATGTTATTATCAGGATTTGAATCATTGCTAAACACACAACTTGAAACATCAACCAAATATTTCAAGTACATCCAAATTTTACCAAAACACATATCCATGATGAAATTTGCAATGAGGTCCAGACTATTAATAGATACAAATGAAGAACAATCAGAAAACAACTCCAGATAGAGGCTCTTAAGAGTGTTTTATCACATAAAGTTAACCTATACCCAAATAACACGACATAGTCACCTAGGGGCATCTAAGTCCTAGTTAGGGGTTTTGTAAACTCAAAATGTGTCTATGTATTACACTACTTAAGGATTTTGATTCTATTTGCAACAATTTGTAAAAGTAAATGATTTCCCATAATTTTCTCAATTTATGCAAAATACAAGTATGTAAGAACATTGAAGATGTTTAAACAAGTTATGAATACAAATTTTAGATTTGAAATGCAAATGCCTAGAAATGATGATTTTGATGCAACTTTAAAACATAAACAATGCACTTTCTTTCACTTTTATGAACTATATGCAATATGCATAAAAGCATGTAATTACTGATTCCAAAACAAAGATTTGTAAGTATCTACAAAATGAGAAGATTGAGACAAACAACTGTGAAAAAGCTTGTTAGTACACTTGTACAAGGATAGTGTCGCTCGGGGGCATCTAAGTCCTTGACAGAAGGTTTAAAAACTGAAAAACTAAATGTTTAAGTTGGTGTTTAAGGCTTTTGTTTATGTTTGAAAAGTGGTTTCATAGTGACTATTTTTCCAAAATTTCTTAATATAAGTGAAATACAAGTGTATGAAAATGTTTGAACAATAAATTACACTTTTGAAAGCAATTTTCAATGCAAATCTAACCTAAATGACTGAAACGAACCCTAATGCAAGTTATGGTGCAAGCTATAATGCATTATTTTTTGGATTTTTATGAATTTTATGATGCAAATATGAAACCCTAATTAAGAAATGCAAGACAATATTATGCAAAACCTAGATCTAGGGTGAATGAATGCAATTTTAAAAAGGTCTATGATGTTAAAATGTTAGGTTAACCAAAATGTAATATGGGGAAAAGGGGGGACCTTTAGTTTAATATGTAAACTTAAGGTTAATTAGCTTCCTTTTCCAAAATTACATTAGAAGAGAGATCAACAAGGTGAATAGATTGCCTATCAACCTCAAAGGTGAGAAAATTAGACTTGGATCTCCTTTCTTTTGGCCATGGAAGTGGATTGGAAATGATTTGAAATGATTAACCTAATTGAACTATATGACCTAATAAGATAAATGCAATATTTTAGAAGCACACAAACTGAAACAAAAAACTACAAGTAGATCTGAGAAGTATTAGAGATTGTGCACCTATCATAAAAAAGTTGTATCTAGCATGCAGAGGAGGACACAAATGTCTAGAGGCATATGGGTCCCTGGTAGGGGGTCCTAAAACTGATTTTGGGATGTTTTGGTGTTAGATCTAAGATTTTGATTCTCGGCTACAAAGTTGTCAAAATTTCGTTAGGTAATTTTGTAATTGAGTTTTTGTGGCTTGAAAACTTTTAGGGCTTTAAATGCAACAATTGATAATTTTTCTTCAATCCTTCTTCAATCCTATAACTTGCACATTCAAAGAGAGAGAAAAAATGTTGGGTCATTTAGGGGATTTCCTCAGTCAAACCTTGTGTAAGTGTTTCCACTTACACAATAAAAATGTCAATGATAAGAATGATAATTGAAAGGAAGGAATGATGAAAACACAAAGTGTTGCAATTCACCACCCTTTAATGGCTTCCTTCAAGGACTGAAGTCATGCACATCATCTCAAAGATTTGGATCTTGCTTTCTTGAATTTTTGAATGCTTTGGAGACCTACAACAAGGGTTAGCCTTCACAAAACATGAACATGAACATACATAATACTAGGTATTTATCCAATCTCCTGAAAATTAGATTCTGAAAGCCGACACTTGAAGTTTAAATTTTGAATGTTAAAATGCCACCAACAACATGCCCAAAAATGGGTTTTGGCTAAGAAGGGGGATCCATACACCCAAGGGCATATGGGTCTTGGCCCAAACTTCTAGGTCAGTGAATGTTAGGGACAATTTAATGTTTGGATGAATTTATTACATGCTTGCATTTTATTGAAAAATGGTACAAATGGACTCTGGAATACATAATTTTAGGATATTAGGGGGTCAATTAGGCTCAATAATTTATGGGGGTCAAAACATAGTTTGAAATTGGTTAAGGGTGGCAATTTTCAACACTACACTCATCAATGTAATTTTTTTATTTTATTTAAAAAGATTATTTTTTTGAATCTTTTTTTATGAAAATTTTGATAACCTTGCATATATAATTTTAATAAGGTGTTTAAGAGGTGGATTTTTTTTAGGAAATTAATGTTAGGTATTTAGTTTTTGTAGTAAAGAAATATAGCTCCAATGTTAATACTAGACAATTGTGGTGAGTATTGCTCTAATGAATTCAATAATTTATATAAACATGCATGTATTACTTGGTAGAAGACTACCCCTTATACACATTAGTAAAATAGTGTTGTAGAGAATGAATCAAACATCAATATGAAGAGCTTGAAGTATGTTGAGTGGTACATAGTTTGATTAGAATTTTTGAACAAAATCTATGAGTTCTACTTGTTACTTAATTAATTGATCTCCATATTTGGCTCTTGTTGATAAAACTCTTTACGAAGTGTTGATAGATAATAAACCTTTCATTTCACATTTATGGAACTACAACCCCCATATTTGATTGTAATACTTATATTCATGTGTTGAAGGGGTAAGTGTGAGAAGTTGAGTCAAGTTTTTGGACAAAATTTGGAAGCAATTTTCTTGAAAATCAAAGTTTGTCATAGTTGGGGTAAAATTTTTAAGTACTTACATAGAATATTAACATGGTGTAAAAATATGAAATGTAGGATTTTATTTATAGTTTTTAAGCATGTAATTTTTTTCAACTCAAATAATACAAGTTGGTTTAGTATTGGAGTACAAAATATATTTTTTAAAAGTGTGTTAAATGCCAAATGATGCACATATGATCAACAAATTCAGTAAATAAAAGTATTTTTTAAATGTATTTGTAAAAATATACATATGATATTGAAGTTTGGTCAAAATATTTTTTGTACTTTTTAAAATATTTTTTAATTAATTTCTTATTGGGATTATAGTATTTTTTATGTAACTTCTCATGTATGGCCAATATAATTTGACCTAAAATAATTGTGATGTGATTTTTTAATTATGTAGAGAATAATTAATAGATTGATTTAAACATTTTTTTTAAAAATCTCATAATAAAAATATTAAAAAAATAGAAATGTATGATATTTCAAGTTTGTGAAGCTTCTTCTTTAAAATTATTTAATAAATATAAATATTTTCAACACCAAAAAATTTAGATATTTGAAAACTAGATTGTTGAAAAAAAATCATTGGCCATATTGCCAAAGTCAATTTTTACTCTTACTGGTACCATGACATTGTACTTGCAAGTCCAAGGCTCAAGGTTAGGTTTTTAAGTCTATTCCAAGAAAACCAAAGTAAAAGCACAAATGCAAAATTTCAAATTTTATATAATGTGTGCCCATTATACAATGTGTATGCATTCTAAAGATTAATGTGTACACATTTTAAAAAGAAATGTGTACTTGTTTCTTTTTAAATGTGTACCCATTTAGAAATGGGTCTATGTTTCTATTATATAGTCATTGTCATCTTTACCATAGGAAAACCTAGTACAATAATATAAATATAATTTTTTATTTATCTTATTTATTATGTATGGTCTAATAATAACTAAAAATAACTTTTTATGAAGATTTTATTTAATTTTTAAATGGATTGATTTTTTTTTTTTTTAGGAATCAAGCAAAGAATTTATCAAGGAGTGATCCATTATCTAGATAATTTGGTAATTATGAGATAAAATAAATATCAATAAAAAAAGAGGAAGCCCATGACACCTAAAGAAATTTAAGCATATTGAGAGTAAGAAGGAAAATAGTTCAAAGATATAGGATTCAACAATTGAAAAATATTGAAGTATTGAATGGTGACTATAGAAGAGAAAATTAAAGACACCAACATGGATGAGGTGAATGCAAAAGATACAAATATGGAAATGGAAAATATAGTAGACAAAAAGATTAAAAAAATGTGATTATAGAAAATTCTAAGTAAGCCTTCTATTATTCTTAACGAGGATGATATTAACATTTTAAAATAAACTAGATATAGTAATATTGAATTTAAATTAACTATTAAGAGCAAAATAATAAAATGGTATAATGAAATTCCTAGTATGAGTGAAATTTATTTTTTTTAAATTAAAGAAAAGGTATTGAATAATCTTTCTAGTAAGATATTTGGAGAACAATTTGAGCCCATGCAAATAAATTGTATATAATTTTTGTAATAAAAAAGCTAGGATTTCAATGGCAACTAGTAATGCAATTAATTAGAATGACAAAAATGCAAAAAGTAATAAAAAATTAAGCATATATGTAAAAACCAAAAATAATAATGAATCAATAAAATAAAATATTTCTAGTGTTGTTAATGCTATTGATTCTATTATAAAAAATAATTGGTCTAAAGATAAGAATGCAACATGATGAACAATAACAACTACTTTAATTAATAAATCAATTTTGAATAAAAAATGTTCAGATATTAAAACTTGGAGAAAAGTAGTAAAAAGAAGAGAAAGTATTGAAGATGATTCAATTAACCAATGTTGGGCTTTTGGTAGTAGACTCCTAAGGTCTAAAATGAAATTAAATAATGAAACTAGGGTTTTAATTGATAAATATCGGTATGCTAATACAAGTGTATCATCTAATACTAGAGTTTTTTTTAAATGAAGAGTGAGGTTAAAAATCATGATTTTCATCCAAAAAATCTATTAAACAATGACTCAAATATAATTATTTTTAAAAAAAATCTAGATAATTCAATTATTATTTTTTAACATAAAACAAAGGTCTTTTGAGAAATGCAAACCTTGGTATGTCAAAATTAATAAACAATGAATCTCTTCTTGTTGTATAACTCATGTTCAATTCTATTATTATTATGATGTTTTTCAATATATACACTATACTTTTCATACTAATCAAATTATGTAAGAATGTACTATTAATATGCTACATATAATAATTAAGGAGGTTATAAGAAGTTTATTTTATGAAACATATGATAGACAATTATTTTATTTAAAATCTTGTATTTATGGAGAGTGCAATAGATTTGCTAATATTTTATTATTAGTAGAATGCATGCATGAAAGTAGTTCACATATTTTTGGATAACAATTAAAGTATGTGAAGAGATCCAAAAATGAGCTCAATATTCATTAAAAGAATGATGAAATCTCTCTCCCACAAATAGACATATGCTCAACATAATAGAAACTAAAATATATACAAAAAACTCATACTGAACTTATTAAATCCACATTTAAATACAACTTTCTTTTTAAACAAAATCTTACACAAAACATTACAAAGATGGCCTCTCTTGGCCTTCTCCATCTATTTCTCTCTTGCTAACTTCTTCAAACACCTACAATTCCCCCTATCTTCAACACAACATCTTGAAGGTTCTTATTGTTGTTCTAAAATATATTTTATGACTGTTTCAAACAATGCTATGAATGGGTTGTTGACCCTCTTCCTTCCCACATCACCTTCTCTCTTTTTCCACCTTTCTTCCATGCTTCTACTTTCTCTTTTCTTGTTGTTATTTTTTCTTTATTGCAGCCTCCCTACCTCTTCTTGTTGTTGTTATTCATCTTTCAAAATATTGTTTTAACTTCCCAAACATGGGTGCCTCACACCTCCCATGCCTTACTTCTCCGATGCCACTTCTTATTGCCTCTTCATTTTTTGTTTGATATGTCTCTCCACAAGAATGTAACACAACTCTCTCTTGTATTTTATGAGATTTGTTGATTAAAGTAAATAAAATGGATTTTTTTCAATGTCTTAACACTCTTTAAAGTTGTTCACAGTAAAAGATTTGGATTCCTCATAAAACTTGCACCCTTGAAGAGTTTCCAATGCCTCCCAAAATATTTATTTAAAAATAAAATATGAGGTTCTTCCCCCTTATTAACCACTAAAACTTGCACCTTTGAAGAGTTTCCAATGCCTCCCAAAATATTTTATTTAAAAATAAAATATGAGGTTCTTCCCCCTTATTAACCACTCAATTAACTGTCAAGATGAATTCAAATGTTGATAAAATATATATTTTTTAATTTTTGCATAAATTCTTATCAAAGGATTATACTCACCTAAAAACTTTCCAAGTTGTGTGTGATGATATTATAATGTTTCTCACCAAGTGATTTTGCTCTAGCTTCTAAAAATCTTAATATTTTAAATTTCTCGTAAACCACTAGCCAAGAATATAGAAAATTAAATTCTCCTAAACCATTGAGAATTTGACTATGGAACCTTCACTGATGTGAGCCAAATACAACCTTTAATGTCATTATAAGAGGAATTTTGAACATCCCTCATGGATTTCAAGTAACAATTGTTTTCATAAAACTACCTTGGGGCCTTAAAATAGTGATCTAAAAAAAAAAATATATTCAATTCTAACAAAACAAGAGACTTCCTAATGTTGAGAGATGCCTAAAACCATTAAAACAATCCAATTTTTTTAAAAAATAAACTGAAAATATTTTTGGGTGATGCAAGATTATTTTTGGACTTGGATGCTCCTACATCAAACATGTTGGGTATGAAGTTTGTGAGCATGGACTCACAAAATAGAGCTGAGTAGTAGGACTACTCTTTCAAGTTATAAATAACTTGCAACACACTCCATGCTATGATTGGAACCCTCCATAAGTTCTTTTTTCTGCCAATATTAACCACATGGAATCTTTTCCACCATAATAAGACCTCCTCCACCAATTGGAACTCTCAATTTTCTTTAATCATGTGGGATCCATCCCACCATATTCTGGACACCTTGACCAACATGCATCTACTATATCCTTTGCAACATCATACAAATACTTCCCTACATATAAATTAGCACTAGCAAGCTCATGAAAATAAAATACTTCTATCCTCACTTCCTCTTCACACTCTTTCACCTCCACCACTATATTTTCATCCATCTCTTCTTCTACTCTCACCTCATCACACTCTTCTATTTTATCATATTTTTCATTGACATAGAAATCTTTATAATAGAATTTAGAAAATTTAAATGTTACCTCTTCTTCCCATCCTGCACAACATCTTATTCCACACCATTTGTTGCAACTTTTTGTTCTTCATGCTCAGCTATAATCTCATTATTTCTTTCTTATATCTTCTCATCCTCTAAATAATAAGTTTAATTATTTTTGCATTCTTCTTTTCATCATCTACCTCTGCTACAACCACGTCTGTTATGCCTTTAATAAGACATACTTCTGCTGCAATTTCCTTATCTTCTTCCTCTTTCTCTTCATCTTCCTTTTCATCCTTCTTTCCTACACATAAAATAAAATTAGGAAAATTTTATGACTCACTTTTCCCCATCTTCATTTCTTTTCTTTTTGCTTTCCTTCTATTTTCCTCCAAGGCACCCAATCTCTCAAATATCTCTACACATTTGTTCTAAAATTTGACCCAACTTTCTTCCTCCAATATTCTCTCTCCCCTCTCAATAAATTTTTTTTAAAGCCTTACCCAAGGCCAAACTCATACTCTTCTTCTTTGACATTCCATCAAACACTTTACATGCCTTTTCAATTTGCAACCACCATGATGTCTTCAACTCTTAATTATTCGGGACTCTTCACACACCTACAACAATCCTTTGGAGCTCCTCAGACAACACTCACCACTTCACTCTTTAGCCATAGGTCGTAGTGTATACTGATTCACATTCGATGCTCAATCCACACACTTAAGAGCACTGGCTTTGATACAATTTGATGAAATCTCTCTCCCACAAGCACAAATATACTCAACATAATAGAAACTAAAATATATACAAAAAAAATCATAATGAATTTATTAAATCCACATTTAAATACAAATTTATTTCCAAACAAAATTTGTTACACAAAAAATTACAAAGATGACCTCTCTTGGTCTTCTCCATCTATTTCTCTCTTGCTAACTTCTTCAAACTCCTACATCTCCCTCCATGTCTTCAACGCAACATTTTGAATGTTCTTATTGTTGTTCTAAAATATATTTTATGATTGTTTCAAATAACACCATAAATGGGTTGTTGTCCTTCTTCCTTCCCACATCACCTTCTCTCTTTTTCCACCTTTCTTCCACGCTTCTACTTCCTCTTTTCTTGATGTTGTTCTTTTCTCTATATTGTAGCCTCCTTGCCTCTTCTTCTTGTTGTTATTTATCTTTCAAAATATTGTTTTAACTTCCCAAATATGGGTGCCTCCTCACCTCTCATGCCTTGCTTCTTGCACTTCTTATTGCCTTTTCATTTTTTGTTTGATTTTTCTCTCCACAAGAATGTAACACAACCTTCTTGTATTTTATGAAATTTGTTGATTAAAGTAAATAAAATGATTTTTTTTTTAGTCTCAACACTCTTTAAAGTTGTTCACAATAAAAGATTTGGATTCCTCATAAAAATCACACCCTTGAAGAGTTTCTAATGCCTCCCAAAATATTCTATTTAAAAACAAAATATGAAGGTTTTTCCCTCTTATTAACCACTCAATTAACTAGCAAGATGAATTTGAATGCTGATAAAATTCTTTTTTTTTTACTTTTTGTATAAATTATTACTAGAGGCTCATAATCACCTTAGAACTTTCCAAGATGTGTGTGATGATATTATAATGTTTCCCAAGTGATTTTTCTCCAACTTCTAAAAATCTTGAGATTTTATATTTCTCGTATATTGCTGATTAAGAACAAAAAAAAAAAAAATTCTCCCAAACTATTCAGAATTTGACTATGAAACCTTCACCAATGTGAGTCAAATGCATCATTTAATTTCCATATAAGAGGAATCTTGAATAGCCCTCATAGATTTCAAGTAACAATTATTTTCATAAAACTACCTATAGTGCCTTAAAATAGTGATATGACAAAAATTAAAAAAATTCAATTTTGACCACACAAGAGACTTCCTAATGCTAAGAGATTCCTGAAACCACCAAAAAAATCCAAATTAAAAAAAAAAAAACTAAAAATATGGATCTGGGTGCTCTTACATCAAGGATAAAAAATTTGGAAAGTGTTGATGATAGAACAAAGTAGTGTACATGTATTTAAGAGTAAGATTGTGTACAAATATGTGAAAAAAATTCAATATTCTCAATGGCTTGATGAACAATTTTTTATATGCAAAAATGCATTCCCAATTGGAATATACCCAAGTGGTTAACTTTGCAAAAACCTACACTCTTGCTCCATAAGAAAAGATTTGGTCTCAATATTATAATTTAGTACAAATGACAACTTTTGTTCATATTGTATACAAATGTGCAAATGAGAGTACAAAACATGACATAAATTTTTTGGAGTATATATTTGAGTGATAAATAATTATATTTATTAGAGTTTATACAAGATTGTTTCAAAATATTTTATAATTTAAAGAAAAAATAAATCTAGATGACACAATATCTCATATGGTCAAAGAATTATATAGGATAGTTAAAAAAATGATGAAATAGAATCCAACCCTCTAACATAAACTCCCAAACAACATAATATGCACTAAGAAATTGTTTGTAACATCAACAAAAATCTGCAAGAAGTATTCATCCTTGTTCATTCTAAATCTCTTTGAAATTCAAGAATTACATAGCATAACTAAAACTTAATGATTGTGCAGCCATATGGGCTGATGAAAAGCACTAAAAATCTAATTACAATCTGATATATAATTGAAATATGAAAGCAAAAAAATAAATTCAAATTGTTCTCCCTCAAAATTTCTTCTTGTACCAATTTCTAGCTCCTTCAACCTGCAAACTTCATCTAACTTTTGTTGTAATAAATCATGATTTACCAAAATTTTTGTTGTTGAAAAAACATCCTAAAACCTGCAATAAACCTTTAATAGCAATATCCACAACCCTCACAAGAAGGAACTACACCTGCAACAACAACCTTCAAATTTTAGCCAAGAATGGCTACCAAAACATACCCCAAATTGCCTGTAATCTTCAAAAACAAGATCCCAAAGATTCTCTAGCAAAAATCCATGACCAAGTTGGGAAGAAACCTCAAAAAATCAATGCCAAAAAACTTCCAAAATATTAAAAATGATTTTCTCAATCCACTCCCACCAAAATTGCTAAAATGGGAGTCCATTCCTAGATTTTATGGCAGTTTCCATTGTAACTCCTACCAACTCACCTTGAGCACCCACTTTTGCATACATATTTTTAGGAGATTTTTAAATGCATCATTAAAACTTATAACTCCCTCCAAAACCATGCCCAAGTCCATTTTTGCTAATTTTTTGAAATTAACAAATTCCAAAAATTCCCTCCTAAATTATCTCCACTCCCAAAATTTGCAACAAAATAATAAAAGGAAATTATTTAATATTAATTTTAGTCTATCCTTGCAAATTAACCTATTAAATAAATTTCCTACCAAACCTTAGGAAAATAAAATAAAATGCCCTCTTTTTTTATTGATGATGATTTCCCTTCACCTGGATGCTCCTACATCAAACACCTAAGGTAATTTGAAATGTTTCATGAGTTGAACTCATAAACATTTATAGATTATGTGTTGGTTCTTCATCCACATTTCTTCCTTATCCACTGTTTCTTCTTCTTCACTTTGATATACCATGGTTCATCTTTCCATCCCACTTGATCATTCTCAACATCTGCACTCAAATCAGTATTAACAAATTTATGAAAATCAATAAATTCTATCTACATAATTTTCTCATGTATTTCTCCTTCACCCTCTTCTTCTATGTCAACAAAATCCATCATACCTTGTTGCATTTCATCTTGTAACCTATTATTGTTGTATCTTACCATCTCTCTTTCTTCACTTCCTTTTACCATTTCACCCTCACAAAAATTAACTTCATTAGCAACATTGACAAAATTCGATAAATCAACAATTACCTCTATTTTCTTCCCCTTGCTCACTGCTGCAACTTTTCCTCCTTCAAAGAGGCATGTATCAACTGCAACCCCTTTCTTTTCATTTTCTTCTATAATTTCCCCTTGAAATCATTTTTCTAATTTTTTTATCTCCTATTTCAACAGGAGACTATCTTCTTCTTCATCATTCCCTTTGTCAAATCTAGGACTATCAAAATCCATTATTTGAATTGCTACAACATCATCCACAACTTCATCTACCTCTTTTGCATGTAAATTTTTATTAACATAATTAAATGATACCTCTTTTTCTCTTGTTGTATCCTTCTTCTTTTCACCATTTTCCCCTACAAATAAAACATTCTTAGATAACACAAAATCTTTTAAATTACCATTAAATTTATGATCTGCACTGACCATTTTTCCTCTTCTTTCTTTCTCCATCCTTCCTTTATGCTTCTTTTCTTTTTGTTGTCCTCTTTCAACAAAAAAATCTTCTTCCCATATCTCTCTTCTTGTATTCCCACTTTCTCCTTAATCATCTTTTCCAATACATCTACTTTAGCTTGGAGCTTTTCAAACACTTCTTGGTACTTCATATTTTCTACTTCTTCCCAATAATGTTCCCAAAAAATAATTCTTATGGGTCTCCTCATGACCCATCCCATCCTCTTTGGTATAGACTGCCTCATGTCCGACAATTTGTCTACACACAAATCAAACACACACACCACAAGTCCTGGTGCAAACTATCTCACATTTGATGCTCTACCTGCACACTTAGGAACCCCTGCTCTGATACCATTGATGAAATATAATCCAACCCTCCAACATAAGATGCACTAAGAAATTTTTTTGTAACATCAACAAAAATTTGCAAGAAGTATTCATCCTTGTTCATTCTAAATCTCTTTGAAATTCAAGAATTACATAGCATAATTAAAATTTCATGATTGTGCAGCCATATGGGTTGATGAAAATCACTAAAAATATGATTACAATCTAATATACAATTAAAATATGAAAGCAAAAAATAGATTCAAATTGTTCTCCCTCAAAATTTCTTCTTGTACCAATTTCTAGCTCCTTCAACTTGCAAACTTCATCTAACTTTTGTTGCAATAAATCATGATTTACCAAAATTTTTGTTGCTGCAAAAACATCCTAAAACCTGCAATAAACCTTCAATAACAATATCCACAACCCTCACAAGAAGGAACTACACCTGCAACAACAACCTTCAAATTTTAGCCAAGAATGGCTACCAAAACATACCCCAAATTGCTTGTAATCTTCAAAAGCAGGCTCCCAAAGCTTCTCCAACCAAAAGCCACAACCAATTTGGGAAGAAACCTCCAAAAATAAATTCCAAAAAACTTACATAATATTAAAAATTATTTTCTCAACCCACTCCCACCAAAATTGCCAAAATGGGAGTCCATCCCTAGATTTTAGGGTAGTTTCCATTGTAACTCTGCCAACTCACCTTGAGCACCCACTTTTGCATACATAATTTTAGGAAATTTTTAAATGCATCATTAAAACTTATAACTTCCTCCAAAACCATTCCCAAGTCCATTTTTGCTAGTTTTTGAAATTAACAAATTCCAAAATTCGCTCCTAAATTATCTCCACTCCCAAAATTTGCAACAAAATAATAAAAGGAAATTATTTAATATTTATTTTACTTTATCTTTGCAAATTAACCTATTAAATAAATTTCCTACCAAACCTTAAGAAAATAAAATAAAATGCCCTCTTTTTTTATTGATGAGGATTGCCCTTCACTTGGATGCTCCTGCATAAAAAATGCTTGAATGTTTTATTGGCTATGTAGAGACCATAAAAAATAATGTCCAAAATATGTTGAATTTCTTTGAATTTTGGAATTGTAAAAGAGAGCATGATGGAGTCAAATCATGTGTAAAAAGAGCTCTTGCTAGGAAGTAGATAAAATTTATAGATGCAAGAAAAAGAGAAACAAGTGTAATTATGGATTGGTGTTTAATACAAATTATACATAGAATAAAGAAAAAACTCAAAATTTTGATGGTTCTTTTGGTTAGTTGAAGAAGAATTTTTTTTGTTTGTGTGAAACACTAGTGCGACATGCTTTCATCCTATAGCCATGCATTAGTCCTAGATAGAGAGCTTGTTGAGTTGTCTGGAAGACCTCTATACCTTAATTTCAATTTTTGAAGTCTAAAAGGGTTCGAATATTTTTTTGTGCTCCTTAAAATACACATTTAATTAATTAATAAGTAATCTTGAAGGTCATAGTTACTTGAAGGCTTACTTGAGTGGAGGGTTGAAATTTGGATCCTCAAGGGATTTGATTATCCTTCGTAGTGGTTTACTTTTCATACTCTACAAGGATATACAAGATCAAATCCTTAACATAATGTAGATGTAACTTTCGTATCTAATGCTTGGGAAAGCATGTGGAAGGGTGGGTGATAATGGATGGATAAGGGATGAAACATGATCAAGGATCAAGGAAAATCAATGATAGGTTTATTATGGATGAATGGATGGAGATGGGTGATAGTTTATTATGATATACATGAGAATGATAGCGGATGGGATGATATCCTAGGAGATGGTGGACAATAGACTACTAAACATGACACCTGTTTATAGGTTTTCACCATTGTACTTATCCAAGGAACCATTGAGTGGCTTTCACCTATGGACAAATTATTTTTCTTTTCTTTTTTTTATCGATTTTTATTTTTTATTTTTTGACTTTTTTGGGTTTTTTGATTTTTTGGATAAATGAGACTTGATGATACTGCAATCATGGTGGATGCTCTTTAATGGATGTATGCAAAAGTGTGATATATGGATATGGATGGTATGATATGGATGATGGAGGATGCTTTATGTGGCAGGTGGAGGGAGCTAAGATATGATCCCTAATGTGTGTAGTACAAGGGTCACCATGCTTCACTTGAAAAGGGGTTTGGGTAACCTTTGGATTAAAGTATGTGAATGGGTTACCATAAAAGTTCCATTGAGATACATTTCCAAGGGGATGGGATGATATGATGGATGTACGGATATGGGTGGATTTGGTAAAGTGTATGGATTGAATGAAGGTAATGAGGATGAAGACTTAGAATCAACAAACTCATTTTTTCTTTGATAGATTCCCCTAACTATTTTGGATGAAGGTGAATAATTGGAGACCTATTTTGTAGGTCTGAACTAGATGACTAGCTTGATAGATCTTTTAGATTCATGCTCAACTTCATCATATGCTTTTATGGTAATTTTAGTGTGGAGCTCAACAACATCATCAAAATATATAAGTTACTTTATTAGGCTTAGGTTGCAAAGATTAAGTCCTGATCCACCATCTACTAGGACACATTTGATTATGGTTTTATGGGTGTGGGCTTGAATGTGAAGCATATGATTACGAGACGGATTGATGGAAGGCATGTCTCTAGTGGAAAAGATAAGAGCTTGTGGAAATGATAATTGTCCTATCATGGCTTGAAATTGGACAAGATCAATGTCATTAGGGACACAAGACTCATGGAGGGCTTTCTCAAGAAGGTCCTTATGGATGGGAGATGTTTTAAGTAGCTCAAGGATAGACATTTGTGCTAGTATTTTATTCAAGTGGTCCAAAATGCTATATTGATTGGTAGGTTGAGAGGAGGGTGAAACTCCTTGAATAATAATTTGACCATGTTGGGTAGTGACAACACAATTAGGCACTTTGATAGTTATGATAGCTACTTAGGAAGGACTTGGTTCAATGCAACCAATGATGGAATCATATGAGATATTGTTATTGTATTTATATGGCACTATGTTGTATGATGTGAAAGTTTTACCATCATTACATTGAAGAAAATGATGCTTGTATATACCAATTTTTCATTAGAGGATGTATGGCCTTCAATAGAGATATCTCCTTGATCAATAAGATCTTGGATAAAATTATTGAGTTTCATGCATGAGGAGGTTTTCATTCATGAACCCTATGGTAGTCACAAAATTCCTGTTCTTTGTACCAAGAGTGTTTAGGCATGTCAGGACCAAGGGGTTTTATGGGTGTCAATTGGATCATGTTAGTGTGGATGATCTTGTACAAAAAGAGTTTGATTGGTTCACCCAAGGGGGTATATTCACGTCTAGTATGTCGTTTAGGTTGACCTTCAGGGATAACCACATATTTTTTGGGGAGATAGATTGTAGTGAGATTATTATGGTGGAGGTATTTAGATATTTGAACATGTTTTGAATCAGTCACACCATCATTGACCATGTTTTTGTTTTTATTCCAAAAACAAGATTTGTCACTAGATTAGGATTGTTGTCTCTTCCTTCTTTGTATATCTTGAATAGGCATTTGGCGATAAGGGATTTTTCAATAGCTACTCTTTTTCTATGATCTCATCAAAGGAGTGAGCACATTGCATGCAAAGAAAGAAGCCTAATTCAATGTTTAAGTTTTCTGACAAAGATAGTGATGAGTTTTTTTTAGGTATGGATCATACAAAGAGACTAGCAAGATGTCTCCATCTTTGTAAAAATGAGGCAAAGGATTCACCATTATTTTTTTAGTGTTGTAAGGTCCATCATGGTGATATCATGTTCTATGTCATAGGAAAATTGAGTGACAAATTTATTGGCTAGCTTAAAAAATGTTGTGATTTTCCCAAGGGGGAGGTGAGTGAACCAATCAAGGGCTTGTCCACCCAAGCTTCTAGGGAAGAGACTCAAGAGGTATGTATCAAGATAGGAAACCTCTTGGTATGCAATATAAATTCTTTTAAATGTTCCCTAGGATCTCACTTTCCCTTGTACTTGTCAAATTTAAGCATTTCAAAATTATAGGGAAAGGGAATCATGGTGATGGGCTTATCAAAAGGATAAGGACATAGTTCTTAAAAGGTATAAGATTTCTTGTGATATCCTAGTTGAAGTCCCTTGAGGGTATATTTTATTTGTTGCACATCTTGGGCCAAAGTACTTGTGAAATTAAAAGGAGGCGATTGATAGTTGGATATGGGAGGTTGTGAGGATGGTATATGTTGATATTGATAAGAGGATGAAATGGGATTGAAAGATTGGATATATTTAAGGGAAAATGAGATGGGGTTGGAAGAAATTGGATATGAGGTTTGGAGATGATATGATGTGTTAGGAAGGATGGATGTTGAGATATGATGATAAGGGATATAATGTTGAGGTTGTGGGATATGTGATGAAATATTTTGGGTGTGAGAGGGGATTGATATGTAAGTGGGATGTAGGATTAAGGGTTTGAGATGAAATGGGGAGATTAGAAGAAGAGGGAAAATATGAAGCATTATGAGGATTAGAAGAAGATGGAAGATATGTAAGATTATGATGAATAGAAGGTGGAGGTGTAGAAGGAGGTTGTTGTATGATTTGAGAATGTGTCAAAATCATGGGGTAATTTGGCACCTTTGTTTGCAAGCATAAGGATATATTGGCCAGGATGCTTCATGATATATCTATTCATCAATTTCATAGATTGGGTATCTTGGGAAAAGTCCTCTAATGATTTTTGGGAGTCTTGGTCACTTGAATCATGATCATAGATGATGTAAGGTGAAAATGGATTCTCCATGGGGATTTAGTGGGCTACCTCCTTAAAGGGTGTATCATGATATGATGAAGGGAAATCTTGAGAGGCCATAATTTTCTTTCTTGCTTGGGGCCTTGTGATAGGAATCCAAGAGAGAGGGACCTATGAATTGTGAGATGATATGAAAGTGGCTAGGATGATTAGGGTAGACCTTAGATTTGAGAGGATTGGGATGATATAATGGATGAAAAGGGGATAATGGTGAAATGGATAGAAATGGGATAATTATGAGATGGATGGAAAGGGGATAATGATAAAATGGAGGAGACAAGACCAATTGTGTCTCAAGCTAACAAGATCCTTGATTGATAATGATGGGGTTTTTCTTACACTAGACTTTGATAATTGCCTAAGAAAGGCTTGGTTTTGCTTACTAAAGCTTGGATAATCACTTGAGCAAGGCTTGGATATGCTTACTAAGGCTTGGATAATATCCTAAATAATACTTTGATGTGGGTTTTGATATCAAGGATTAGGATCTAGATAGACTCTTGACAAGATTGATTTTGATAGGATGTGATATAGATTATGATAAGAAGGTAAGATAGTTCAAAGTGTTAGGAATTGTAGGCAGGAATGAAGAGTTCAAATTAACAATTAAATACACATTTGATTTAAAAAAAATAGAAGAATGAAACAAAGGAATTATAAATTCACAAAAATTAAAGGTGAGAAAATAATTAATGGGATTCACCCTTATTCTTGGGCTACGTCCACAAAACACCAGTCTATTTATGAATTAAGTTCCAACAAATACAAATTACATTTAACATGAAACAAATGGTTGCAATGTGCAACAATTAATTCACAAATTCACTACTTTGTTTTCCCATGCACAGTGTTATGTGTGCCCTACACTAAACCTGTGTAATTTTTGTCACAAAATTGTGTCTTTCAACAACTGTACACTCGCATCTATACTAGTTTCATGCAACAATGTGAATCCAAAACCAATTCGTGACTATCCAAAACTATGATAGTTGGTTTCCAATTATCAAGGAAAATCTTCAATTTCTAGGTATTTTTTCAAACTGTTTTTAACTAAATTATAATGGCAACAAATAATAAATTTCCTTTATACAAATTAAGCAATTTTTACTCTGGGGGCACTACCCCTAGTAGCCCACGATAGGGGCATTTACCCTAGACCCCCACTGTGGGCTTTGCCTCCAGGCCCCATTGGGGGGATAATACCCCCCAAACCCCAAAAGAGGGGCTTTGTCTCCCTTGCATTCCCCCATTAATTAATTTGCGGGGAAAACACACCGAGCAAAGTGGGAAAAATTTAAACATCAAGATTGTTCAAGCTCCACATACCAACATAGATATGATAAGGATTTGAGATGATAAGATGTGAATTAGATAGGAAGATAAGGAAGATCAATGATGAAAACAATGATGATGATAAGGATGATAAGGATAGTTTGATGGTTGATAGGACCAAGCTCTTTGTGATGACTAGATTGTGATGATGGATGAAAATGATAGGATGAGAGCAAGATGATAGATTTTGGATGGATATGATGCAAGTGGTTGATGTTTTAGGTGAAATGATGGATGAGGAAGGGTCACCTAGGTCTTCTCTAGGATTGGAAAGGTCAAGATTGAAAATTGAGGTCCCAAGATGGTCAAATGATGGTGAAATTACATAAGTGTAGCTTCAAGCTACAAAGTTGTGGCTTCATAGAGAACTATGTAGAGGCATCTCAAGATGATGTAAATGTGCCAAAGGATGATGCAAAAGCACAATTTGATAGCCTGGGATGGATTTGGATAATTTTTGGCAAGAGATAATCAAATAAGAAGATACAATGGCTTACTTGACTTTCAAGGTGATAAGGATAAGTTTCAAAAATGCAAGCTAAATGGCTTCACTGGTTTCACACATGAAAACATGCCAAACACGATAACACAACCTATATTTAGTCAAGTAGGTGGGTTAACTTAATGTAGGCCCACCTACCAAAGGCATAATACCTTCAGATGAATGGGTAACTAGGGTATGCAAAGGTCATGTAGCATTACACCTCTCACCTTAGAAAGAAAAGGCCCTACCAAGGAGTATGTGTCACCTTAACAAGAGAAAGTACATGGTGAGTAACTTCAAGCATGATACTATACCCTACACCACGCTAAGTAACAATCACTGGTCTTAAAGCTTTTAAAATAAGGTTCTTAGTGGATCTGTGAATGGTGAGATTGTCTAATAGTGCCCGAGATTAGAAGGGTCTCTCCTTCTCTCATCACCAAATGACTCTTGACAGACTAAGGATGAGGCTTGGCTTGAATGACTCTAGCTATACTTTGAGGTAAAAATTTCACTCTCCCCCTTTATATCCCTGCCTAAAAATGTGGTTGAGGTAGTCCTTAAGGTGATAAAATCCCCAAGCAATCCTTCTAATAGGAAAGACTATACTAGGTATTTCTGGACACTTAAGATCACACAAAACATAAGGGGCGAGCATACACACAAGCTAGTTAGCCTTGGGATGACAATTAGAACATAAAATAAATGAATAAATGGGGGATTTTTGATCTCCAAAATCACATTAAGTGCAAGGAGAGAACATACATCCACACATACTTCCAAGCACAACAAACAATATTCATTAAACCCACTAAGCTACTTTAGGTGCCTAGATTAGTGGAAAATAAAGGCTTGTACCAATGAATCAACATAAAACCATTAGTAATCTCAATGATAATGGTATTTGAAAAGTGTTATACGGTTGCACCATGTGTTAGTTGCTCAAAAATAAAGGTTAGATGAGGAAAATGACTCAAAAACCCTAGAAAGTGTAGTTTGAAACAAAAGCATACTTTTCCTTGACTAAGGCACCACTTTGTAGAACATAAGTACAATTTTATGATGAAGAAGCATCACTTTAGGCTACAAAGGTGCAACTCTATGGAACAAAGGTACCACTCTATGAAACCGAGGTGCATTTTTATAGATAAGACTTGAAAACGACCTCTAAGAGCCAAAAAATAAAGTTTTTCATCAACCTAGTTGGGGAATTTGTAAAATGAAGCTATAAGACACTTGAAAATACAAATAACTTGCCAAAACATGTTAGGTTATATGCTCAAAATATCTCAAAATGAGGAAAACCCTAGATCACCTAGAAATTTTACAAGAAACCCTAGTTTTTCAAAGCCCTAGAAACCCTAATTTTTGTAAGGAAAAAGTGAATCAAACTACAAAAATAGAGTGTTAGAATGACACAATTCTAAAAAACAAGGACTCAAAATTTAGGAAAACCTTAGATCTAGGTCAAATTGATCAATTGCAAGCTTCAAAACAAAAGTGTAGTTCTAGGTGACAGAGGCACCACTTCATGAAACATGGGTGCAACTTTATGCAATAGAGGCACAACTCTATGAAAAAAGGCACCTTTATGTGAGACATAGGTGGCACTTCATAGTCTAGGGCCAAAAAATGAAATTTGCATAACCAAAACTCATAAAAAAATCATGAAAATGTTAGTTCAGGGATGAGGGTCCCACAAGCATGCCAAAATGAAGAGGTTGGAAAATATTGAAGGAAAAAAAAAATAAGACAAAAGCACAATACCTTCACTTAATCTTCTCTTCTCTTCTTGATGAGTGAAAATGGAGTGCACCCTTATTCCATTTGATTTGTTGCTTGATGTTGATATGTGGATTGCTCAATGCTTTAACATAACCTTGATATGATTTGATAATGATGATGACAAGCTTGATAGATAAATGATCAAAATGACACCATGTAGGTATGATAGTTGATTCTAGATGTCAAAATGAAGGATGAGAACCTCTAGATATAGAGTAGTGAAGAGGCAAAATCAATGGATAGGAATGATTGATGATGGATGACTAAGATTGAGGGAGGATTAGGGTTTCAATCAAAGATGCAATCATATGAAAAGTGTCAAATGATAGATAGGATCTAGGTTTAGGATTGAGATAAGGATAAAAATCCTTATGGCAATGACTGAGATTAAGAGGTTAAATGAGATGAATGGATAAGATGAAAAATTAGTTTGAATTTTGGATAGATGTTTAGGTTCAATTAATCTAGATAATAAGTTAGTTAAACATGTGAAAGGGACATTTGTCAGATGAGGACAAAGTTAGATTATGATCCATGTGAATAAGATGAAGGGCCAGGACTGGATGGACAAGGATAGAGGAAAAATGGCAATCAATGGGATCATGCAAAGGGATATTCATTAAATAAATGATAAATATTTATTTAATTAAAGGATTAAGATAAAAATATAAATAATTAAATAAATAGTAGATATTTATTTAATTAATGGCTAAGGATAGTCTAAAATTAGGTCTGGTTGGATAAGGTCATATTTTAGGTGTCTACACAAGCAATTTGGTAAAAAGAAAACTAGATAGATTAATTGCCAATTTTAGATTGTCAATCATAGGCAATATCACATACAAGAAATTATTTATTGCGAGTGCTTTCTTTTGATTTATTGAGTTTTGTTGTATATACTGTACTTTTGTAGATTTGATTTTCACCTTAATATTATAGTCCAACATTTATGTGTTTCTTATAGAGTGTCAATGAATTCTCATTCTCTAAATGATTGACCTTATATTTTGTTTGTCTCCTTTGTATGAATGAACTCACTTTCAATCTATATCTTATTAGTAAAAAACTATGAATTTCAATTTTTGTTGTTTTATTTATATGTTTCTATGTAATTGATAGAATATTTCTCTTTATTCCCAATCATAACTATTACTTATAAACTACTCTATTCAATTAAAACAATAAATATCAAATTTAAACTTTAAAAATAGATATAAATGTTGCCAACCCCCACGAATAGACTATAATTGTTGCATTTTCAAAATTGAGTCCCAAACAAAGGGAAAAAGTTCAAGGTATATGATTTTCACCGTTACAATTCTCAAAAACCCCTAACAAAAAGTATTTCCGAAGTCTTTGAAGTTGGGGCTCACCTCCTTTAAGCCCAAAAAAACCAAACAAAATTGCAAAATATCAAATTTCGCATTCTTATTGGTAACTAGGCCGACAACGTTGCTGCAAGTCCTTTGTTTTCTTCAACGTTCCGAGCTACAGACACGTGTCAGAACTGAGTCGCTCTGCTGCAGCCCTGACTGTTTGCAGCCGGTATCTTCGTCGATAGGCGGTCACTAGACGACATTCCCAGCTGGCAGATTCCTCCTCGCCGGTCTGCCAAACAATGTAACCCTCAAAACCGCTTACCGCTTGCCCAACTCCTCTCCCATCCTCCCAAGAGCGACGAAACGTCCCCACCGACCTATTTGCTGTGGTAAGCGGTTTTGCGCCGCCTATAAGTAAGCGAAACGAAGGCTTACTTCTCTTTCCTTTCTCTGATCTTTCAGATCTGATCTTTGCGGCTTCCTGATAAAGACCAGATGTGAAGATCCACTTGCTGCCCTCTGATTCGCTTGTTCAAGTGCTCTGTACCGTCCGATCGGCAAAAACAGATCGAATAATACCGTATGTAATAATCTGCATTATTTCTTCTTCTCTGAAAAAAACAGTGAACGCATTTACTTGGTTTTTTGTTTGGACAGATTTAGGTTTTGAAGATATCTGAAAACATTTATTGTGGAAAGCTTTGCTTTTTTTCTGTCGAATTATACAGTGTATTATTTTGCATCTTTGAAAAAGTGTACGCGTTTACTTTGTTTTTTGTTTAAACGATCTCCCTGACTTGTTCTTTGGAAAAAATTGAAGCATTTTTTAATCATTTCCCTTGGTTTGATTTTTTTTTAAGCATTCTGTGAGAATTTCCATTCGTTTGAAAACATTTGAAGCATTTTGTGAGCATTTCCATTTATTTCAAAACCTTTGAAGCAATTCTTAAGCGTCTTCGTCTGTTTAAAAACAATGAAGCAATTTGCGAGTATTTTCATTTGTCTGAAGGATTTGTGAGCATTTTCCATGGCGTGAAGCATTTAGTTGCATTTTCACTGATTTGAGCTTTTTATAAGCATTGTAGTACGTCTATAAGAAATTCGGCCGTTTTTTCAATAGATCTCGCATGATCCCCTGTTCTGTACAGTGAATTTTAAAGCTCATTTTTTGAGCTGCACTTTATGGGATATCTAGGTCTTTTTCACCGGTAAAGTATTGCTTTTTGTTAAATTTATTTTTGATTGATGTTACGGTGGAGAATTTCGTCTCTTTTTTATTGTAAGCTTCGGTTACAATATTAACGGTGAAAGATTCTTATCGCATGGCTTGATTCCTTTGTTTCTTTAAAGATTAATTAGATTAAGAGTTATGGGCCAAATTTGTTGAATTTTCTAGGTTAATTTTTCCTGTTTTTGAGATCTTTTGGGCAAAATGTGTAAAGTATTTTGGTCAATTTACAGGGTAGTTGATGATGCTGCAAATAAATCTGTCTGCAACCATTGTTCATTTTTTAGAGTACTAAATATAGTTTCTGCAATATAAATTTATTTATTTCCATGGGTTTGTTTTGTTTCAGTTTAATTGCTTTGTTTTACAGTAAGAGTTGTATTATATACGCTTTGGCTTAAAATTATGATATGGTCATACAGCTATGAAATTTTCCTCTATGGCCGTTGCTCATCTTTCCAATTAGCATCTAGAATTAAAAAGGGGCATTTTGTTTGTTTTTAGCTCAATTTTACTTTGTGCATTTTTTTTCTAAATTTGTATTTTCTTTTCAACGGCAGAAAATTCAGACCATAATTTCTTCTTTTCTCAAATGTATTTAAGTATTTGGGGCTGCGGCAGGTGGGCATTTCTCTTAACGACAATACTGTATCTATAAGAACTGAGTCTTTATGCTTCTTTTAGTTAATTTAAAATTTATTTCACTGAACTGAAAATAACTTAATTGCTCTTTCTTCGAGCTTCAATTACTTTTTGTACAATTAAAAGATATTTATTTATTTAAATTTATTTCATTCTAGTTCAATTCCTTTGGTTTACAGTAAGAACTGTAAATATGATTTTTTTTTTTCCTTTTGTGATAAATTTATAATTTATCTGTCAACCAAGATTTTTTCCCCAATCATTATTCTCTGTCTTAAGCTTTATCTACTGCATAAATATGTATTTATTTCCTTGGTTTTGGTGTATGATTCCCCTAGTTTGCAGTAAGAATTGTAAAATTTTCCTTCTATTTATGGTAAGACTTCTAATTCCCAGAGTCTTTTGGTTAAACTCAATGTTTCTTTAATAGACTGTCGAATTTTATTTCTGGAAGCTTTCGTCTCTCTTATTGTAGCTTCAATCAGAAGACACTTGACTTATTTGGGATCAAGTTTGATTCCTTTGATTTGTGGTAAGAATGTTAAATTGTTTAGAACAATGAACCGAACTGCACATAGTTTTACATTATTCCATGAAGGTTGATGTTTATCTTATCTCATTTGGTCGGTCCTTTTTCCCCTAATCTTGTTATACCTTTGCACAGCAGATGAAGTCAGGTTTGCCCCATGAACCAATTTTGATTTGGGTTTCGGTTTATGAGTCACACGCCATTAGTAGCATTTGTTAGTTAACATTATTAATTGTGATGGTTAACGATGCGATTGACTTGTTTGGAGCTAAAGTTTCTAGCTTTACTAAATTCGACAAGATGCGGTTAAATTTACCCAGCTCTTGATAAAGTTTAGTTATCAGTGATTAGCTTCATACTACAAGCAAAATTTCCCTCTTCTTGTTTGAGGTTTTATCAACTTTATTATTAAGTAGTTTTGTCTGTTTTATGCTAGTTCTACTTTCTGTTTTCCAGCTGTGTGTGCTTATTTGGGTCTAATTCTACTTTTTATCCTCCAGCTTTGTCTGTTTGAGGCTAATGATTAGAGTAAATTTGCTTCATCTGAATTTTCCCATTTGAGAGTGTTTTTTTTATTGATGTCAAATTCCATTCTTTTGAAAGTCATTTTGTACCCTTTGAGGCTAAATTCCCATTTGAGCATATCTTTTTTTGCACTAGACTCTCTGTTTGAACTCGACTAAATTTACATTTTTCACATTTTGTCTTGAAGGAGCTTCAAAGTCTGATAAATATAAATATGCCTCGAGACATGTTGAGTGTTGCATCAGGTAATCCTCAGGAAGTACCAAACATGAAGACTGCAGAGACCTTCCACAGTGCCACTGAAAACGGGGCTTTTGATATCTCTAAACTTCTGGAAAAGCCAAGGCCAATTAATATTGAACGCCAGAGGTCTTTCGAGGAAAGGTCTATGAGTGAGCTGTCTTCTGGGTTGTCTCCTCATTTTTTTAATTCCAGGAATATAGATAGCCACTATGAGGGATTGCTTTCACCTGGTAGAAGATCAGTTCAGGACACTCCTCGATCATTTCAACATTCCTTTGAACCACATCCTATGATTGCTGATGCTTGGGAGACTTTGAGAAGATCATTGGTTTACTTTCGTGGAAAGCCTGTCGGGACAATTGCTGCCATAGACAATTCAGGGGAAGAAGTACTAAACTATAATCAGGTACGATCTCTTTTCAGAGGGGTATTTAAATGTTTACGTGTTTACGTATTCACCATGGAATCTTTTCTTGCTTGGTCTTAATTATTTATCTTTTGGTTCGTGCTGACCACAAATTTCCTCTTCTTTTTTGGAGAAACTTGTTTCCAATTCTCATAACCTTTGTTTTCATAAAGTTGCTTTTAATTTGAATAGTTTTCTGAAGTAATTTTTTTGTTAAACTTGCATGAGGCTTTCATGAGGCTTTTATTTATTTATTTAGCTATCATGCAGACAAGAGTTATGATTAGTCAAAATATTTGTTATTAGTTTAATCTTGAAACATCTATAATGTTATGTAAATAGAATTAAAGGCTGTGTCCAAATATGCACCTCGTTGAAGACTCTGATTTAGTCCTTTGGATAAGGACCCGTATTCACAATTACTGAGTCACGAGGTCTGTATCTTTACACTCTTCTGAAGATATCCACAATAAATAACCAGAAAGGTGGCCAACTCTCAATGCCCATTGCAAGTCTGGTTTGTCTTTAGGTTAAGAACTCGTACCTACAAGTACTTAGTTATGAGTTCTGTTCTCACTATCTTTTGATGATCTTTAAACCTTGCTAAAGGCCTCTCATGATCAAAAGTTCTTAGTCACAAGTTATGGTCCCCTAATCCTTTTGTTTCTTCACATCTGGCTAAAGATCCCGCATGTTGCTTAACAAAGAAAGTAACCAATTCTCAGTGTCCATGGCAAGCATGTAGTTTGGTCATCTGGTTAAGAACCTACACCCCACTTTCTGATTTACATAATCCCTTGACATCTTTGACTTATTCTCAGCATATTCCTAACTAGATTTATATGGCTAGTATTTGACATTTGTATATAAAGTTTGTCCTTCTCCCTGAAAGTTTATAAGATATTGAAATTTCTGCCCATATATAATAAAAAATCAGCGATACAATTTTCTCAGAGCAACTTATGTGAACAAATTTCTTAGGATCCTTTGGATTCTGGAGATTGAATTCTAATTTGTTGAGAGTGGATGATCTTTCTGGTTCCACTAGGAGATTGTCTGCTATATCTTGTTTCTAGAAGAAAAAACCTATATTTTTAAGGCGTGACAAATTTATACATTCACTGTATCTAATAAATATCTTGGAACATGTTTAGGTATTTGTGAGGGATTTTGTTCCAAGCGCCCTGGCATTTTTGATGAATGGTGAGCCAGAGATAGTTAAGAATTTCCTATTGAAGACACTTCGACTTCAGGCGTGGGAAAAGCAAATAGATCGTTTTACTTTGGGAGAAGGGGTTATGCCTGCCAGTTTCAAAGTACTTCACGATCCTGTTAGAAATACTGATACCATGATTGCAGATTTTGGGGAGAGTGCAATAGGTAGGGTTGCTCCCGTTGATTCTGGGTTTTGGTGGATTATTCTTTTGCGGGCCTACCAAAAGTCTACAGGAGATCATTCACTAGCAGATATGCCTGATTGCCAACGAGGAATGAGGCTTATACTCACTTTATGCCTTGCAGAGGGCTTTGACACATTTCCCACTCTTCTTTGTGCTGATGGGTGCTCCATGATTGATCGCAGGATGGTAAGATATATCAAAGCTGTTGTTTTTAAAGCTAGTTTCTTTGTATCCCGTCAGTTGTATATTGGTATCAAACACAATTACACACATATTTACAATCACAATGTTTTGCGTGAAACCTTAAATCAGGAGAAGCAAATCAATCTTCTTTTTAAAACAAAAAACCTGTTCAAACATTCTTATTGCGCTTTGATAACTACTACAGACTACAGAGTAATTAGGCTTGAAGACTTAAAAAGCCATCTTATCTCATTCCCTGATCAGGGATATTTATTTGTCAATAGTGCGATTGTTATTAAAAGGTGTATGCTTTATTTTCAGGGAATATATGGTTATCCAATTGAAATTCAGGCATTGTTCTTTATGGCACTTAGATGTGCTCGTCAATTGCTTAAACCAGAAGCTGGAGGAAAGGAATTCATAGAGCGAATAGATAAGCGCTTACATGCACTGAGTTATCACATGCGGAGTTATTTCTGGCTTGACTTTCAGCAGCTCAATGACATCTACAGATATAAAACAGAGGAATATTCCCACACAGCTGTGAATAAGTTTAATGTCATACCTGATTCTCTTCCAGATTGGGTATTTGACTTCATGCCAATGAGAGGGGGTTATTTTATTGGAAACGTCAGCCCTGCAAGGATGGACTTTAGATGGTTTTGTCTCGGTAATTGTGTTGCAATTCTTTCTTCTTTGGCAACTCCTGAGCAATCTGCAGCAATAATGGATCTTATTGAAGAGCGGTGGAATGAGCTGGTGGGAGAAATGCCCCTCAAGGTGGCTTACCCTGCCATTGAGAGTCATGAATGGCGTATTGTAACTGGTTGTGACCCAAAGAACACCAGATGGAGCTACCATAATGGAGGATCTTGGCCAGGTGAGCTGACTTATTTTATCTGCATTGTATGCAATCTTAGTTATAGGCTAGTAGCTGCAGACTTACAGCCTCTCTCTCATATCAAACTCAAATGTTTAAAGCTAGTAGAATTTTTCGATCTCTATCATCTAATGTGTTAATCGTGCAAATATATTGCAGATAGTTCATCTATAGTTGCAAATATTTATAGTTCAAATCCTTAAATGTTGCAAGTATAGTCGAATGATAAACTTTGCCCAAAATTTGAAAATGTGATACATAAGAATAATAAGCCACGTAGGGCACCAATTTTCTCTACTCCCTTGGTTTCCATAGTCTAACATCTCCTGTATGTGTACATGAATTCAAATGCATGTCCCTTACAAGATAAACTAGATTTTTATTGTATCGACTCCTAAACAAATTGCAAATCGATATTTCTAACACTTCTCCCTTTCCAATTTTATGTAGCTTTTGATTTAGAGGAATGGTTGTCCAGAAAATCAAAAACCCAAAAGCTCATTTTGCTTACGTAGGTCAGGATTTTCAGGACCTCAAAACAGAATTAAATTTTATTTGTTGGAATCCACTTAGGTGTCATCTATAGTAAATCTCGCAAACTTGTTGCTACTCTCTGCTGTAAGTGTGAATTTTGTCAAGGTGACAAATTGTGATAAGAATGGATGTAATTTAGTAAGATCTCAATCTTTTATCTACACTCAGAGTGGCAACATGCACAAATGAGATCCACTAGATCGGCCTTAAGTTTTATTGGCTTCCCTTATGGCGCGACATCTCTGGATGTGGACATGGCACAATCCAACCTCAGAAGATGGCATCACCTTTGTTTTGATGATATCCTACACTTGCCTGACGCATTTTGTCGAATCCCCTAGTTTCGAGAGCTTTAGGTGTTGGAGGACAAAGTACATAGCAATATCCAACCCCTAACCATGATATCACCTTTCTATTGATGATATTCTTAAGACTGCTTTTGAGACATTCTTCAAATTGATAGTCTGACTGTTATTTCGGATGTACTGCAGAATGAGATACAGTGAATCGTTTTATTTTAACTCAACTAAATTTGGTATATTTTTATGTGACATGCTACTTAAGGAAATTGAGAAATATTCGTAGTCCAAAGGGCCTGACAAAAGCTAGGTGCTCTTATCTTGATCAAGGAAAAAGGTTTGACTCGTGTTCTTTCAAGGTTAGATCTTGTGTTCGGGGAGCCACAAGTGTTAATTCCCATGGGGTGATGCATGCCTCGTTTGATGGCTGTATGGCCGTATTTAGACTTTTTTACTGTAAAAAACAAAAAATATTTTAAGGGAGATCTCAGATAGGAGTGTCAAAATTTATAGAGGTTTATATTGATATATGTATTTAATTTATATATAATTTTTTTAATATTAAGGTATTTTTTATATTTAAAAAACGCTTTCAAATAAATAACTGTAATATTAGGTATTTTTAGTATTTTAAAACTACTTTCAGATAAATAACTGTAAAAAAATTATTTGTTGGACAGAGTTGATCATCAAATTTAAGTCCTGTTCATAATCTTATATATTGCAAAAGCTACTTATAGCCTCAATTCAAGTAATTTTTCATAATTTTTGAACCTTCTAAACTAGAAATATTTCCAATTTTAACCTAATAGTTGGATTGTTAAACCTTTTCTGCTTTCTATTTTATAGCTAGACAGTTCGATTGTGGGAGAACTTTTTCTACTTTTTATTTTATAGCTCGTTGCAGAGACTGTCAGCTTGTTTTCTCTTTTCCATGGTGGCGAAAAAGAAATATTCTTCTTTTGCTGGGATAGATAGCTAATTTCAATATTAATTCATTCTTTTTAATCTTAATTGATCTGAAATATTTTTAATTTTTTTGAAAGAAAAAACATAGTAAATCCACCCGTTGTAAGGTCCTTAAATCTTTGAAAACAATATTAACCCGCTCTTTCTAATCTTAACCGAATCAAACAATCTTCACCATTCTCAAAAAACAAAATAAAAATAAAATTGTATAAAGGAACTGCTACATGTTCTGAGAAATAATTCGGTGTGAATATTTTTTAATTGCTTTTGCTTGTTTTGGTTCATTCTATTTCGTACCGTTCCCGCATTTCATGTTTTTTAAGAACATTGTTAGCATGATCTTCATTTTCGATGTTCCCTTTAACTACTTTAGTTGTATGTGGGCGTCATTATAATTTCTTTGGGCTAATTTCCATGTAATCTATTTTGCAGTGTTGCTGTGGTTGCTTACGGCAGCCTGTATCAAAACAGGAAGGCCGCACATTGCAAAACGCGCAATCGAGCTTGCGGAACGACGACTATCTAAAGACAGCTGGCCTGAATACTATGATGGCAAATTGGGACGATACATTGGAAAACAGGCAAGGAAGTTGCAGACCTGGTCCGTTGCAGGCTATTTGGTCGCCAAGATGATGCTTGAAGATCCATCTCACTTGGGTATGGTATCTCTAGAAGAAGACAAGAAAATGAAGACACATCTTACAAGATCTAATTCCTGGAATTGCTAAGTTCTTCTTCTTCACTCTTTGTATTTAAGAAATAGGGTTAGGCTTAGGGTTAGCATTGTTGCTAGGTTTTTATGTATGCTGTGTCACTTCTTCATCAAAGAAGAAGAATACTGAACACATCAAGATGATAAAGTGATGGAATTTCCTGAGCATTAGGAGCCATTAATGAAGTAGTGATCCCCATAGGAAGCCACGTGTTTAGGCAATAGCTTTGTCCTCGTTGCCGAAACACTCATCCAGTTGTGCACAAAGATTACGACATTCAGCAGGATGTACACTCTTGCGGGGGTCATAATACATATGCAGGGGTGGTGGGTTGGGTTGAGATAAAAATTCAACTGGGCCTTACTGGCGCTGCCTCGTGTCTTCCTCCTAGTATGGCTCTGTTCTTGATCTTATATAAATGATATGGTAAAATCTCTCTTTCCTTCTTATATTCCTTTGTTAAGGTAGTCAAGCCTATGGAGCATACCACGGGACCATACAGGGAAAGAACGTTAACAGTTGGACCTAATTGGACAAGCCCCGAGGAGTAACGATTCTTTTGAGAGCATAATATATAAAAGTAGAAAAATAAAAGACAATATTGAAAATTTCACGAGTAAAATTTAATATGTAACATTCAGTACGCTCCTCTCCCTATCCTGCTTAATGATCTTTATACTTCTCCTATTGATTTATTACCTTCTAAAACCACTTTTACCAGGATTAAGTTAAAAAGAGATACAAAATATTGTGGCTTCACACAAAATAATAACCCTCAACAACCAAAATAAACAAAAGGAAAAAAAATAAAAAAATAAAATGAGGTGCATGGAACCAGGTCCAAATGCATCAAAGAAGGGGTTGATTAAAGTTTACGGGATGACAGTAAACTGTTCGCTGTAGTTTGGGATGTCGAGATATACCGACGCCGTGGTGGTCCACTTTAGTTCTAATCTTCTTCATTCTCAATTATCTGTAAAAACAAATTGCACGCTTGAATGAATGAATGCTTTTAATTATGTCCACGAGACCAGCTGGCCTATGGGACCCCAAAACAGAACTGAAACCACAAATTGATACAAACCGAGCACCCGCCGACCTCACCGAGTACTTATGTTTCCCTTTAACTCTTTACTAATTTTGTTTCTTCTACTGTGTATTTTGATCAGGTAACCTGCCGTTTCAACGATCTTTTCCTCTTCGAACAAAGCCTCTAATGATTTGACTTTAAACAGATCCAAGTAACTGCACCTAATGTCCTCGTACGCTTTGCACTGCATGATGTAGTGCCATTCTGTTTCCACCAAACCCGAAGAGCAGAAACAACAAATCCTATCAGCCCATGCCTCCTTGGGTGTTGTCCATCTCCCCGTTTCACATCTCAAACGATGAGAGCTAGTTCTCAGCTGGGCTATCAACATTTTAGCCTTCCACTCTATATCTGCCCCCACGTAATACTTTTGCCCGTGATCACAAGTGTGGTTAAAGTGCAAAACATAATATTCCCTTTTTCTACTAAGTTGTTTTGACCACAAGATTTGTTTGGCTTTCTCCTTCACAAACCTTTTAATTTCTACATTGGTGTTTGGACACTCTTGCATGCTTATCCCCCATTTTTCCATCCACTTGGTATTTTGCCTCATCCACGTGCTCTTCCTTCTAGTTAAGTTTTCTTCCACCACAATTTTGGGCCACCGGTGTTCCCCCATATTCTCAATTCTCTTCAAATAACCTAATAAACGGATTAATGCTGCTTTAATACCTCTGTCGGTATTCATATTTTAAACATCCTGATGCATACAAAATAGAAAGAAAACCTTTAGCCTACTAAAGGAATCCACATCTTTTATTAAACACTATTTTAAGCTCATTTTAAATATATTCTTAAATACACAGATTTTTTTTTTTTTCTAATAAAATGTTTTTCTTTCACAAATCAAATATACTTAAAAATAATTTAATAAAATAGTATTATTTATTCATTATATTCTATTAAAAAATAAAAATACTAATGTTCATATATTTAGTTTCTATAATTCTAAAATCTTCATTCAATCAAATTTTTGAAGTTTCAAGCCTCACATTTTAATTAATAAAAGAAACAACTTTTCTTTATTTTTTAAGAAACCACATCTTAAATATATAATTATATAGAATTCTAAAGTATGTTTTGAAAACTTATTATGTAAAATTTTGAACCATTAAGCATTGTTACTGATAATTATATAGAATTCTAAAGTATGTTTTGAAAACTTATTATGGAAAATTTTAAACCATTAAACATTGTTACGAATGTTTTATCTTCTCGATTTTTAATTATAATTTATACACATCAATATATTTTTGGTTATAGATTTAAAAAGGAAATTGAACAATGCATATTTAAATCTAGGTGCCATATAGATTTGAATTGACAAATACACTTTGAAACCTTGTTTTCCTTGATCTTTAATGTTTAATAAGCTCGTAATTTTTTTGGTGTTTATAAACACCTTAGAAAAATGTGAGATTGCTAGGGTTAGGTTCTCCTAAGTTAGATCCTTAGATCAATGGTTGAGAGAAGATTCTAGTGATTTCTCCTTGTTTGAACATATGAAATAATTATAGAATAAATGTCTTTAAATACCAAAACATTGCAATAAGTTACACAAATGTGTACCAAGTTGGCTCACTTTGGTTAATAGAAATGAAACTTTGGAATGTGAATTTAAAAATTTGAATTTTAGGCTGAATTCTTAAAACCTTAGAATATATATTGAGTGGTGTAGGATTGAACTTGGGGAGGAAAACAAAAATATCAAGGTATAAAGTGAATATATGGAAGTGGATGTGAATGTAGGTACAATAATGAGAATTAAATGATAAATGTCTAGTGATAAGTGCAAATGAGTCTATACAAAATTGGATAGGTATTAGGGCATCATCCAAACTTAGCCTAAGAGTGTACCAATTGATATGTGATTGCATTAAGACATTCCATCAAAATAACTAAAACTAGATTGGAATTGAGATGAGTATTGCAAATTTCATCATTATATTTTTCCCTCACCTTGAGGTGTATGTAAATCTAACATAAGCATGCATTTCAAAGTATATGGATATTTTCAATCAAGATGAAACGATAAATATTCAAACATTTCAAAAAATGATATTGATCCATGTAAAATAATGAACCGTTCTTGGGTTTTTATTGTGTTCCTCTCCTTGGCATAAGTGTTGCATAGGAACTTGCAAAAGAAAGAACACATATCTAATGAGTAGCTTATGTCAATCAAGTGAAATAGCACAAAAAACAACTAGTCCTTAGAGATCATACGGGAAGGATGGTTTTTTCTTATGCAGTTAATTTGGGCACCTAATCCTCTAGTTTTCTGGAGGTGGTTGTTGTTGAACAAGACAATTGAGGGGTGGGCGGAAGGGGGGGAGGGGAACGGGTGGTGAATCAACTGCAGCAATTTTAAACTTCAAAATCCTCAATAGAAGTTAGATTTATATGCATTCACAAAACTTTTACTTTGCTAATATGTTAAATTGTTAAGTGCAGAAACATAAATTGAAAGTAGCAAAACTATGCACACAATAACACCAAATTTATGTGAAAAACCCAATGAGGGAAAAACCATGGTGATGATTAGCTCACAATATAAATAATTGTAAAATCAAATACAAAGGCTCACTGCCAAAGAGGATCAATGTCAAGACATGACACATTGTCCAATGAGGGCTCACTGCCATAAAATTACAAAGAAGATAGAAGAGAATTGATACAAAGAGAAAACTATCTCAATGTAACAAAGATTCCACCACAATTTGTTCACACACTTGCAAACATGCTTGAAAGATAGAGTACACCTTTAGCTCACTGCCTTCAAGAACTCAACACTTTGAAATTTACACTAATCTACTCAAACTCACATCACACATCACTATCTTACATCTATCTTGTCTTTCACAAACATCTCAACTCATACTTATACCATCTTCAACCTTGAAACCCTTCAAGGTCGGCCATACACAATTTGTATTTACAAATTCAAATTAGGTCAGCATCATAGCATTCCTATGGTGGAAGAGAATGAGTGCAACCCAAACACATTCTTAATGAGGACCTAAATGAGTCCCAACATGCTTCAATGAGCTTCTCAAGTAGTGTTAAACACAAGGACAACCACCACCTATGCAAAACACACAAAACAATTAAGCACATGCATCCTTAACTTAGTCCAATCTTTCCAGACAACAAATTTCACTTAAACACGATCTGGAATGCAACAAACACATCTAAATTCATCCAGAAGCTTTACAACAAACTTCACTTGAAGAGCATGATCATTTTGTACATTTGAATAGCCCTATCAACCACCATAATACATTGTAGCTTAGAAACTCATCAACAACACCAAATCTCAAATCCTCTTGAACCAAGCAAGAGAGCAACCTTATCAACTTATTCTCAGAATTGCAAGTCCTGAAACTAAAATGCGAAGAAATGCAGAGCAAATACATTTCTCCTAGACCACAACCAGACACAGAAATGCACAGTTCACATACTGGTGAAAATCTCACACTATACAACAATCTAAAAGCCCAAATTTTGGATATAGTAACTACCAATAGCCATGAACAATACCTTAGATTCGCACAAGCATAGCATCAACCCAGAAGAAACACAAAGCACATCCTAGAGCATACATTGAATACCTGCATAACATTGTTTTCACTATCTGTCAAATTTTCTCAAAAGCACTTGGAGACCAAGTACCAAAGACATCAGTTCAACACATTACTTCACTCTAACACCCTTCTAGACATAGCAACATAAAGATAACTCCATGTACTCATAGTACTTCTTCAACACCTCAACTATATATGCATAAACTGCAAACCTTCTTTATTACAATTTTCTCAATATCCTCAACATATACAACCAATAACTAGTGTCCATACACATAGTTGACATCAATGACAACACCATACTTGCAACAATCTCCCTCTTTGTCATTGATGGCATCACATGATGTGAAAAACCATCAAAGACAACACAACAACTTTGAACACAGTTTCTCATGATTTCTTTTACTTTCTCTCCCCCTGTGTAGATAAACTTTTTCACATGATGCTTTCTCCCCCCTTTGACATCAATGGCAAAGAAAAAAGTTTTTTTACATTATTCTCCCCCTTTGTCACTAAGAATTTTACTAGTATCGATTACACCCCCTTAGGAGTACACCCAATCTACTGCACAATGACAACACATGACACTACCTACCCCCCTTGAGAGGTAGCCACTAATCATTAGTCCAGAAGGAAGATAGATCCATAAATCCACTGGACTGATGCATCTCCACATGCATCTAGTTCAAGAAAGGAGGGCCAATAACCCCCAATTTCTCCCGTAGATACTCAAAATTATCTTTAGGAAGAGTCTTTGTAAATATATCAACAATATGATCCTTTGTAAGTATATACTCAAGCTTTACTTCATTCTCCATAACCTTCTCTCTCAAAAAGTGATACCTTATTGATATATACTTTGTCCTTGAGTGCATCACTGGATTCTTTGAAATGTTAATTGCACTTATATTATCACAAAAAAAAGAGATGGGATCATCATACATTACTTTAATATCCTTCAATGTTTGTCCCATCCACAAAACTTGTGTGCAACAAGATGCTGCAACAATATGCTCAACCTTGTTAGTGGATAAGGAAACCGAATCTTGCTTTTTACTTAACCATGAAACCAATCTACATCTAAGAAAGAATGCACCACCACTTGTACTTTTTCTATCATCAACACAACCTGCCCAATTTGCATTTGTATAAGCACTTAGCATGAATTTAGTATCCCTAGGATACCATAAGCTAAGATCCAGAGTGCCTTTTAGATATCTGAATATCCTCTTGACAACTACAACATGTGTTTATTTAGGATCCACTTGAAATCTAGCCACAAGAGAAACTGCATGTATGATATTTTGTCTGGTAGCAGTTAAATACAATAGTTCTCCAATCATTGATCTATATTTGCTTTGATCAACCTTAGGTGAATCATCATCCTTGCTCAATTTGCAGCTAGTTACCATAGGAGTGCATACTGGTTTGGAACCATCCATCCCAAGTTTCTTCAACATTTCTTTTGCATACTTTGATTGTGAAATGAAAATCCCTTTGTTTGATTGATTGATTTGGAGTCCAAGGAAGAAACTCATCTCACCAAACATAAACATCTCAAACTCTTTTTTCATTTCTTCAGCAAACATCTTACATATAGTTTCATTTCCTCCAAAAATAATGTCATCCACATACACAACTACTATCAAGATCTTGTCATCTTCAATTTTGAAATAAAGATTGCTATTTGCAGTACCTTTGCTGAACCCTTCCTGAATCAAATATTTGTCCAATCTTGCATACTAGGCTCTAGGAGCTTGCTTTAAACCATATAAAGGCTTTTTCAATCTGCAAACCATATCCGGTTGATCTGACAACTTGAATCCCTTCGATTGTTCCATGTAAACTTCTAACTCAACATTCAGAAATGTAGACTTCACATCCATCTAGTAAACTTTTGAAGTCCTTATGAGTAGCAAATGCTAAAAAAATTCTAATAGCTTCCATTCTAGCCACTAGAGCATATGTCTCCTGAAAATCTATACCTTCCACTTGTGAGTAGCCCTTACACACAAGCCTTGCCTTGTTTCTTACCACTTCTCCATTCTCATTCAGTTTGTTTTTGAAAACCCACTTACTTCCAATTATGTTCTTGTTTGTTGGTCTAGGAACCAATTCCCAAGTTTGATTTTTCTCAATTTGCATAAGTTCCTCTTCCATTTCTTTCATTCAATGTTCATTTTTGCATGCCTCACTCATTGTCTTAGGTTCAACTTCAGAAAGTAAGCAATAGTTTACCTCAACTTCAACAACTTTGCTTCTTGTCAATACACCTTTCCTCTTGTCTCCAATGATATGATCTTCTGAATGATTCTTTTGAACATACTTAGGGGTTTTAGGAACCCTTTTTGGAGCTTCTTCTTCTTCATTCTACACTTCTTGTTCTCCAACTATTTCTTCTACTTCTCTACAATCAGGTTCATCTAACACATATTCATCAACTTCAATTGAATTCTTCAATGTTTCATCAAGCTTGACATTTGTGCTTTCTACAACCTTTCTCAACCTTTTATTGTAACATCTGTAAGCTTTGCTTCTAGTAGAGTATCTAAGGAAAATACCTTCATCACATCTAGCATCAAAATTTCCTAGATTTTCTTCATCTCTTTTGATATAACATTTGCTTCCAAATACCTTGAAATACTTGACAATAGGAATCCTTCCACACCATAGCTCATAGGGGGTCTTAGTGTTGTTAGCTTTTACTTGAATTTGGTTGAACACATAAACAATAGTGTGAATTACTTCTCTCTAGTAAAGTTCTGGTATACCTGCCTTTGTTATCATTATTCTAGTAGCTTCCTGAATTGCCCTGTTCTTTCTTTCAACAACTCTATTCTGCCTAGGAGTTCTAGGGGCAGACAATTGTCTTCTAATTCCATGGGCTTCACAAAACATGTTAAACTCATTGGAGGTGAATTCGCTACCTCTGTCAGACCTCAAACACTTTATTTTTAAATTTATCTCATTCTCAATCATTGCCTTAAATGCTTTGAATTTATCTAATGCATCAAATTTCACTCTAAGAAAAGTAACCCATGTCATTCTGGAGTAATCATCAATCAAAAGCATAAAATACCGGTCACCTTGTAAAATTCTCACCCTCGTAAGACCACAAAGACTTGTATGAATCAATTTCAGTAGTCTAGTAGTAGATTGTTCCTTTGACCTAAAGTTGTTTCTAGCTCGCTTTCCAAACTGACAGTCCTTGTAGTCTACATTAACAGGCTTTGTAATTCTTGGTAAATCTTTGACAACTTGTATTGCACTAATTCTCACCATGTTGTCAAAATTCATATGACACATCCTCCATTGCCATAGCCAACTGCCATTAATCTAAGACATAAATGAATGCCCATCAACACCTTTAAGTTGATAGTTGTTTCCTTCAGTCTTTTTTCCAGCATCAATCACAGTTCTAGACTATTTTCCGATTTCACAATTTTCATCCTTGAACACAAGATTATATCCCTTCTTACACATTTTTCCAATACTCAAGAGACTATGTCTCAAACCCTTAACATAATAGACACCATTAGTATTATGCTTTCCATCAAAACTGATTGAACCTATCCCACAGATCTTAGCACCAAAATCATCTCCAAACTTAACTAAGCCTCCATCATATTTCTCAAGTTTAACAAACTTACTTTTGTCACTGGTCATGTGATTTGAGTAGCCACTATCAATGACCCAATAGTTCTTTTCCTATTTAGCATGAAGAGTAGACACCACAATACCTTCCACATTCTCTAGAGCACATTCCTCCACACATTTATCAAGAGTAGATTGATCTTTTAAAGCTAGGAACAAGCATTCATTATCATCAAAATCTCCATAATTAGACTCATCATTAGAAATGCCAACATCTTTATTGACATAATATGCTCTTTTGATCATCTTTCCTTTATTTTCTTTACCTTCTTTATGTTTATTTCTTTCAGCTCTTTCTGGACATCTTGAAGCATAATGACCTACTCCTCCACATCTAAAACCTTTGAATGGTAATTTACCTTGATACTTACTAGAGCCCTTTTTCATTCTTACAAAATTTGCTTCCACTTCATCAAGATTTTCTTCATTTGGGTCTTCCACCTTTGCAACCTTGAATGTAGTTTATGTCTTTCTTCCATTTTTCAAGCCAAGATTTCTCATTTCAAATGAGGTTAGAGTACCAATTAACTGATCTTTAATATAACTATTATAATCCACAATTTCCTCTATAGCAAACACCTTTTCACTGTATATATCAGGGAGAGTTCTAAGTACCTTCTTCACTATCCTGGATTCATCTATTTGTGCACCAAGTCCTCTCATTTCACCTACCAACTCATCTACTTGCTGCATGTAGGATTTGATGTTCTCATCTTTTCCCATTTGCAAGATATCAAATTGTGCCTCCAAGTTCCACAACTTTGCTTGTTTAACCTTTTCATCTCCTTCATACATCTTTTCCAATTTATCCTAGACCTCTTTACTAGTCTTCAGATTCATAACTTTAACTAATTCAGAATGTGAAAGACTATTTACAATAATAAACTGTCTTATTGTTGATTTCATGTGATTTGATCTCATCAGTAGTACTTGGACCATTTGTAGGAGCAACATACTGGTTCTGAATAAACTTTTCGATCTCATATTCACAATATGACATATATCCTTCCATCTTCGTTTTCTAGAATGCATAGTTAGTGCCATTGAACCTAGGAATCTCAATAGTGATCTTGTTTGCCAACCCGGACCTTCCTTAAGCAGCTAAGCTCTTCTCCCAGGAACCTTGCTTTGATACCAATTGTTGAACAAGACAACTAAGATGGGGGGTGAATTAGTTGTAGCAATTTTAAACTTCAAAACCCTCAACAAAAGTTATATTTAAATGTATTCACAAAACCTTTACTCTAATAATATGTTAAATTGTTAAGTGTAAAACTGAAACTGAAAGTAGCAAAACCATGCACACAATAACACCAGATTTATGTGGAAAATCCAATGAGGGAAAAACCATAGTGAGGATTAGCTCACAATATAAATAATTCCAAAATTGAATACAAAGGATCACTGCTAGAGAGGTTCACTGCCATAGAGTTACAAGGAGAAAACTATCTCAATGTAATAGAGATTGCACCACAATTTGCTCACACACTTGTAGACATGCTTGAAATATAGAGTACACCTTCAACTCACTACCTTAAGGAACTGAACACTTTGAATTTCACATTGATTTTATCAAACTCACATTACACATCACTATCTCGCATCCATCTTGTCTTTCTCAAACATCTCAACTCATACCTATACCATCTTCAACCTTGAAACCCTTCCAAGGTCGGCCATACACAATTTTTATTTACAAATTCAAATTAGGTCGGAGCCAAAGCATTCCCATAGTGGAAAAGGATTAGGGCAAACCAAACACATTCTTAATGAAGACTTAAATAAGTCCCAACACACTTCAACATGCTTCCATGAGCTTCTCAAGTAGTGTTTAACACAAGGTTGGCCAACACTCGTGTAAAACACATAAAAAAATTAAGCACACACATCCTTAACTTAGTCCAATATTTCTGGACAACAAACTTCACTTGAACATGACCTGGAGTATGCAATGAACACATGTAAATTCATCCAGAAGCTTCACAACAAACTTCACTTGAAGAGCATGATCATTTTGCACATTTGAATAGTCCTATTAGCCACTATAATACACTGTAGCTCAAAAACTCATCAACAACAAGACCAAATCTCAAATCCTCTTGAACCAAGCAAGAGAGAAAGCTTATCAACTTATTCTCAGAACCACAAGTCTTAAAACCAAAATGCGGAGCAAATACTTTTCTCCTAGACCACAACTAGACACACAAAAATGCACAGTTCACATACTGGTGAAAATATCTCGCATTGTACGACGATCCAAAAGCCCAAATTATGGATATGGAAACTACCAATAGCCACGAAAAATACCTTAGATCCACATATGGATAGCATCAACCTAGAAGAAATGCGGAGCACATCCTAGAGCATACACTGAATATCTACATGACAATGTTTTCACTATATGTCAAATTTTATCAAAAGCACTTAGAGACCAAGTACCAATGACATCAGTTCAACACATTACTTCACTCTAACACCCTTCCAAACATAACAATAGAAAGATAACTCCATGTAATCATAGCACTTCTTCAACATCTCAACTATACATGCACAAACTGCAAGCCTTCTTTATTACAATTTTCTCAATATCCTCAACATATAAAACCAATAACTAGTTTCCATACACATAGTCAACATCAATGACAACAACAACCAGTTGACATCAATGAAAACACCTTCATACTTGCAACAGTTGTCGCCTTTCATGAAATTCAATTGGCTAATCAATGAGGCATTATGAATTTGTTCATTGAAGGGGACTCTAGGAATACCATCATGATGTTGAATGGGGAAGCCTCCCCAAGTTGGTCTCTCTGAGACCTCATAGAATCAACTTGCTTAATCATGATGAATATAGGACAATGCAAACTAATGTAGTTTATCGAGAAGAGAATTCCTTTGTGGATGTAATGGCTAATTTAGGGGCCTTTGTCAAAAATATTAAAGTTTGGGATGAAGTGCATTTGATCTTGCATCACGTGAGAAACTCCATCATTAATGAAGATGCCTTTCAAATCACATACCATGTTAGAGATTGATTTGTATCTCTCAAGATTGTAATGATAACATGTATCCTCTGAGTTGCATGAAAAATAATTATTACTTCCTGCTTCTAGCTCTTTTTAACAAGCTACAGGCCTCTCTTGTGGTTGCTAAAAGTTTCTAGAGTCACTTTAGGCTGGTTCTCAATTACTATTCCATTGCTCTCTTGTTGTTGGCTATGGGTGGGGAATTGGTTCAAGAAGATCCCAATAAGTGCAACTCTATGAGGAATGATCTAGAGATATGGCCTATCCTCCAAAAGGGGAAGCTCACCTCATACATTAAGGCCTTGAAGGGCCATGAGCTTGACCTTTCCACAAACTTTGTAAATTCTTGGAAGGGAGGCCTTGTCAAGGTTTGGGGCCTCTCCTTATCTATACCTATGGAGTTAATTTCGACGACCACTGGCCTCCCTCTTGAGGTCGCTAACATTCCTGAAAAACCTAAAGGGAATTATCAAAAAGATATGGAAAATTTATTAAAGGTCCTATCTCTATTTTTGTTGGTTGTTAGTTTTTGTTTTTTATTTTGTTTTTTCTTTTCTTTTCTATTTTCCCACCTCTCTTGAGAGCCCTCTATTTCTCCTCAATGGTTGTTTTGTAATGGATTCAAGCCCTTCTTGACTTATCTTAATCAAAACTAGTTTCAATTGTATATGAAAAATGAGAAGTAGAGAAAGAGAGAATGGTTAGAGATTCATAGAGTGATACTTCAATCATGCGGTGATGCGATGACATGTTTGGTATGAACATATGATTCCACTCAATGTGGAAAATGTGGTACACCACATTTGATATATCCATGTAATGTGACTCAAATAGAGAAAAAATGCAACATAACTTGGGTAAATTACAAGTATGTAATGCATGAAATATATGAAGTTTCCACAATGTCCATATTAGACAATGCGATTACTTTTGAATTAAATTATTTATTTTCTTAGCATGAATGTTATGGATCACAAAATACATGATCCATCAATAGGATGAAGAGAGCAACATAAAGATGGATTATAGACCTAGGAAGGCTAAATAAAGGAGGGAAGAAGAGGGAAGAATAGAAATTGAGAGAAAGGAAGAGTGGAAAAACCAAAAAAAAATGAAGAGAGAGGTAAAGAGGAGAATTATAGAAGAGAAATAATACAAACCAAAAATTAAGAAATGAAGAGATATGACAAGATGGTAAGCTGAAACGAGAGACAAAATCCTAAAAATAATGGCCAAAATAATCTTAGGCATGTTAAAGGTGCACAAAGGACTCACAAGAACAATGATCTATCTACAAGACTAAATAACCTTCCACACACAAGAGAAGCAATAAACAATGATTTATAGCCAATAATGCTACAAGATGTGTACAAAATATGTAATCTACAAGAGAAGCCTTGCTTATAAAGTCAAGGTGAGAGTGAGGACAAAACTCTTGCTAGAAAATGTCTCTAAATTTTGCAAGTTGAAGATTCTTTGATTCTTCTTCTATCATCGAGTTTATTTCTTGTGTTTCCTTCACTAAAACTAAATGATTTTCTCGATATGTGGTACTATTAGAGGGAGGGAAATCCCTCATCTTCTAGCACCTTAGATATGTTTTCACTAGAGGATACATATTTTCTTTTTACTTTTTCATTGTCTGATAACACCTCATGAAGGTTTTCATTAGGAGACTTTTGATTTCTTTTTTAATTTTTCAATTTTGGGATTGAGGAAATTTTCTTGCTCCCCAAAGTAGGTAGTGGTGTTTAGTTTGATGTCAAACCTTGATTTGTGGTCTTCCATTGGTATACTCTCGCAAAGTCCCATGAGCTCTATGATTGCTTCATCATTTTGAAATGTGTCAAGAATTGAAGGGTCTTGTTGGTTATGATTGATAAATTTAGGGTATATGACTGGTAGATCAATGAAGGTGGATGGATTATATGAAATAGTGCAAACATTAGGTCTTGAAATAGTTTGGTTTTAAGTTTGAAGGAGTCTTCATGGGTGCTGCCATTGGTGCTATTAACAATAGGAAAGGCTTTAGCCACTTCAGTGAGGATAATTTCAATATAAGAGGGCACACATTTAGGTGGTCCATATCTAAGCCCTTGGTGATCATGATTATTCTTTGGGAGCATAAGTTCTATAATTCCTTATTCACATCGCCTAAGGCCTTTTGCTTTGTATCCCATATTATTACAAATATGTAGGGCTTTAGAATATATATGTATGCAATAAAGGTGCTTGATCTTCCTCATCCTTATAGAGTCATGCTTCAACAGTTTCATCCTCTAAAAATCCCAAAATTTTAAATGTGGTTGTCTCACACTTTATAGTGACTACAAGTGTGGAACTAGAAGATCAAGGTTGGCCATATGATTTTGGATAACATGGGAGACTTCCCACATAAAAGGAATCATCAAGTTCATATTCTATGCATCCTTTGCTAAGGATCTTATCCTTGATGTTGGGAACAAGAGTGTGGGAGGTTGAAGTGAAGGTGAGTGTCAATGGATTGATATAGGATGATGATAGTGGAGGTGCAATATCATTGGTTGGATAGTGATGGGAGTGATTATAGCTACATTTTAATAAGTTGCAATATTGGAAGAATTGAAGATCAACACAAATAATGATTTCTATTCCATTATGTGAGAGTTTTATGCATTGTTTATAGGTGGAAGGGATGACCTGCATGACATGTATCCATGGGTGATCGAGGAGGAGGTTATAGGGGAGATCAAGGTCTAATAATTAAAACATGATTTCCATGGTAACTGGCCCAACCTGAATAGGCAACTTAACAGTTTCTTCTAATTCTCATTTTACATCATCATAAGCCTTGATAGTGATTCAATTTTGGGGATCCATAGCTTCCTTAAAATATCCCAATTGTTTGATTAACCTTAGTGTACATAAATTTAAGCTTGATCCACCATATATGAGGACTCATTTGATTTTGTGTTTATGGATAATGGCTTCAATGTGGAGGGAATTATCATGGGATGGTTTGATATTGTAATGAAAGCTTAGGTGCGGAACAAACTCTCCTAACGTCAAAAACTCAGGGAAGAATACAAAGATGCCTTTAAATTTTACTATTACAGTTCAATAAGATACACTTGAAAAGAATTAATAGAAAAAGAGAAATGAACTCATACACAATTGGACACCAGATTTACGTGGGAAAACCCTTACGGGAGAAAAACCCACCACACCAAGAAAAACCTCTTTGTATTACAGTAATGAAAATTACATACATAGATCGAACTTCACTTTCTTATGTCAAATTAACAACAACATTCACTAATCAATCTTGTAAAGAACGTTAATCTCACAATGCTCTCAGACAATATACAATGAATTCACTCAGATCAAATCCATGTTCAGTATTGAACAACTCTGCTCCATTGCACAAAATTCACTATTTGATCATTTCAGAACATAGTCATTTTTCCCTCACAAACTGTTCATCTTCCACACAGGAATGGTCACAACTGTTCAACTTCCAATGGTTTACATTCCACTTCACTCATTGGTTCAAAATAGACCATGTCGGATAGACGTTTGGTCAAAGAAGTTCAAACGGAATCGCATGTTGGTGAAACACTAAACCGTGTCTCCCTGATGCCACAATGCCCGATCACAGAACCATCGGCAAGAGTTTCGCTATCGCTAAAAGTCTTTTAGAACCTTTATGTCATACTGATGTTCATACTCGTCGGCGAGAGGAAAACCATTGGCAAGAGGTTACACCGAAGTTCATCGCATCTAACTATTGATCATTCCTCGTGGTCTCCACCATGACATGTGTCCATTGCTTGTGCATTTCTAGAGAATCAAGCTGGGAATCAACAATATTCTCAACAAGTCCCCCATAATTCCAAGTGGTCCCCACATTCGTCGGCTTGTCTGATCTCAGCCATTCCCCGCTATCCCGCGATGACCCCACCACATTGCTTTGGCTGATCGCAATATCACGAGCGACTACCACATGTCCCATCTGATGATGTTGAAGGAGATGAGTTTGCGTGACCGTTGATCAATCGTCGTCTGATCTCAACGGCTGTTTGCCAATGTGTAATCAGAAATTAGAAGGTCTTTAATGATCACGATATCATGGGCGACCACCACGTGTCTTAATTTGATGAAGCCGAAGAGAATCGGTTAGTCAGGAAATTTCAAAACTTTCATACTCCATGACAAGGTTACAGACTTAGGAACTCTAGCGATCGGCCGACAATGACGACTTGAACATAGATACAAGCCAGAAAGTAGAGGCACAACTCCAACAATCTCCCACTTGACGAAGACTTATTGGCTTCCTTCAAACTCAAAGTTAATGAAGGTCATGGGCTCCAAGGCCCATTGAACTGGCACACCACCTGTACTTGTCTGTGCTCACTGGTTTCGTCAATGCATCTGCAACATTTTCCAGAGTATCCACTTTTTCTAAAGAGACCTTTCCATCCTCCACCATATCTTGAACAAAATGATACTACACATCAATATGTTTCATCCTGGCATGGAAAGTAGGATTTTTTTCCAAACAAATAGCACTTTGACTGTCACAGTAAATTATAATTTTCCCTACATCAAACCCAATGTTAGAACACAAACGTTTTAACTAGATTGCTTCTTTACATGCATGTGTTGCTGCCATGTATTCTACCTCTGTAGTGGACAAAGTGACTACAACCTGCCGCTTACTCATCCAACTAACTACACCACCATTCATCATGAAAATATATCCACTAGTGGATCTTCTACTATCAATGTCCCCTGCCCAATCAGAATCCACATAGCCTCGAATGCTGAGAGTCCTCTATGATTCAACCAAATTTCCATGATAACACAAAGCATATTTTGAAGTGCCCTTTAGATATCTAAACACTCTTTTCATAGCATCCCAATGTGTCCTTCCAGGATTTTCCATAAAATGACTAAGTACTCCCACTGCTTGGGAAATGTCTGGCCTTGTACAAACCATTGCATACATTAAACTACCAACTGCACTAGCATAAGGAACTCTAGTCATGTCTTCCATCTTAGTAGGAGATTTTGGACAGTCTTCAATAGATAGCTTCGTTCCTTGCAAAACTAGAAAAACTAGCTGCTTGCACTCAGTCATACAAAATCTCTCCAGAACAGTATTAATATACTTACTCTGACTAAGCCAAAGTTTTCTACTCTTCCTATCCCTGGTTATTTCCATTCCTAGAATATACCTGGCTACACCAAGATCTTTCATTTCAAACTTTGCAGACAACTGAGATTTTAGATCAGAAATCATTAACTTACTATTGCCTATGAACAAAATATCATCAACATAGAGAGAAATAATAAGAACATGATCATTTTCAGCTTTGTAGTACACACAATGATCAGATTTCGATCTTACAAATCCCAATGACAAAACAAAAGTGTCAAACTTCTAGTACCACATTCTAGGAGATTGTTTTAATCCATACAGAGATTTTTTCAACTTGCAAACCAGATTTTCTTTACCTTTTTCCACAAAGTGCTCTGGCTGGGACATATAAATTTCTTCTTCAAGGTCACCATGAAGAAATGTTGTCTTCACATCCATCTGTTCAATCTCTAAGTCATACACTGCTGCAAGTGACAAAAGAAATTTGATAGATGTTAGCTTAGCTATAGGAGAAAATATTTCTCCATAATCAATTCCCTCTACCTGGGAATACCCTTTCGCAACCAACCTCGCCTTATACTTTTCCACACTACCATCCAGACCTATTTTCTTTTTAAATACCCATTTGCAGCCCACAACTTTTCTGCCTTCAGGCAAGGGCACCAAACTCCAAGTATCATTCTTTTCTAATGATGCCATTTCTTCATTCATGGCTTCCAACCAAGAGTTTGAATCAGACATTCCAAATGCCTCTTTCATAGTCCTAGGCTCATCAGTGCTAGAAATTCAAGCATAGGCACAAGTAGAATCTAACATAGAAAACCCATACCTATTAGGTTGCTTTCTTTCACGTGTTGACCTCCTCATAGGCTGAGGCTGAGGCTGTTCTTCTTCTTCATAACTCTTAGAACTACTTGAGCTCTCCTCAGTTTCACGTACATTTTGAATTTTCAATTCCTCTTTATCTGGTGTCGGAGGAATTTCAACTACATCCATTTTATTCTCTGATTTTGTCTCTGACTGCAGATCCAAAGTAGAAGGCTTCAGCTCACGAAAAATAACACTTCTACTGTACAAAACCTTCTCCGTATCAGGATTCCAAAGCTTGTAACATTTTATGCCAACACTATAGCCAATAAAAATACATTTAACAACCTTGTTCTCCAATTTAGATCTTTTTTCATTCGACACATATGCATATGCCTCACAACCAAAGACATGAATATTTCTTAGAGAGGGCTTCTTTTCAGACCATGCTTCCAAAGGTGTTTTCTCAACAAGAGCGAAACTAGGAGAATGGTTTATTAAGTAACATGCTGTTGCAACTGCCTTAGCCCATAACTTCTCCTCCAAGCCAACACTGCTTAGCATACTTCGTGCTCTTTCCATTACTGTCCTGTTGAACCTTTCAACAACTCCATTTTGTTATGGAGTGTAGGGTGTAGTTTTATGTCTTTTAATCCCATGATTTTTACAGTACCTTTCAAACTCATCAGAACAAAACTCACCACCATTAGTAGTCCTTAAACATTTTATTTTCCTTCTAGTATGATTTTTCACAAGGTTTTTAAATTCCTTAAAACGACTAAACACTTCTGATTTACTTTTCAAAAAATAAAAAAATGCCCTTTTTGAATAATCATCAATGAATGATACATAATATCTTGATTAGACAAAGAAGGAACATTTACTGGACCAAAAACATCAAAACGAATATAATCAAGTAAACTAGAAAATTTGTGAGGACTGGAGTAAAAAGAAACACAGTGTTGTTTACCATATATACAATGTTCACAAAACTTGAATTCGAAGTTACAATCATCAAGCCCTTCAACCAGGTTTTTATTTTTCAAGGTTTTTAAACCTTTTTCTCCAATGTGGCCTAGCCTATGATGCTAGAGCATAGTCTTTTCTGCTGGAAGTTTAACTTCCATAGAGTTTGCACTATTAGGAAAATTTTCCTCCTTTTCTCCATGAGTAGCCTTCTGTGATTTTATAGAGACACTATTACATTGCACAACAAGTGCATCCAGCTTATACAAGGTACCGATACAAGCACCCCTAGCTAGCACCATTGAGCCTCTAGTCATTTTGCAGCCATTTCTAGAGCATGCGACTTGCACTCCAACATCGTTTAGCTTACTAACAAATAGTAAATTTTGAGCCAAACCTGGTATATGCATTACATCATTGATTCCCTTCACTCTTCCATTAGGGAACTGAATTCTGACTCTTCCACGACCAACTATTTCTAGAGATGAATCACTTTCCAAATACACCCTTCCACCATCGTATTTTTCATACTTAGTGAACCAGTCTCTATGAGATGTCATGTGGAAAGATGCTCCAAAATCAATCAGCCAGACATCATCTGATGCCCATGTATCCAAGGCTGCAATGAAGGCGTCTGCATCACTCTGAGAAGAATCATTGTCGGAAGAATTCTTCTTCTTTTTCTTTTTCTCTTCTTTGCAATCCTTTTGGACATGACCAGGTTACCCACAATTCCAACACTTTACCTTGGACTTCTTTCCAGGAGACTTTGATCTCCCTTCTGATTTCGATTTGGACTTCTTGTCCTTCTTCTTGCCTTTTTCTTTCGATCTGCCTCTAACAACAAGAGCCTCCTTCACCATCTCAGAAGATTTTCTTCTCATCTCTTCTGATAACAAAGAAGCAACAAAATATTCCATCTTGAAAGTGGATATTGTACTCCCAATAGCCATCACCAAGTGATCCCAAGAATCCGGCAAAGAACATAGCTATAGCATACAACGATCTTCTTCATCAATCTTCACACCCACAGATGCTAACTGAGCAATCAACATGTTGAAAGCATTCAAATGATCAGCAATAGATGCTCCTTCCTGCATTTTCAAAGAGTACAACTTCTTTCTCAAGAAAAACTTATTCACCAAAGACTTGCCCTAATAAATAGCTCCCAGTCTTTTCCACAAAGAAGATGAAGTATTTTCTTCATGAATATTCAGAAGAACAGAGTTTGCTAAACAGAGCCTTATCAACCCCTTTGAATTTCGATCTGCGAGGTCCCAATCTTCTTGCTTCATGCCTGTAGGCTTTGTTCTAGACACAACAAGCCAAAGATCACGATCAACTAATAGATCTTCCATTTTAAGTTTCCACAACTCAAAATTGCTGCCATTGAATTTCTCAATTTCAATCTTTCCTGACGTGGTTAGCATCTTAATCTATAATTCAAATTACCAGACTTCTACAAGACTCCCACTGAACAAAATTGACACAAAAAATCCAACGTACCCACAAGGATAACACAACTGGCCATGCTTTGATACCACTTGTAAGGAAAGCTTAGGTGCAGAACAAACTCTCCTAATGTCAAAAACTCAGGGAAGAATGCAGAGATGTCTTTAAATTTTACAATTATAGTTCAATAAGATACACTTGAAAAGAATTAACAGAAAAAGAGAAATGAACTCATACACAATTGGACACCAGATTTACATGGAAAACCCTTACGGGAGAAAAACCCACCACACCAAGAAAAGCTTCTTTGTATTACAGTAATGAAAATTACATATAGAGATTGAACTTCACTTTCTGATGTTAAATTAACAACAACAACATTCACTGATCAATCTTGTACAAAACATTAATCTCACAATGCTCTCAGACAATATACAATGAATTCACTCAGATCAAATCTGTGTTCAGTATTGAACAACTCTGCTCCATCGAACAAAAATTCACTATTCGATCATTTCAGAACATAGTCATTTTTCCCTCACAAACTGTTCATCTTCCACACAGTAACGGTCACAACTGTTCAACTTCCAATGGTTTACATTCTTTCTTCGTTCATTGGTTCAAAACAGACCACGTCGGATAGACGTTCGGTCAAAGAAGTTCAAACGGAATCACATGTCGGTGAGACACTAAACCGTGTCTCCCCGATGCCACAATGCTTGATCACAGAACCATTGACAAGAGTTTCGCTATTGCTAAGAGTCTTTTAGAACCTTTATGTCATACCGATGTTCATACCTGTTGGTGAGAGGAAAACCATTGGCAAGAGGTTACATCGAAGTTCATCACATTTAACTGTTGATCATTCCTCGTGGTCTCCACCATGACACATGTCCACTTCTTGTGCATTTATGGAGAATCAAACTGGGAATCAACAATATTCTCAACAAGTCCCCTAGAATTCCAAGTGGTCCCCACATCCGTCGGCTTATCTGATCTCAGCCATTCCCCGCTGTCCCACGATGACCCCACCACATTGCTTTGGCTGATTGCGATATCACGGGTGACTGCCACGTGTCCCATCTGATGACACCGAAGGAGATGAGTTTGCATAACCATTGATCAATCATCGTCTGATCTCAACGGCTACCCACCAACGTGTAATAAGAAATCACAAGGTCTTTAATGATCGCGATATCACGGGAAACCACCACGTGTCTTAATATGATGAAGCCAAAGAGAATCGGTCAGTCAGGAAATTTCAAAACTTTCAAACTCCGCGACAAGGTTATAGACTTAGGAACTTTAGCAATCAGCCGACAATGAAGCTTGAACAGAGATACAAGCCAACAAGTAGAGGTACAACTCCAACAAATATTTGCTATATATTTCTCAGTTAATATAGGTGATGTGGGAAAGATAAGTGTCATATCATGTCTTAGAATTGGTCAATATTAATATCATTTTGGATTTTGGATTCTTGCAAAGCTTCTCTAAAATATCCTTATGGATGGGGGAAGTTGTAAGAATCTCTAAGATAGATATTTGAGCTGAGGTTTTTCTAAGATGATCTAGGAGATTGTATTGAGTGGATGGTTGGGGGAATGATGAATATCCTTAGATGGTTACCTAACCATGACATATGGTGATAGCATGGTTAGAAAGTTTTATAGTTATAGTAGCTACTTGGGATGAGCTTTGTTTGATCCTACCAAATACAAAGTCATATGAGGTAGAGCTATACATGTTATTGGTGTAGTTATGAGTGTTATCCTTGTTAGATGTGGAGCATTTTCCTTCATCATGATTGGGAAAATTATTTTTATACATATATAATTGTTCATTTGAGGAGTTTAATGGGAGGCCTCCAAATTCTATCTAACCTCAATGAATGAGATCTTGGATATAGTTCTTAAGTTTCATACATTTGGCCATATTATTGTTTTGACCTAATGGTACTCACAATATTTTTATTTTTGTACCATGAAAGTTTTGGTTGGTTTTCATCGAAAGGTCTTTTCATAAGAAATTTGATCATGTTTTCTTGGACTAGCTTTCAAAAAACCACTTTCATGGGTTCCCTTAATGGAGTATATTTGTGTTTAGGAGTGTTGTTTTGTTTAGGCTATCCTTGTGGAATGAGAAAATTGTTTTGGATTGTATTTATGCTTTGGTTGTTGGATAATGATGGTGCTATCAAAATTTGGGCATTTTGAATGTGATTTGCATCAATTACACTAGCATTGACTATGCTTATGTTCTTTTCCCAAAAATAGGGTTTATCATTGTACTAATTATTGTTATTGTATTTGGTGTCCTTTAGATTTTTGTAAGTCCTTTGGAAATAAGATATTTTTCTATGGTAACCCCTTTGTCTATAATTTTATCAAAGGAATCGATACATTGGACTTGTAGGTGAAATCCCATTTCCAAATTTAGATTTTGGAAAATAATGTTAACAAGTTATTTTTAGGAATGGGCTAATGAAATATACTTGTGAGATGTCTCAAATATTGTAAGAAGGTGGAAATATTGATGATATAGCTTCAGGCCTCATCCTTCTATCGAATTAATTAATAAGAAAATAAATAAATGTAGTCGTGGCTATTTATTTATTTGGAGCTAACTTTTGTGAAGAGGCGCTTCATTCAAATAACAATTTATATTTTATTTATTGTAGCCAACAAATAAAATTTTTGCCACCTTTTGTAAGAGACACATCATTTTGTAAGAGGCTAACTTATCTTGAAGAGACACATGTATTGGTGGAGATCATATCGACTAGTATTTATACAAGGCACTACTCTCTCTATTTTATTCATTCATTTTTTATTCAAGTAAGTTCACATCAACAAGAGTTCAAGTTATATCTACAACAAATCGACTCAAGAAGAAGTTTGATATTCATTGTGTGTGGTGTCATCATTATCATCGGCCTTGTGTTTGGCCTCCTTATAAAGCATTTTGTTGCTATTCTATTTAATATATAGGTGATATACTGTTGCTGGGTTTTTCTCCCTCAAGGAGGGTTTTCCCAGAGTATATGTTGTGTTCTATTGATTGAATTTGTTTTATTGCTGCTTATCTTCATTTCTGGTCTAAAATTAACATGGTATCAGAGTGGGTTTAAGCAAGATCGTGTTCAAATTTGTACAAGTAGCAAAATCCTCTTCTCTTCTCATCTAAGAAAGTCTATCGTATCTTCAAAAATGGTGAACGGACTCAAGGTTGAAGATAGACTTGATGGTGCCTCTAACTTCACCTCTTGGAAGTTTAGAGTTCTTATTGCATTGGAAGAAAATGATATTCTCGAGTTTGTGGAGAGCGAGGTACCTGATCCTTCCAATGAGACCAAGAAAACATAATGGAGGAAGAATGTCACAAAGGCTAAGAAGATATTGATTGATTTCATGAAGGATCACCTTGTGCCTATTATCTCCAAGTTGAAGATTTCTAAAGAGATGTTCATTACTTTGGAGGGATTGTATGAGATCAGTAACACTAGTAGAGATCTTTCCTTAAGGAAAAAACTTCATCACATCAAGATGAATAAATGAAATTCAATCATCTCCTTCTTTATGAAGATTACTGAATTGAAGGATCAACTATATGCCATTGGATATATAGTTGAAGATAGAGACTTAGTTATGTTGGCACTGAATGGTCTTCCTCAATCTTGGGAGCCTTTTATCCAAGGTATCAATGGAAGATATAAGTTACCAAAGTTTGATTGTCTTAGAGCAGATTGGATTCAAGAGGAATCCGAGTTGGTAGCAAGAGGTAATGGTCAAAGTTATCACAATGAAGACAATCATGTTCTTGTTGCTCAAACTTCAAGAAAGAAAAGAAGAGAAGGAAGAAAAGGAAATTTCAAGAGGAATAGAGAGAGGAAATCAAATTCTACTCCTGAATCAAAGAAGAAGAAGGATCTCTCCCATATTCAATGCTTCAGATGTGACAAGTATGGTCACTATGCTAGAGACTTTTCAACAAGACTAAAGCAACATGCTTCTACTACAGATGATAATGTCTCTCCTCAGAAGGATTCAAGAGATAACTCAAATGTATTTCTATTCATCTCTACCCTATCAAGCAATGTTCCAACTGATAGTAGCACATGGTTGATTGATAGTGGTGCTTCTCGACACATTACAGGTTATAGAGATCATCTTTCAGATTTGGTAGAAAGAGAAACCAACATTCAAGTAATAATTGGAGGTGATGCTTGCCATTAAGTGAAAGGTGCTAGTGCCACCTCTCTTCACCTAGATTCTGGTATCCCTACTCATTTGAGTGATGTCTTGTTCGTACCAGGTATTAAGAGGAACCTTGTATCAATTTTAGCTTTGGAGGACAAAGGATATCAAGTTGCATTTTCTGAGGGAAAATTTCTTGCTTGGCCAAAGAACTCTAGCATCAAGACAACCTGAGTGATTGGTGTTCAGAAAGAGAGTCTATATAGACTTTCCATTCATCCAATTCAAGAATTTTTGCATGATTCCACCAGTTTGAGTGAGCTTTGACATAGGAGGATTTCAAACCTTCATTTCAAAGCTCTTCCATCCATGGAGAAGATGGGTACTAGCCTTTCGAAACTCAATCAGGAGCATGATGGTACTTGCAGAGGATGTGTAATGGGTAATAATACTAAGGGTCCTTTTCATAGTAGTGAAAGTAGATCAAAATGTATTCTAAATCTTGTTCATTCTGATTTGTGTGGTCCAATGTCTATGGAAGCCTTGAGTGGTTTTTGGTATTATGTATTTTCATTGATGACTATTCTAGAAAGACTTGGATTTACTTTTTGAAGTCTAAGGAGTCTGAAGAAGTACTTGATAAATTAAAAGAATTGAAGGCTCAAGTAGAGAATTTTTCTAGAAAGAGGATCAAGGTTCTGAGATCTGATAACAGAGGAGAATACACTTCTGGAGGCTTCCGTAATTTATGCATTGAGGCAGGCATTAAGAGGGAGTTTTGTGTTCCTTACAATCCTCAGCAAAATAGAGTTGCAGAAAGAAAGAATAGATCAATAGTTGAGGCAACCAAAGCTATGATCCATGATCAATACTTACAAACCTTCCTTTGGGTAGAAGCATCCATAACTGTAGTGTATGTTCAAAATCAGAGCCCTCATCGAATATTGGAAAATATGACTACTAAAGAAGCATTCATAGGTGTGAAACCCGAGGTTAGTCATTTGAGAATCTTTGGTTGTCCTGTTTATATTCATGTGCCTAAAGATAAGAGATATAAGTTAGAACCATCTGACAATAAAGGAATATTTGTGGGTTACAGTGAATCTCCAAAGGCCTATAGGATTTACATTCTAGGACAGAAATAAATAGAAATCAATGGGGATGACTCTTTTGAAGAATATGTTGCATTCAAAAGATCTAAAGGGTCATACATGGAGATAGATAATGAAGAACATGAGACTCCTTAGGATATGGATGTTGACCATACTCTGAAGATTCAAAGGGAGTCTATTGAACCATAAGAGGCTAGTGATCCAATTGATCCCATAGAACCTATTGATGGTTTGAGAGATATTGCTATAGGTTGAAAGAGACCTCTATGGGATAGAAAAACTATGCAAAATGCAAAGAAGTATGCATCACCTAGAGGCACATTCAAAGAAAGCAAAATACCACAAAATTTTCCAAGCTATGTAGCATTGATGATTCATATCATTGAGTCTGAGCCTTCAGGTGTTGAGGAAGCATCAAGTTAGAAAGTATGGAGAGATGCTATGGTTGAAGAATATCAATCTATTATCAAGATTGATGTTTTGGGACATTGTACCAAGACCTAAAGGAAAATTAGTTGTATCTTCCAAATGGATTTTCAAGATCAAGAATGCAATAGATGGAAGCATTGAGATGTACAAAGAAATATTTATGGCTAGAGGATTCTTTAAGAAAGAGGGAATAGATTATGAGGAAAAATTTCCTCTGGTTGCTTGTTATACATCCATCAGGACTATTATTGCTATTGCAACAACTAAGGGATGGAAGCTACATTAGATGGATGTGAAGAAAACATTCCTTAATGGTGTGATTGAAGAAGAAGTATACATTGAGCAACCTAATGGCTTTGTGATTCATGGGAAGGAGTCTCATGTTTGTAGATTGAAGAAGGCCTTCTATGGCCTTAAGCAGGCTTCTCGTTCTTGGTATGAGAGGATTGATCGATACTTGAGGAGCTTGGGATTCTCCAAGGATGATGTAGATTCCAATATTTACTTCAGGGTAGTTGATGGTGAGGCTTTAATCTCAGTTCTTTATGTTGATGATCTATTTCTTACTGGAGAAAAATATCTCATTATCAAATGCAAGGAGTAAGCTTCTGAATTTGAGATGAAGGATCTAGGTTTTATGCATTACTTTCTAGGATTGGAAGTATGGCACAGACCCAATGAGATAATTCTAAGTCAAGGGAAATATACCATAGATATATTGAAGAGATTTGGGATGATGGATTGCAAATCCATGTCTACACCAATGGAAACAAATTTGAAGAAGTTGAGTGAGTCTGCAACTAGTTCAAATTTGGTTGATCCCACCATGTATAGGCAGTTGATTGGATCATTGATGTATCTAGTTAATAATAGAACAAACATTTGCTATGTAGTGAGTGCCCTTAGTTAGTTCATATGTGAACCAATGAAAATTCATCTAGTTGCATCTAAGCATATATTGAGATACTTTTGTGGCATTGTTGGATATGGCTTGAGATATACTTCTAGTGTAGATCTAAAGTTGCAAGGCTATTCTGATTTAGATTGGGTTGAGAGTGTAGCTGAAAGAAAGAGCACATTTGGATGTTGCTTTAGGTTGGGGTTTGTAATAATTTCTTGGTGTAGGAGGAAGTAGTCTTCAATGGCACTAAGCACTGTAGAGGCTGAATATATTACATGTGTAGCAGCCCAAGAAGCAGTGTGGCTTCAGAAGCTCCTTGCATGATTGTTTGGAAAATCATTAAAGCTGATTGTTATTCATTGTGACAATGAAAGCTGTGTGAAGCTATCTTTCAATCCAGTGTTCCACGACGAAACAAAACATGTTGAGATCAAATACCATTACATTAGAGATATGGTATTGAGAAAAGCTATTCAGTTGAGATATATTTGCACTGATGATTAGATGGCTGATATTCTCACCAAGCCTCTATCTAGAGTGAAGTTTGTGCACTTTCGAGACAAGCTTGGAGTTGTGTAGAATGAAGAACTTGTTGAGAGGGAGACTCAACATTAGTGATCTTTTGTGATTTTCTATAATGCATTTTTCTATGAGACAAAGAAATTTGAGGTGAAAGCCCTTGTCCATCTCTAAGATGGAGATGTGGTTCTTTCCACCCTCTAGGAGTAGCCATGGTGGATGTCATGTTGAGAGACTCCATGAGAACATCACGTTGAGAGACTTCATGATGATTCCTTTGTACTTGTGTTTATCCACACATGGGAGTAGCCATGGTGGACATCATGTTGAGAGACTCCATGATGACATCACGTTGAGTGACTCCGTGATGGGAACTTGTACTCTTGTTTCTTTCCATACATGGGTGTAGCCATGATGGACGTCATGTTGAGTGACTCCATGATGATATCACATTGAGTGACTCCGTGTGAACTCTTTTCCAAAAATGGGTGTAGCCATTGTGGGTCTCATGTGTAGAGACTCCATGAAGTTAGATATTTGGAAGGATTCCTCCCTAGCTAAGATGAAGTGTTGATGATATAGCTTTGGGCCTCATCCTTCTATCAAATTAATTAATAAGTGTGTGAACCCTTTTCTTAGTACCTACAAAACAACATGAATAAATGAGTTAGAAAAGGATTTGCAAGCTAAAAGAAGGATTCCCCATGAAATCCATTTACAAACTCAAAATAGGAAAAAAAAAAGCAAGAACACAATGAAATGATAAAAACTAGATTAAATCCTAATTTAAATAGCAAACACTTGATCCCATGGGGGAATTGGTGCCAATTTGATGTGAAAATTAGCCCTTTCCCAATTCCTATGATGCAAGATTCGAATGTTGAAGAGATTGTTGATCCACTTTTGATGAAAAGATGAGAACTCCAAGCCAAATCTGCAAAAAAGCCTAGCTAAGAATTCAAATGATGGATGAGAATGAGTAAGTATTTTAGCATGGTAACTTTACTTGGATTGTGGATGATGAAATGAGGAGAGGAGCTCTTCATTTATAGGATTTCAAGATGGATGAATGCCCAAATTTGAGCAGTGTGGGACTAACATTCATCCAATGATATGGTGCCACTTGTCAAGCTATGAATGGATGATGATTGTGCAAGATTTGGGGTTTGTGCCAATAAATGCCAATATTTGAAATTCAAATTTGTTGAAATGACATGTAAGAGGGAAGGGAAAATGCAATAAATGCCACTTGGCTCAAGGCAAAGGACATGTAAGAGGTTTTAAATGCCTTGTTGGATGTACATGTTGACTTGGAATTTTTGAATTCAAATTGAGAGAATATTCCAAAAGATGCCATGTGAGGAAAATAGAGATTTAATAAATGAATTAAATCTATTTTCATGTGCAACTTGAATTATCTAGAGGATGTGACATGAGATGAGGTTAAATTAATCAAGGGTTTAATTAATTTAACAGGAGATTAGATGATGTGACTTATTTGGTTCAAATTTATGGATTTATTTAAATTAGATAAGAGTGGAATATGATAAGAGGTTAATTAAATAAATATTTTGATTTATTTATTTATTTATTTTGATTTATTTATTTTTAACAAGGGGAATCAGGTGCAACACGACCCCCCATATAACCCCCCACCGCCGGTAAACTTTTTACCGTGACCGACAGTGCTGGCGGGACACACCAACCGGTACCACGGGAGCACCGGAGAGTCGAACCCATGGTGGGCGCCTTGCTACAGGGAACACCTTAACCAACTAAGCTCGGACCGGCGCCCCAATATTTTGATTTATTTAATTAAAAGGGATGGTGTTAGATTAAATCAAATAAGGTTTTAATTTATTTAATTTAATGGATAGACTTTAGAGATTTTAATCAAATAAATTGATTATTAGATCAGATGGATTGATTTAATTAACAAGAGAAATGACTTGATTCAGATAAAGTGATTTATTTAACCAAGAGAGGATATTGATGAATTTAATTAGATAGGAGAATTTGATTAAACGGTTAGACCGAGGAATGATTTAGGAAGAAATGATGCTAGTAAGTCGAGATCAGGTGCACGATGTCAATCAATATATTTTCGATGTCTACAATAAGCAAATAAATAAATGTAGCCATGGCTATTTATTTATTTGGAGCCAACTTTTGTGAAGAGGCGCTTCATTCAAATAACAATTTATATTTTATTTATTGTAGTCCACATAAATAAAATGTTCGCCACCTTTTGTAAGAGACACATCATTTTTTTAAGAGGATGCCTTATCTTGAAGAAATGCATTGCTTGGTGGAGATCATATCGACTATTATTTATACAAGGCACTGCTCTCTCTATTTTATTCGTTCATTTTTTATTCAAGTAAGTTCGCATCAACAAGAGTTTGAGTTATATCTATTGGAAAAACAAGGATAGACAACTGAGAGGGGGGGTGAATTAGTTGTCACATAATAATAAACTTTTCAAACTTAACTTTATCTCAAATCTGATGAATACGCAATTAACCATAAACATTAACACATCAGATAGACAAAGACCGCCAAGATTTTTATGTGGGAACCCTGTTAGGGGAAAACCACAGTGGATGTTAGTCTACAAGATTATACCCTATTAAAAGTATAATGAAATCAATAAAGGGGAATACATATGCATTCAGGCACACTGCCTAGGGCTCACTACTCAATTACAAAACAAGCTCATTTCCCAACAAAGCAGAATAGGATTAAAATCCGGAGGGTATGAATTGAGAAAATAGCTTCTGCACAAGCCTGATTACAGTTCCAATTAAGCACATAAAACTCCTTCACAAACTACTTCATATTTCACTCAATCTTCTTCACACTCTACTCTGCAATTGAATGATATTCACACATACACACATAAGAGCATGCTCAACAAACAACACACCTTCTCCACACACTACTCTGATGAAACAATCGCTCTTATATATCCGCTACATGAGATTTCATCAACAACTTAGTCGGCCAAGAAAATAAAACATATTTTCAATGTCGGCCCAAATTTACAATAAATTTTCAATGCGAATCCACCAAGGTCAGCCACAACATAGTGGAGACCCAAATTAACAACTCCAACACAAAAATAATTCAATTAATTTGTCCTCAAAGATCCACAACACGCTACCACCAACATGTCATCCAAGAACAAGAGAAACCAAACATATGTAGGAAAAGATCTTCAACCACGAGCACACTGATCAATGTGGATGTGCCAAAAAGATAGAGCACGATCTAGAAACATCCAAGAGCACCAAGAAATAATAGAGAAACATCCACAAGAATTTCCAGAATCACACAAACTTCACTTAAGAACACTAACAAAGACCACAAAAATATTGTCAGACCACAACTTGACCAAATATATATGCGAACCTCTAAAAATTTTGGTAGATGATCTAGATACACTCAGCAGAAAACTCTTTAGTCCACAAAAACTGAACTTCAGCGTAAAGAGCAAGATGCGTTCATTACCTGCACAGTTCCACTGGGAACCTGAAACACTTTCTTTTACAATTTTTTCAATATCCTCAACATATACAACTTATAATACACCAAATGCTAATAGTGTTGACATCAATGACAACCACATATCCACAATATCCAACAATATCCTCCTTTGGCATTAATGGCAACACATGATGTGAAAAATTCCATCAACCCAACACACTTGTTTTCCCTTTGACTCTTCTCCTCAATTTCTCTTTGACCCTTAAAAATATTTTTCACATTGCACTTCTCCCCCTTTGACATCAATGGAAAAGGTAACTATGAACTTTCCAGATACATGCTCTGAACCACATATCTGCACATCTGACTACTCCCCTTGAGTAGTAGCCACATAAATATCAATCTAGATCACAATATAGCAATGTAGCTCATGAATTGATGCAAATAAATGCATCTCTTAGTTCTTATCAGGAGGGGTAATTACCCCTAGCATTCCTCTGAGATACTCAAAAGTATCCTTTGGCAACAACTTAGTAAAGATGTCTGCAATCTGTTCTTTGGTAGGAACATACTCTAATCTGACTTCTTTCTCATTCACTTTCTCCCTCAAGAAGTGAAACTTGATTGATATATGTTTAGTCATAGAGTGCAACACCAAATTATTTGAAATATTTATTGCACTTGAATTGTCATAGTATATGGAAACAGGCTCTTCATATACCACCTTGATATATTTCATCATTTATTTCATCCATATCACTTGAGTACAATTGTTTGTAGCAACATTATATTCTACTTTAGCCGTAGATAGAGAAATGGAATTCTGCTTCTTGCTCAAATAGGATACCAACTTCTTCCCTAGGAAGAAAGTACCACCACTAGTAATTTTCCTGTCATCTACATCACTAGCCCAATCCACATTAGTATATGCACTCAAAGTGAGACCATCATTCTTTGGATACCAAAGTACAAGGTCAACTATTCCTTTCAGATATGTGAAGATTTTATTAACAGCAGTCACATGTGGTTCTTTTGGATCAACTTGAAATCTAGAAACCATACATACAACATTCATAATATCTAGTCTAGTCTGGGTTATATAAAGAAATCCACCGATCATTGACTTGTATCTAGTTTGATTCACCTTAGGAGAATCATCATTCTGTGTTAGCTTACATCCAGTCACCATGGGAGTACCAACAGGCTTTGATTCTTCCATCCCAAATTTCTTCAGTAGCTCTCTCACATATTTGGATTGAGATATGAATATCTCCTTGTCTAACTGGGTCACTTGCAATCCTAGAAAGAACTTCATTTATCCAATCATACTCATCTCAAATTCATCCTTCATCTCACCAACAAACTTCATACATAGATTTTCATCACCTCCAAAAATGATATCATCAACAAAGACTTCTATAATTAACTCTTTATCATGATCCAATTTGAAATATAAGTTGCTATCAGCAACACCTTTAGTGAATCCAAGCTTCAGTAGGTATTTTTCCAATCTAGCATACTAGGCTCTGGGGGCTTGCTTAAGTCCATATAGAGCTTTCTTTAGGTGGGAAACCATATCTTCCTTGTTAGTTAGCTGAAATCCATCCGGCTATTCAATGTATACTTCTTCTTCTAATTCTCCATTTAGAACTGTTGACTTCACATCCATTTGATAGACTTTGTAGTCCTTGTATGCAACATAAGCAAGAAATAATCTAACAACTTCGATTTTGGCAACAGGGGAAAAAATTTCTTCAAAATCAACACCTTCCATTTGAGAATACCCTTTAGATACCAGTCTTGCTTTATTCTGGACCACTTCACCTTGTTCATTCAGTGTGTTCTGAAACACCCATTTAGTACCAATCACATTTTTGTCTTTCGGTATGGGAACGAATATCCACGTGTCATTCTTTTCAATTTGTGTCAGCTCTTCCTTCATAGCTTCCATCCAATGTTCATTTTGACAGACTTCAATGACATTTTTAGGTTCAATCTTGGAAATTAGGTAGTACTCTTCTGCAATCTTTCTTCTATTTTGCACTCCTTTATTCTTATCTCCTATAATTTGACTTTTAGAATGATTTATCTCTACATACCTTGGAGTTTTTGAATTTTCTTGAACTTTTGATTATCCTGATCTTCCATCTGCACTTGCACTTGTCTTTACTTCCTGACTACCTTGATTTACCAGAACTAATTGAGGTTGCTTTACCAAAACAACTAGAACATATGGCACAATTTGAAGTTGATTCTGTGTCTAAAAATTCTTCCCTTTGTTTGTGTTTTCCTCATTTGAATCATATCCACAATATCTAGATGATTTGATAGAGTCCTCATCAATTTTGGCATTTGCACTCTCAACCATATTTCTCAGTCTTCTGTTATAGCATCGGTAGGCCTTGCTCTTAGTAGAATAACCTAAAAATATTCCTTCATTGCTTCTTGCATCAAACTTTCCTATATCATCATCTCTCTTGATATAACATTTTCTTCCAAAGATCTTAAAATACTTAACAGTAGGCTTGTAACCAAACCATAGATCAAAAGGGGTCTTACCAGAATTTCCATTAACATTCACTCAGTTTAAAGCATACACAATAGTGCTTACAACTTCACTCCAATAGGTCTGGGGCACATTTCCTTCTATCATCATAGTTCTAGTAGCATCCAAAAATTTTCTATTCTTTCTTTCTGCAACTCGATTCTATTGAGGGGTTCGGGGAGCAGATAACTATCTTTTGATTCCATGTTCTTCACAAAAAGAGTTGAACTCTCTGGAAGTGAACTCACCATCTCTGTCAGATCTTAGACACTCGATTTTCATACCTTTATCATTTTCTGCCATAGCCTTGAAACTTTTGAACTTTTCCAATGCTTCAAATTTTTCTCTTAAGAAGGAAACCCATATCATTCTAGAGTAATCATCAATAATTAACATAAAGTACCTTTCTCCATGAATACATCTAACTCTGGAGGGACTATAAAGGTCAGTATGTAGCAGCTCCAACAAGTCATTTGAATGAAACTGTTTGCTCCAGAAAGAGACTCTAGTTTGTTTACCCATATGACACTCCTTACAAATTGTTTTAGCATGCTTCACTAACTTAGGTAGATCTCTTACTGCTTGAGTGGATCTTCCTTTTAAAATGTTATCAAAACTTAGATGAAAAAGCCTCCTATGCCACAACCAGCTTTCATCTACTTGAGAAATTAAACAACTCCCACTAGTAGTATTATTTAGATGAAAAATATTACCTTTTGTCTATCTACCAGTAACAATCATATTGCCAAAACTTCCACGTATCTTGCATCTTCCATCTTTGAATTGTAGATCATAGCCTTTTTCCACCATCTATCCAACACTCAAAATATTGTGCTTGAATCCTTCATCATAAAGAACATCATCAGTGTTATCCTTACCATCAAGACAAATAGAACCTCTACCATGAATCACACCAGCATTGATGTCTCCAAATCTTACAACACCACCATCATACTTCTCTAGACTTTCAAATTTGTTTTTATCACCAGTCATATGATGTGAGCATCCACTGTCAATAACCCACTCATCCTTTTCTTCAACTTGGGCTGCAAGAGCTTTCTCATCTTTAGTAGATTCAGTAGCCATAGGACTATTTTCAACGGTAGCAATGAAAACCCATTCATCTTCATTTCCATTATCCTTATCAGACTCATCATCAATCACTCCTTCAAAAAAATAACATTTCTTTTGGAATCTAGACTTGTTAGGATTAGTTCTAGGAACTCTTTCAGGACATCTTGATGCAAAATGACCTATTTTACTACATGAAAAACATTTAGTAGTTAAAACTCCTTCATGCTTACCTTTTCCTCTGCCTTCTTTCTTTACAATTAGTGCTTCCAATTCTTATACTTCTCTTTCTTTATCTTCAAGCTGCTTCAGTTCTTCATCATACTTGGATATATTTTTGGAACATTCTCCTGGACCATATATTTTCTTGTTACTTCTAGATATAGTAGCCTTTAATGTTGATTCAGTCTTTGGAATAGATTCACCAAATTCACTTAATTCAAAAGTAGCAAGCTTACCAACCAGTATGTCTCTTGACATCTTTGTTACCAATCTAAGCTCTTCAATAGCGTGAGCCTTCACTTTGTAGGAGGGAGGCAAGGATTTGAGTATCTTAGCCACAATTTCATCCTTGTCTAGAGAACCATTGACACATGTAATGCCCATCACTATTTCATTTAATCTTTGCATAAAAGAAGTGATATTTTCATCTTCACCCATCTTCAAATTCTCATATTTTCCTTTTAAACTTTGTAGCTTAGCCATCTTCACCTGAGCATCTCCTTCATACAAAGTTTCCAGCTTCGTACAAATCTCATGAGCTGTCTATAGTCCTACCACATTAGCCATCTCTGAATCTGTCAGAGCACTCACCAAAGCTTCAATAGCCCTAATATTGTTTTCAACATCTTTGATCTCATCAACAGTTGAGGGACCATTCTGAGGAATAACATATGGATATTTTGTAATCTTCTAGTAGGCTTCACCAATACACCTTAGGTGACATTGCATCCTAGCTTTCCACAATGAGTAGTTAGTTCCATCAAATCTTGGACTGTCCTTCTTGAATGTTGCCATCTCAGATCACCTCAAGCTTTTAGACCTTGTCAGAGGAACCTGCTTTGATACCAATTGTTGTCAAAACAAGGATAGAAAACTAAGAGGGGGGGTGAATTAGTTGTCACAGAATAATAAACTTTTCAAACTTTACTTAATCTTAGATCTGATGAATAAGTAATTAATCATAAACAATTAACACATCAGAGAGATAGAGAACACTAATATTTTTACGTGGAAACCCTGTTAGGGGAAAAACCACAGTGGATATTAGTCCACAAGATTATACCTTGTTAAAAGTATAATGAAATCAATAAAGGGGAATGCAGATGCATTCAGGCACATTGCCTAGGGCTCACTGCTCAATTACAGAAGGGGCTCACTACCCAACAATACAAAATAGGATTAAAATACAGAGGGTATGAACTGAGAAAATAGCTTCTGCACAAGCCTGATTATAGTTCCAATTAAGCACAGGAAACTCCTTCAAAAACTACTTCACACTTTGCTCGATCTTCTTCACACTCTACTTTGTAATCAAATGATATTCACACATACACACATAAGAGCACGCTCAACACACAACACACCTTCTCCACACACTGCTTTGATGAAACAATCACTCTTATATATCCACTACATGAGATTTCATCAACAACTTAGTGGACCAAGAAAATAAAATATATTTTCAATGTCGGACCAAATTGGTGTAGGAGCACCTACACCTCACCCTTAATTTGTCATCATGTGGAAGAAAATAGGGTGGTCAAGTGGCAAGAGTTAGAGTTTTGAGGTCTTATGTTACTAATAAGGTTTAAACAAGACCAATAGTCATGTTCTTGGGTGAGTTTTTAGGTTTTGTGGACATAATGTGTAAAAAGTTACCATCTTGCATCAAGGTTGTCTTGAAAGCCTTTGAGGGAAAATTTATTAGATTTGTATGTGAATATGCAAGGTTGGAGCTTTGACAATGTAATAAGGCTTTTCAAAGCCACTTGAGTGATTTCTAGGGGTCATAAGAGTTTAGGGAGGAAGAGTTGTTTAAAGGAGTCATTAAGAATGTCAAAATGCAGTTTAGAGTCTTAGAGATTTAATAAGATAGTTGGAGGTGTTGTTGGTTAGTTTTCTATTGGAGAATGTACTTAAAGGCCTTTGAAAGGCTTGATAGGGGGTTGGAGAGTTTGGAGATTGAGTTTCATTGAATAAAGCAACATATTCTTCTATTATTTCTTAGAGTTCTTGTGTTATTCTTGAGTTTTCTGTATTGTTCTTTCACGGTACAGGCCCGTACTTCTATTTAATGCCCTAAATTCTCATGTCCAATAGGAAATGGGAATAATTTAATTTTGAATCTAATTATAAGGGCTACCAACAAATTTAGAGAGGGTTCTTATCAGTTTCTTGTAGTATGCAGGTAAGTAAGGCAGTGAGGGTATAGTTTGAGGGTCCCATCATGTAAAAAGCCATACCCACTTACTGTTTCAGTCTGTCACTTAGTGGGATGGATTGGAAGTAGCATAGAATGTGTTTCTTTGCAATCTTGAGTGGAAAGGAATTGAGTTTCAGGATGGGGAATGTCACCCTAGGGTGAAATGTTGCAATTTTTCATGAAAATTGATAGAGCAAACCCATGAGAGGGATGTGCTACATTTCCAGAAGGCATGTGAGAGTTTTTGAAGCTTGAAGGGGTCTAACTTAATATGTATGAGTAGTTGGTGTGGATTGAAGGGGTTAGTAATATATATTTTCATTAAAGATGCTCTAAAACCCTAGGTTTCTAGGCTACAAGAAGGGTTTTTGTGTAGGGGATCAAAATAAGCCCTTGGGGTCCTAATAATTGGAGAATCCTTTGTTTGGAAGTATAAATGGAGACTGTTTTAGGTTTTATTGGTTTGGGAATGAAATCTTGGAGGGGTCTCTTTGCAAAATTGGGCTAATTGTGAAGCCTTTTTAGGGGTATGTGTATTGGAAGTCTTTGTTGGCCCAAAGGACTTGTGGGAGAGTTTGTGATATATGTTGTAACATTGAAATGGGTGTCTAAATCCATCAAGTTTTTTTCAAGTGTTTTGGAAACCATTTGAGTTATTGGAAGAAAACTGAGTTCCCTGTGCTACTAGATTTCAAAGGGTGGAGGTGTGAAACCTAATTTTTGATGATTGTAAAGCTTTGTGGGTTGTTTGGCTTGTTCAAATAGGACATCTTAATCTTGTTAGATGCCTTTTAGAGGAAATTTATTAGATTTTTTGAGTTGAGCTTTCCAGGTTTGCATCATAGTGGTATAAGAGCACAGTTGTAGATCTTGTGTTGGTGTTTGATTTGGTTTTGTAGATGGGTGAAGAAAATATTGTGAGAATGCCTCCTAAAGGGAACCCTATTGCAAGGAAGATTGATACCCATGATAAAGATATAATAGCTTTGAAGTAGGATATGGCCATGATCAAGTCTAAATGTAGAAGCCTTTTGAATGAAAGTGATTCTAAGGAGGAGAAAACCTCTAGTGAAGAAGAGGAGTTGGATCCAAAAGATGCAAGGACAACAAAACTCTTGAAGGCTATAAAGAAGGAAGGACATGGAAAGATAGATGTGCCTATGTATGGAGGAAAACTTGACAGTGAGGAGCTTTTGGATTGGATAGAGGCTCTAGAAAGTTACTTTGATAGTGAAGATGTTGCTGAATCACACAAGGTGAAGAAGGCCAAGACAAGACTCAAGTGACATGCCTTGGTATGGTGGAATTTTGTGTAGGAAGAAAGGAAAAAGCAAGGAAAAATCAAGATCACATATTGGGAAAGAATGAAGGAGAAGATTAAAGGTAAATTTCTCCCTAAAGACTATAATGTTTAGTTACTTAAGAGGCTTCAAAATCTAAGGCAAAAAGATTTAGATGTGCAAACTGTAGACACCGAAATTTGGTTTAAGCCTGCGACTTTAATATTCTTCATAATTTGTATTCTTCGTGGTCATGATTAAATAATGTGAATTATTTAATTATTCTCTATAGAATTCATTTCTTCTATTAATTAAATAATCTTAATTATTTAATTAATTCACACTTTTCTTTATTCTATCTGATTAATTAAATAAACGCTTTTTATTTAATTATGTTACTAATTAACCTTATCCTTCTTGTCAAATTAAATAAATTCTTATTTAATTTACTCTTTATCATACTTCAACTATAATTAAATAAATTCTTTATTTATTTAATTATTCATTTAAATCCCTTCATCACTTAATTAAATAAATCTTATTTATTTAATTATTCTTCAAATATCAAGTCTTGAATTAAATGAATTATTTAATTCATAAATTCTATTTTAACACATTCATCTATATTTAGATAATTATGTGAGTTATCTAAGTATTCACTTTTACTTGACTCAAAGATCTATTCAAATCGCTCAGTTAACTCTTGATTTAATGTCTAAGTGGCGTTCTTGAGTAATCTCTTCGTCAAATAATTCAATCGTCCAGTTCTAACTCATTTGTGTGTACATGCATATTAATTAAATATTCTTATTTAATTAATTAAACCTTGTGCGTGCATTCGAACAAGAGTTGCTTTAATCAATCTTTTTCTTTGTCATGCAAAGATAATTCTTCTATTTTCGAATACCAAACTGGAAGATTAAATCATTTATTTAATCTTTAATTCTATTTCTAATTTGTATCACTCATGTCATCACTGACAGTTATCAGAATGCATGACTAATCAGTCGATCTCAATCGTCTGTTGATCTTTTAATCATGGCCTGTCGTTCGAATAATCAATTTTCTATAAATTGATCTGTCATTCTTCATTCCAATCTCTCTTGCAAAATCTTATGACTTTTGAGAGCACTTATCTTGAATCTTCGATGTTTTGCTAAATCTTTATCTTAGGCTATACTTGCACGAATTTAAGAGAAATTTGAGGGCAATTATACTACACAAGCAAAATGGAGAAGGGCAATCGAGATGAATCATGGAAATACGTATAAATTTGGTGAGATTGTTCTAGTTTTATTTACGTTTTTGACTTTCCTTTGTTCTTTGTTGCTTAACATTATATTTGCATTTAGATGTGTATTGCATGTTTGCTTATAATCTTTTCTTTGTGCACTTTCTTGGCATTACACAAACCTATACTGAAGAATTTTATAGGTTAAGTATAAGAGCCAAGCATGATGAGGATGAAGAAGAACAAGTGGCAAGGTACATCAATGGGCTGAGATACAACATTTAGGATGAGGTTAGTGTGTTGACACCAAAAACAGTGGATGATTGTTTCCAAATGGCTATTAAGATTGAAGAAAAATTGAAGAGAAGACAAGAGAAGGCAACAAGAGGAAGAGGCAGTACATCTAGGGGTAGAGGTACAAGTTCAAGATCAAGGCAACCTAAGGAAAATCATGAAGATGCTGAGAAGAAAAAGGAACAAGTTCTTGAAGCAAGAGGAGGGTGGAGAGGTGGAAGAACCAACTTTAGATTAAGAAGAGATTATGGTGAATTCTCAGGAAGATGCTATAGGTGTAATGAGTTTGGACACCCATCATTCAAGTGTCCTGAAGGGTTTAGTACTGCTGCAAGTGGAAGTGAAAAGAAAGGTGATAAAAGAGTTCAATATGTGCAAGGAGATGAAGAAGAGAGTGTGAGTTCACCAAGCAGACCTGTAGATCCAAAAATAAGAGAGACACTCATGGTAAGAAGGACCTTGTTGCAAGTACAAAAGGAAGAAGATCTGAACCAAAGAAGGAGTCTCTTTAGAACATCATGCAAAAGGAAAGGTAAAGTGTGTCAAGTTGTAATTGATTCTGGTTCTCAGGATAATATGGTGTCTAGGGAGATGGTAGATAAGTTAATTCTAGAAAAGATTCCTCATGTTGCACCCTACAAAGTTTCTTGGGTCAATGATAACCAAAGTCTAATAGTAAATGAGCAAGCCTATGTGGATTTCCAGATTGGGGAGTACAAGGATAGAGTTTTATGTGACATATTGCCTATGGACTATTACCATCTGCTCTTGGGGAGGCCATGTCAATTTGATAGGAAGTCTATGTATGATGGTTGGGAAAACACCTATACCATTTGGAAGGATGGTCAAAGTTTTAAAGTAACTCCTTTGTAGGGAAAATAGAAGGATAAAGGAAAATCTAAGGTAGTAATTCTTGGAAAAAAAGAGCCTCTCAGACCTAAGGACAGTAAGAAAAATTTGTTTTATGATGTGGAGCAGAGTTATGATGTTATAACAACAAAAGAGACACCTAAGAATGGTACCAAGACAGTGGAAACTCATAATGTGAAGGTTGATGCTCACATGGAGAAGCAAATTCATGTGAAGACCATGAAGGAGACTGATCTTAGAAAGGATCATGGTAAGTTGTTTATACCACAACAAAAAGAGATTAATAAAATGGAGAAGATTCTAATTGGGAAAATGGTCTGCCCTATTCTAATTTTCGGGAAGGAAAGGCAATCAAATCTTGCAGAGTCTCTAAAGTTTGATAACTCAATCATGAAGGGGACTGTACAAACAAGAGCAGTAAGTTTGAGGTTTGAATTCATAGATCAGAATGAAGAGGATCAAGTGAAAAGGAAGACAAAGGTCTGTAGCAATACCAAGACATTGGGTACAAGAGGTACAGGACTGGAAAAATCTCAAGGTATGCGTACAGTACTTGTTCAGTCTGACATAGGTGAAATGATAGTTGTGATGACTGATGAAAAAATAATAAAGCATGGAGAGCAGCACAAGGTCATGCTGATTGATGGAGATGGTTGGGAGGCTAAAGGGAGATAGATGATAACAGGTAAGAGGCCTTTGACAGGTCTTAATGTACCAATGGAAGCACAAAACATAGGTGCAGGGAAGAATATAGGTGTAAGCTAGTATGGAGCACAAGGCATCTGTCAGTGGCAGTGGCCTGGGCATCAGAGGAGTCTTCTTCCAACATGGAGGTGGTGGTACCTGTCTCAATTCATGGGGCATGAATATTTTTCTAGGGGGGGTGTATGGTGTAGGAGTACCTACACCTCACCCTTAATTTTGATCACATGGAATAAAATAGGGTGGTCAAGTGGTAAGAGTTAGTGTTTTGAGGTCTTATGTTACTAATAAGGTCTAAACAAGACCAATAGTCATGTTCTTGGGTGAGTTTTTAGGTTTTGTGGACATAATGTGTAAAAAATTGCCATCTTGCATCAAGATTGTCTTGTAAGCCTTTGAGGGAAGATTTCTTAGATTTGTATGTGAATATGCAAGGTTGGAGCTTTGACAATGTAATAAGGCTTCTCAAATCCACTTGAGTGATTTCTAGGGGTCATAAGAGTTTAGGGAGGAAGAGTTGTTTAAAGGAGTCATTAATAATGTCAAAATGCAGTTTAGAGTCTTAGAGATTTAATAAGATAGTAGGAGGCGTTTTTGGTTAGTTTTCTATTGGAGAATGTACTTAAAGGCCTTTGAAAGGCTTGAGAGGGGGTTGGAGAGTTTGGAGATTGAATTTCATTGAATAAAGCAATGTATTCTTATATTATTTCTCAGAGTTCTTGTATTATTCCTGAGTTTTCTGTATTGTTCTTTCACTATACAGGCCCATACTTCTATTTAATGCCCTAAATTCTTGTGTCCAATAGGAAATGGGAATAATTTACTTTTGAATCTATTTAGAAGTGCTACCAACAAATTTGGAGAGGGTTCTTATCAGTTTCTTGTATTTTGCCTAAGTAAGGCAGTGAGGGTATAGTTTGAGGCTCACATCATGTAAAAAGCCATACCCACTTACTGTTTCGGTCTATCACTCAGTGGGATGGCTTGGAAGTAGTGTAGAATTTGTTTCTTTGCAATCTTGAGTGGAAAGGAAGCGACTTGCAGGATGGGGAATGTCACCTTAGGGTGAAATGTTGCAATTTTTCATGAAAATTGATAGAGAAGACCCATGAGAGGGATGTGCTGCATTTCTAGAAGGCATGTGAGAGTTTCTAAAGCTTGAAGGAGTCTAACTTAAGATGTTTGAGTAGTTGGTGTGGATTGAAGGGGCCAGTAATATGTATTTTCATTAAACATGCTCTAAAACCCTAGGTTTCTAGGCTACAAGAAGGGTTTTTTTGTAGGGGATCAAAATAAGCCCTTGGGGTCCTAATAACTTGAGAATCCTTTGTTTGGAAGTATAAATGGAGACTATTTCAGGTTGTATTGGTTTGGGAATGAAATCTTGGAGGGGTCTCTTTGCAAAATTGGGCTAATTGTGAAGCCCTTTTAGGGGTATGTGTATTGGAAGTCTGTGTGGGTCCAAAGAACTTGTGGGAGAGTTTGTGATGTGTTGTAACATTGAAATAGGTGTTTTAATCCATCAAGTTTTTTTCAAGTGTTTTGGAAACCATTTGAGCTATTGGAAGAAAACTGAGTTCCCTGTGCTACTAGATTTCAAGGGGTGAAGGTGTGAAACCTAACTTTTGATGATTATAAAGCTTTGTGGGTTGTTTGGCTTGTTCAAATAGGACATCTTAATCTTGTTAGATGCCTTTTAGAGGAAAGTTATCAAATTGTTTGATTGAGCCTTACAGGTCCGCATCACAAATATACAAATAAATTTTCAATGCGAATCCACCAAGGTCAGCCACAACATAGTGGAGACCGAAATTAACAACTCCAAAACAAAAATAATTCAATTAATTTCTCCTTGAATATCCACAACACCCTACCACCAACATTTCGGCCAAGAACAAGAGAAACCAAACATACACAGGAAAAGATCTTCGACCACGAGCACACTGATCAATGTGGACGTACCACAAAGATCGGGCACGATCTAGAAACATCCAAGAACACCAAGAAATAATAGAGAAACGTCCACAACAAATGAGATTTCTAGAATCACACAAACTTCACTCAGGAACACTAACAAAGACCACAAAATATTGTCAGACCACGACATGACCAAATTTATATGCGAACCTTTGAAAATTATAGTAGATGATCTAGATACACTCAGTAGAGAACCCTTTAGTCCACAACAACTGAACTTCAACGCAAAGAACAAGATTCCTTCATGACCTGCATAGTTCCATTGGGAACCTGGAACACTTTCTTTTACAATTTTCTTATTATCCTCGACATATACAACTTCTAGTACACCAAATGCTAGTAGTGTTGACATCAATGACAACCACATATCCACAATATCCAACAATATCTATAGTATATCGACTCAAGAAGAAGTTTGATATTCATTGTGTGTGGTGTCATCATTATCATCAACCTTGTGGTTGGCCTCCTTGTAAAGCATTTTGTTACTATTATACTCAATATATAGGTGATATATTGTTGCTGGGTTTTTCTCCCTCAAGGAGGGTTTTCCTAGGGTATATGATGTGTTCTATTGTTTGAATTTATTTTATTTCTGCTTATCTTCATTTCTGGTCTAAAATTATCAAGAAAAACTCTCACCGTCATGTTGTTTGATGTTACACAAGTCTAGCATTGTGATTTTATGATCCATATTATATAAGAAATAATATGCAACAAATTTTTAAACTAAGTCTTTAAATGATGAGATAGAGCCTTATGGGAGATGGATAAACCATTCCAAGGCTTGGCCTCTTGAAATTTTTAGAAATAAGTGCACTATATATAAGTCAATGTATGCAGCTTCTTGACAAGCCATACTTGGCATGTTCTCTTGGGTCTCCTTTTCCCTTCTATTTATCAAATTTAGGAAATATAAAATTTTGTGGGAAATAGACCATGGTAATGGACCTATCAAATGGATAAGGACATGTCTTCAAACTTGTAAGTATTCTTTTGGTTTAATGTCCCATCTGTAAGCCTCTGAACATTTCGTCATTTCTTGCAATTCTTGTGCTAAAGAATTTATGGGATTAGGATTTTGGGATGTGCATGTTGTGTGACGAAGGGGTGGTAATGTGTATGACATGTTATATGGGATGCTATTTTTGATTAAGAGGTGACATTTATTGTTGGTGTGATATAGGGAATTATTTGGAATATTATTGTTGTAGACTTTGGTATAGTGGTGTTGGTTGGGTGTATTAGTATGATGTAGGATTTGAAGTTTATGTGAGGCATGTAGTGTTTTTGGGAATAGGTGTTGAAATTTCAAGAGGGGGAATAGTGATTTGGGGTGGTTTATTTTTTTGAATAAAGTATAATGATTTGTTTTGAGGTGGTTTCAATGTGATAGTGTGTGTGCTTGGGTGGACTACACTTGTTGGTATTTTAACCATTAATTGTAAAGATGAATTTGGTATGACTTGTTATGAAATAGAGAGATGGTTTGAAGATGGATTAAGGTTTAATGTAGAATCATAACTACATCCTAATGTTTGTGTAAGATTAGGATTATTGGATGGTTGAAGTGGTCATGGTTCTATTGTTCCTTCACACTCATGCCTCTTTTTGATTTTGAAAAAATGGGGACCCCCTCTATTTTTCTATTTTTTGCTTGTCTTCCTTCCCCTTATTTTTTCTTTTCTTTTGTTTTCCTCTTTCCCCTATTTTTTTTCTTTTTTTTTTCTCTTTCGGAGTTCAAATGTCGAGCTTCCAAGGAAGGGTATCCTTTCCTTGTTGGGCCCAACCTTCGAACTCTATCCTTTGTTGTGTGCTTGTTTGCCTCGATAGTGTTCATGATGTCACCATCAGGATTGTGTCTTCCTTCGTGCACTCGACTGGTGACGAATGGTGACAATGCCTTGTTTGGCGTGTACATCACATCATGTCTTGTTGTGCATTTTCCCAGTTTCTTTGAATTTAATGCTGTATCATTTCAAATTTAATGAACGCCACCGGATTTAACACTATGCCACTCGAACTAAATGCCACTCCCCTACATTTAATGCTCCATCAATGTGGTGACATACGGGTGTTAAGTTAGGATTTTCCTCATTGCACAAAGTACCTTTGTCTAAAATTGTGCTCAATCGAGCTTTGCAACTCTCTTGTGTTTAAGGATTTGTTAATACAATCACTGGCTAATTCATGATTTTACGTTGAGGTGCCAAGTTTCGTTGTGTTGCTCCCTCGCTGGTGTGTGTATTTTTCCTCATGGTTAATCGTTGGTCATGTCACCTTGGCTTCATTGGTTTTCACCTTGTTCCTCCACACTCTCTTACATTGTTCCAAGTCGGTTGACTTCCATGCCCTTAATTTGCAAATTTCTTCAATTTGTTATTTAGGAAAGCCTGAATTTGTGATGTTGGGTTTTTGTTTTTTTTGCCTTTTCTTCTATCCTTTGTTTTTTCCTTTTTCTTGGTTTCGTTTTGGTATTCTCATGTTTGTGGTCTTCTTTGCATTTTTTTTTTGTTTGTTCATTTTTTTTTCCCTTTTTTTGGCTCTTTTAACCCCACCAGATCGAGTCTTTTTTTGGTGTGTTGACTGATGATATTTATGACATCATCATCAAGCATTGGACCTCAGATTTCCTTGAGGGTTCTTTCCTCATTGAAATTTGGATGAGTCAAGATTAATAACCTTCGGGTGTCAAGCATCACAGTTGTTCCTTGCTTCAAACCTTAATGCTTTTACATAAGGCAAGGAGAAACTCCGGCCATCGACCTCAATCTTGCCTTAGAAGAAATGGTAAATTTTTTTCGTACTTCAGGATACTTCTTATCTAATTCCTTATAGAAGTGGAAGTAGTAAAGAGTATGCTTGATCCCCAATGTCCAAAAAAATCCTATACATTCGAATATAGGCCTATAAGACTTTCAAAATTTCCTTCAAAACGTTAGACTTTCGACTTCCTTAGGTTTCAACTTAAGGTCATGCCTTAACACCTCAAGACTCAACATACTTCAGGTTTTAGACTTCATGAGTTTCTCTTATTGCATACTTGTGTGTTGGAAAATGTGCCTCAAACTTACTAACATGAATCTCCTGAAAGAGCAAAATCGGTGAGACCCTTAGACAGTCTTACTGACTAGCAGCTGTGTTCTTAAGTTTAAAGTTGCTGAGAATTTGGTTCTGTCTTGCCGACGAGAGTCATTGACAAGACATGGCTATCGCTGTGAGTTTCCCATCTCATTCCATCATGGCAGATCTCTTGCCGACAGATTGGTTCTAGTTGGTTATTGGGGAGACACTTGGCGACGAGTGGCATCGGGGAGAGGCATGAACATTCAGAATGATTCATTCCGACAGAGTATGTCTCACAGATGGTTTTACACATGAATGGCATCAGAGTGACATGAAGGCTTGATAAGAGTTTAAGCGATAGTGTTTCTCTCACCGATAGGCTGGTGCAGTCGATATGAACTCTTGCCGAGAGTGCTAGTCTCACCGACGTATTTGTTTATGAACTGCCGATGGATCTCTACGTGATGAACTTCAGTTTAACCTCTTGCCGATGGTGTTGCTCTTGCTGATAGACTGGTCGGGGTGACATGAACTGATGGGTATTCCTTCAGTGTGATCTCCTACCGATGACTGTTGGTCTTGCCGACAAACAGGTGCTTTCAGTGAGAACTCTTGCCGATGGTTTTCCTCTCGCTGACGAGTATGAACATCAGTATGACATTAAGGTTCTATAAGACTCTTAGCGATAGCGAAATTCTTGCTGATAGATCTGCACAAGCTAGATTTGTGTTTGGTATGATGTCTCGCCAATAGCGGTGGTCTTGTCGATGGTTCTGTGATTAGGAATTGTGGCATCGGGGAGACATGGCCTAGTGTCTCACCGACATGCGATTCTGTTTGAACTTCTTTGACCGAATGACTATCCTATGTGGTCTGTTCTGAGCCAATCAAAGAAGTGGAATGTGAACCGTTAGTAGTTGGATTGTTGCGACCGTTCCTGTGTGGAAGATGAAAAAACTGTGAGAGAATGGATTATGCTCAGGAAATGGCAGATGATGATGAATAGGGTGAGATAACGAAGTGTTGCTCGATTGAACATGAATTGATCTAAGTGAATTCTTTGGATGTTTCTGAGAGCTATTATGTACAAGGTTGATCAGTGAATGTGCTGCTGTAATAATTGACATCAGAAAGTAAAGTCTGTACTCTGTATGTAATTTTTTTTACTATAATACAAAGAGGCTTTTCTTGGTGTGGTGGGTTTTTCTCCCATAAAGGTTTTCCCACGTAAATATGGTGTCCAATTGTGTATGTTCATTTCTTTGTTTTGTTTTTTCTTTCAAGTGTATCTTAATGAACTATAATTGTAAAATTTTAAAGCCATATCTATATTCTTCCTTGAGGTTTTGACGTTAGGAGAGTTTGTTCCGCACCTAAGCTTTCCTTACATTGTGAACATTCCCAAAGGGTAGGGGGAAACCCCGATCCATGACCTACGACATTCTACCTTTGAGACTTTTGGGCTTTGAGTATCGGAAATACCTCTAACTCAATACTTATAGAGGTATAAAGGTAAAGGGGTATCCCCGATTCCCAATCCCCCGACAATGCAAATAAATACTTAGTAAAAAAAAAATTGATCTCCAAAGACCTTTTTGGATTTCAGATGTCGGGGATTCCATTTACATGTTTTCTTATATAGGTAGAAGGTATGATGGATTCCTAACTCCCGATGCCCAAGGACGAAAAATGTTTTCTTTTGTTTATTATATGGTAGATGCATCTTTCATGTTCAAAGCTAAGGTTCAAAACATAAAATGAGGTTGTTTAATAGTCATGATTTTGATGTAAAGGATTAAAGCAAACGTCCAAACTCCGATTCCCAGAGTTTTTTTGGACTTCACAAGCTGGAGATACCACCTAATGAATACCAATGGTAATAATATAAAGGGTAAAGGGGATCCCCGATCCTCGATACCCAATTTTGCAGTAAGACATATCCTCTAAGGAACTTTATGGATAAGCAAATGGTAAAGGATATATCTGATGTCTGATGCCTGGGAAGCTTGAAACTGAATAAAGGAGACTCATTTTATGAGTAATGGGTATGGGGAATTTTTGATCCTCGATACCCGAAAGTGATAATATGAAAGAATCTGATGTTTTAGTGCAGATGCTAGTGGTAAAGAATAATGGGTAAGCCCATAGGCTAACCCCCAAAACTTTTGTATAACTCTTGGACAAGTTATAACCTTAAAGTAAAAGTTGACATGGTCTAAACATGACTTGTTTTGTAGGTTTTCTCTTCTTAATTTATGAAAATGTTAATACATGGTATTAGTTGTATTTGTAGGAGATATGCCTCCAAAAGATCCAAAGGAAATGAAGTATTAATGCAAGGTATCATTTTCCTTCAAAAATGTTTTCTCCTTACAATAAGATTGGTCACACAGACCTCAGACATGTCAATATGGATGAGTTAAAAGAAGGATCACTAATAATGGTACCAAGACCTCAATGGAAAGGGATCTTGCTCATTATGGATTGGTGAAGGTTGTTTCTTTCTTGGCTACAGTGCAATATCTGGAGCTAGTATTAACATGTGCTCAACACTACAATCACAAGACCCAAAAAATCAAAGGGGCCAGTGGAGAGATTATGTTGGACCTAAATCCAGAGATGATAGATAAAGTTTTCAGAATCCCTATTCACCTTGAGTATGAAGTAGTGGATATTCAAAAGGCCATCAAGTACTTTGATGACTCTCCAATTGACAACTTGACCTACATAGATGATAACTTATTGGAGAAACCCAGAAAGGTGGAATCCAAATTAGCAAGGATACAACATTGAAGTGAGTATAAAAAATATGTGAAGGACCTAATTGTTATTGAGCTGAGTGTTAGGAAAAACTAATGTAAATGATTTTTATCCTTAGGTGCTAAGATTCATCAGGATTATCAATTCTTCTCACAAGAAGAAAATTGATTAGGTGCATCTTATCAGTGATAGCATCCATGAACAAATGTGCAATGTCCTTTCATCCACTAAGTTCTTTATGACATCATACCTTGTGTATCTACTAGTGTCATAGGCCTCATTCCTGAGACTCACCAAGGTGGGATCTTATGAGCTGGGTGAAGTCACCATCTATCAACATTACCCCTTTTTGGAGTTGGAGGCAAGTTTCCACCATTTTGATGTTGTGAATGAAAATTTTATTTACATGATAATTAGAGGCTTGGAAGGAGACTTTTCTAGGAGGATCTCCCTTGAGGCTATGAAAGTAATTGAATATTTTGAATGGATGCAAAGAAAGTTGAAAAATGATAAAAGTCAGGCTAAGAAGGAAATGAGTGACATCTAAAAATTCATAGAAGATCTGGGATGCATTTTTTTGGAAAACCCTTCACTGGTAAGAGAACCTGAGAAAATGATTGAAGAGTTATAGAATTTAATGTAGGGATAGGTTACCCAAGAAGGTATAAAAAACATGGTTAATAAGAAAGTGAAACTCCAATCTCTTCAAGAGGAGTTGGAAGCTTTTGTCAATGTATAGTAGCAGATTGAATGGGCCACTTTTGATCAAAAAGTCAAAATCTAGTTTCATAAGGGACCATCCATATAAATAATGAATGAGATAATATCGATATGGTTAGATAACTTTGCTAAGTAAACTGGAAATAGGATAAGTGTTGTTGTTGTAGTTGGATCGATGTTTTGCAAAGCATTGATGATGCTAAAGATGGCATGTTTCTTTAGATGCTCAGGAATGGCTAGCATTAAATTAGGTGCAATTCTTGGAAGGAAATGTTGATGTAAAGTCATGCGCCACAATACATGGAGGAGATGTGCATTGGATTTTGGAGACTCTTAGTTAGTATCAGTTTGAATTTTCTTTAGTTATTAATTAATGATTGAACTATACTGGGTGGCGCCCAACTTTTTAACTACCACATTTTCCATTATGCTTTCCTTAGAATTAGCGAAAAGACTTGGCTACAACTAGGATTCCTAGTTCAATATTATTTTATTTAAAGTTTTAATTTCAGTTAAGGACTCATACACTGGAGTTGGTTCTAATTGTTCTTTATTTAGATCCAAAATCATGGGAATTTTACTTTCTATATATATTTAATTCTAGATCATTTGAAGGGTTTGGGTTCTTATGTAATTTTTGTAACTACAAACAAATACAATCTTGGTGTGGAGTTTTTCCTGCTGACTTTGTTGCAAAGTGTTGATTCATCTATCTAAGGATTACGCCTGCGTTGCATGCATTTGGATTCAACACCATGGTGATGTCATGATCATTTTGTTTAATTACAATTGCTAATTGATGAGATCTGAGATTAATATGTGGAATTAAGTAGGATTTTATCTTAGATCTATGCATGATTAGCGATGTTTTGGTTGAATGAAATTCAATTTTTTTGAGTTTGTGTTCCTTTGAAGATTGCACTCCATTAATCATAAATGTGTGAATTCTATTGCTATTAATGGTTGTTACAAAAGATATTATTCAAACCTGCATACATGATTGATTGAATGCTTGATGTTGTTGTTCAGTTAAGATGGATTTATATTATTCCTCGTTACCCTACTTTTTCACTTTTTTTTATAAATGGTTCATACATTGTGTTGGAAGAGCAACAAGCTAATTCTCAATCTTCTATTTTCTAAAATGCAATATGCTATTTTGAGTTATTGAAATTATCTTTTACAATTGCATATAATTTTCCAGTTATCTAAAGTCTAGATCCCCTCATGAAACTATATTAATCTTACAACTATGCTATCCACATAGTCAAGACCTAGTAAAAAGGAACATTGGAGTAGTTCTCACTACTTTTCAAGAGAGGCAATTGTGAACCCCAATCCTAGACCTGCACAAACATAGCAAACCAACACAATATTAGATCCCAATGTAAGTTAGAATTAAGATTCCTCATGAAATTCATCTACAATGCTCAAATAGGAAAGAAATTGAAGAAATGAACAAAGAGAGCAATGAAATCCTATTTAAACATGCAAACTCTCAATCCCATGGGGGAATTGGTGCAAATTTGATGTGGAAATTGGCCCTTTCCCAACTCCTATGCAAGCTTGATGAAGATTTGTTGATGATGGGAGCTCCTTGACAAAATTTTGGCATAACCTAGCTATGAAATCATGAAAATGATGAACACTTGATATGAAATGGATAAAATTAGCTCTCAATGTGAAGAGAGTAACTTTTCTCTAAATTGTGGATCTCAAATACAAAGGAAAGCCTCTTATTTATAGATGAGAGTGATGGAGAATGAGGGAAAAGGGATGAATGTGGGATCATTCACCATCCAATGGAAAAATGCCACTTGTCAAGATGTGAGAGGATGAAGGTTGATCACATTTTGATGAATGTGCCAATAAATGATATTAGGTGGATTTCAAAATTTAAAAGTTGGCTTGTTGGAGGGAGAAGAAAAAGTCTTAAATTCCAAGTGGGAGACATGTAAGAGACAATGTAAGAGGAGTTAATGCCATGTTGGAGGACAAGTTTTTTTGGAGGCACTTTTGAAATTTGGAGGAATATTCCCTTTTGATGCCTTTTGAAAGTAATTCAAGATTTAATAAATCAAATAAATGATTTTCATGAGCAAGTTGCCAAATCTAGAGGATTTAGGGGATTAAGATTAAATTAATCAAGATTTGATTAATTTAAAAGGAGATTAGTTGAATTGACAATTTGATTTAGATTTTAAGATTTAAACAAAATGAGAGGAATATGATTTAGACTTAATTAAATGAAGATTTTGATTTATTTAACTAAAGGGGATGATGTTAGATTAAATCAAATAAATGTTTAATTTATTTAATTTAATAGAATGACTTTAAAGATTTAATTAAATAGAGACTATAGAAGCTAATTAAATAAAATTAATTTATTTAATTAACAAGAGATGATGATTTAATTAGATAAAATTGATTTATTTAATTAAGGGACGGAATGTGATGAATTTAATTAAATAAGGATTATTCGATTAAATAATTAGCAAAGGAGATGATTTAGGATGAAGCGATGTTAGTAATCAGGATCAAGCATATAGGATCAATTGGTACATTTTCCATGTCTTCATTTTTCCCCTCTTTGAAGCAATGCACTTCTTGTGTTGATTCAAAGAACAAACATGTCTTGATCAAAAGTAAAAAATTCTCTGATATTTTTTAGATGCCCCACTGCTGCCTTAGCAAATGAATTACGGTGGTATACTACCTCCTCGAGAGATCAGGAAAAAAGGTACAATTTGAGGGTCAATCTCACGACAAAGAGGTTCAAGATCAGTTCAACTTGAATGTTTGATGTAGACAATTCATTGGCCATGGGTAGCCTCATGTTTATTTTGATATATTACACACACTTGATCTTGATTTGTACCATGACAGTTACATTATTGATGATATAAATGAGATGATTATGATGTTTATATGTAATGGATGATATGATGATGCATGGATGATATGGATGCAAATGATATGATACGATCATGCTTTTATGATTATGCAAATGGATGATAAATGTATGGTTTATGAGATGCTTAGAGGAAATGCAATGCATGTGAGATGATCAATGTTTCTTATATGATATGATATGATATGATATGATATGATATGATATGTAGATGGTTTGTGGATGTAGGATGGATGCATTAGCGATGATTTATGATTAACTGTCATGGTACCATGTTAGTGCGAAGGGAAGTAAGAAGAACATAAAATGATGACAAGAGACACCAACAAGCTGACTTTATTAGAGATGATGATAATGATGATGGTGATGATGATTTGCTTGCTAGGAATTGAGATTTTAAAAGGGCCACTTACCTTATGTTTGATAACACACGTAGGCATGATGCATCAAGGTATAAAGAACCAGGATGGCGTTGTACCTAGTGCGATGGACTTTGACTCGACAAACAAATAGGAGTATGCTTGTTCACAACTGACATACGAAAACCTTGCTAGGATGCACTTCAGAAGTTTCAAACATCTCAGATCAAAACATGGAAAGGTATAACCTATCAATGCAATAGTCAACAAGCTGTTCAAAACACCCTCCATACATACCCAACAAAGCAAGTATTTGCCAAGTTATATTACAAGAACGTCCAATAAGCATAGCAGACAAAAGATAATGATGAATGCCTCATTCCTTTCTTTCTATATTGCTTTGATTAGACATCATCGATATGTCATTGGAATGAGCGCAATAAGATAAATCAAAAAGAAAAGATCAATTACACAAAAAAGTCAATGTTCTTCATACCTCTAGCCAAAGGGATGTGTTTTGATTAGAATAGGTATCCAAAGTGATTTTTCCAAAAGATAATGCCCATTGTAGGAAGGATGCATCCTAGGACATGTTAGTGGATGGTGACAAGTTGATAGGTTGTTTGAAAGGCTATTGATATAAGGTCGATTGACATGTTTGCGCATGATCAAGAGTTTGATTTTGCATTTAAAAGTTTGTTGTTTCAACTTTGATTTTGCATTTGAAGTTTTCTTTTGCTGATTGTTGTGGTTGTTTCTGTTTGTTTTGCCAAAGGATGAAGGTGATGATTGATTTATTATGGATGAGATTATTGTGGGTGAAGCAAAATGGGAACAAATGGATTTTTTTCAAATATTTGGATTTTTTTGATGTTTTTGAAATGTTTTGAGGTTGTTTTTGGTATGTTTTATGTTTTCAAATGTTTTGATTTTTCAAAATTTTAAATGTTTTTGGATTTTCTGAGATTTTATGAATGTTTTTGGATTTTGGTGTTTTTTGAATGTTTTTGTGTTTTTTTGATATTTTATGAATGTTTTTGGATTTTGTGTCTTGGGGGCTGATCAGAGATTAGCCTTGCCTACATGTAAGCTTAGAGATGATGTAGTTCAAATTCCATGTTTTTGATGTTTTTTGACTTTTTGACTTTGTTTTGGGATTTTGATATGTTTTTGGAAGTTTTGGATTTTCTTTGGTTTTTGAATGTTTTTGGATTTTTTTGGATTTTTAGATTTTCTAATGTTTTGATGATTTGGATATGGATATGTGTGATGATATCAGTGCTTTGTTTTGGAATTTTGTTGAAAACCAAGCTAAGGTTGATTGAGCAGATCGGGGGATTGATGATGATAACATTTGTGAGGATACACAACAATGCAAGGATAGTGTTAAGCAACACGAGTATTAGGATGAATATCCCAAGATGATGAGGGATTGATTGGATAACATTGTTGAGGATACACAACAATGCAAGGATAGTGTTAAGCAATACAAGGATTGGGAAGGATATCCCAAGATGATGATGAATTGATTGGATTTGATTGATTAGGATTTTGAAGCTTGATTTGGAAGAAAATTTGTTTGAATGATTTGATGTGATGTTGATGTGCAAATTAGATGTGACTGATATTGATTGTTTGGATTGATGTTCGATGAAAGATAAAGCTTGATAAGGAACGTCTTCTTTTCAAAATACGCCATGGGCTAGTGATTTGGATTTTTTTGGCTCACAAATGGTTTGAGCAATTTGATTTTATGTTTGCCAATGTTCAAATCACCACATAAGTTGGAGGATATAGATCAAGATTTATTCTTGAAGCAAGATGTAAATATTTTCCCCCAGTGTCTAACAATGTATGGAATGTCATGGATGGATGCTCAGATAGATGTGATGGAGGGATATGGATAATCTTGCAATAAGATAAGGTGTTCGAATAAAGAATGCTCATTTGGATAATGCTTCATGGCTTAGACAATGTTGGGTAGGATAGGATCAATGAAAATGACCCATGTCAAGATGTTTACCATAAGCAAGTGTAAAGTGTACACCAAAATTATCAAGATCAAGATAATGTAGGAAGATGGATGATAGATGGATGAAAATGGATTGGATAAATGGTTCATGGATGAAATGGATTTATTATAGATATAAGATAGATGGAATGTTGGATTTATTATGGATGAGATGGATGGAATGCTAGATTTATTATGGATGGAATGAGATGGAATGTTGGATTTATTATGGATGGGATGAGATGGAATGCTAGATTTATTATGGATGGGATGAGATGCTTTCAATTGAACTAGTGCATGCATATGCTCGATTCTACACATGATGCCTGTTTTCCAAGTTTTCATCATGGTACTTGTCCAAAGTGCCACCGAAGTGATTTTCATAGGAGGATGAATTTTATCTTTACTATTTTCTAATTTTTCTATTTTTTGATTTTTCATATTTTTTGATTGATTTTTTAAAATTTTTTCTATGAAATATTTGAAGCTCATGTTGGACCACTTGGTGGTGTTGATGTAGATGCTTCTGTCATAATGTGTCATTGATATCCTGCTTGAAGATGATGCTTCACCAATATATGTGCACTTGAATACAACTTTTGAGACTCCTGATCTGCTTTGTTGATACTGGCATTAACTTTGTCTTTATGCACACATCACGATAGAATGCCTTCTGAATCCTTATGATGAAGGGTGGATTTTAATACATGGTCAATGTAAGAATTGGATATCATGTGTGGAGGTGTGGATGGTGTTGTATGTTTAGGAATAGGAGATGGATTGGTTGATAGTTTGGAACCTTTGACTCTCCAAACTTGGGAAGATGAGCAATAATGGGTGGATATGAAAATGTGTGTGGAATTAGGACCAACTGCTTGATACACTTTGTACGTTGCTTGAGAAGCTGATTTTTTCCTTTGCAGACATTTTTGATGGATACATTTCCCCTTTTTATTTTTCCCCATAGTTTCTTTGACTAATGGAGTTTGATAGGGATATTATTTCTTTGTATATTTTGGTATCCATGTGTATTTGATTTTTCCATTATGCTTCTCAACTTCTTTTGCTTTGATAACGTTCTTTGTGCTTTGATTCAAATTTTTTGTTTGATGTTGGTCCCAATTCGTGGATGGGGTGATGGGTGGATGAAGATTTGTGACGTGGCTGGTTGTAGTACTGGCATTAGTTTCACAATAAGGATTCTTCGTGCTCCCTATGTTGACGTTTTCTTGGGACATAGTTTCCCCCAGTATGGTGGTAGTAGCACCTTTGTTCTTTGATTCTGCCTGTTTCGAGAGTTCCTGTTTAGAATGCATTCTCTAATAAATGACCACTGTAGATGACGCTATTTCAATTTGTTGTTCTACTGACTTTGGAATATCCTATTCTTTCTGAACTATTTCCTTGAGTGGATAATGCTGGATGTATTCATACATGATGTCCTTAGTCTGAATTTAGGATATTTTTGATCTTGATGTTGACAAGTTAGTTTGACTGTAGGAATCAATAACCTACTCTTTTTATGTAATAATGTCAGGAGTAAAGGAATCCTGTTCTGAATGAAGATCATCTATGTGTCCATCCAAATAAAGCATCTCATGGGTAGGTGGAGGAGTATGTGCTATGTGGATATGATCATCTTGTATAAATAGGAGAGTGTCCATTACATCATTGTAGTAGCTTGGAGATACAAATTCTTGATCTTGAATGATTTTAAAATTGCTTTTGACATGTTTTGGATCAACTTCTTGACATGGGTCAATTTCAAAGGATGGATTGCTTATAAAGGGTTCTTAGATATCGTCATTAGGAATGGGAAATGGCTCAATATCCTCTTGATCTTTGAGTGGTCTTGGATAAAATGTTGAGTTGAGGATTCCTTCAGTATCTATAACCATGAGGTCCAAGGATGTCAATATTTCTTGGAAAGGACCATTGCTAGACTTTGGTGGAAGATTTTGACCATGCTTTGGAATAAATTCTTGAGATATGTCCTCTAACTCATTAGGTGATTTAGAGACATTTTCAATATGATCATTGGTCGATGGATCATGGATTATGTCAATAGGATCAAATAATTCTAACACTCCTTGAAATAGATCATTGCCGAATATTATTGATGGATTTTGATCACGACTAAAAAATGTCTCTTGATGCATGTTGATTTGATCATTGGATGGGGTAGAAACATCTTCAAGGTGATCATTGATGGATAGATCTTAATCATTGTTTTCAAAAATTGTGGTGGAGATATTGTCAATGCTATTACTAGTGGTTGAATCATGATCATTGTCCCCAATAGTTATTATTTTTTGATCAATAAGGTCTTGGATGAGATTTTTGAGTCGAATACAATCTGATGTTATGTGTCCCTTTATTTTATGGAAATCAGAAAGGTGATTTTCATTGTACCATGGCCGTTTCACTAAGGGCTCTTGATAATTTTCATAGGTGGGAATTGTGATGAGTTTTTCTTGCACCAACTATTGCATGATTGATTCGATTGGTTTCCCAAGTGGTGTGTATTTTTGTTTGTTACCTTGGGAGATTTGTACTTTAGATTGAACTTGTGGTGATTGATTTTGGAGATGTGGTGATTGATCTTTGAGATGTGGTGATTGATCTTTGAGATGTGGGGGTTGGATTTGTTGATGTGGTTGATCTTGATATCTAACTTCTTGACATTGGAGATATTGTTCTTGATGTGGTTGTGGACACAAATCAATGCTTTGATGACATGGTTTAACCAATGGAAGAGTGTATTGATTTTGGGGTGGAGATGTCTCTTGGTGCAATGGATCAACTATTTTAGTAAGTTTAGGAATTTGATCTTGACACCCTTGATATAGTTGATTTGGATGTTGTTCAAGCAGATTTGGAATGTACACTTGTGGTGCTTGTATGGGATCATGGACAAATTGATTTTGGACAATGTTCTGATTTGGGATGATGTTCAAATTTGGCATTATAGGTTGAAATTGAACATTGTTGTGGTTGAGAATCCCATTGCCTTGATTTAGGTAACTTTGACTTTGTATGGTGTTACCTTGAATTGGATCAATACATGCAGTCATTAACATCTTGTTGGACTTTGAACAACATTCATATGATTTGCAAACATATCCATCCCAAAGTTTACCAAGTGTGGATTTGAAATGTTCAGGTTTGGTAAACTTGTACTTGGTATAGTCACATTTGTAATGTATGGATTTGCTAGGATAATGTTGTTTTTTTGAAGATTCATGCATTGATTGTTTTGTCGATAGATTTGTAGGTTTGAACTTGGATTTAAATCTACCATAGGGAAAGGTGTTCCAAAATTTAGATTGGGCATATTTACATTTGTTGTACCATTGAGGTTTGTAGGAGACAATGATCCCATGTATGGATTGTGCAAATGTGAGTTTTGATAATCCATTGGTTTTGTGAGGCTTTGAAAGTTTGGTTGATTTGGATTACTCATGATGTATGGAGCAAGTTTATATTCCATGTTCCTCTTGTGTTTTGAACTTTTTGACCTCTAAGGGATTTAGGACCAATGATGAGATGAAGGATGAAAGGGGTGAATGATATGGGTATTGAACATTTAGGAACCTTGGAGGGATACTAGAATTTAGGACTTTTGGATTTTTGATTTTTGATTTGATTTGGATTTGATTTTGATTTGATAATGAACTCATAAACTCCAAGAGGTTGGATGTTATATTGAAATAATTTTTTCCACAAGTGATAATTTAACTAAGTGTATGAAGAAGGATTCATCTACACACACCTAGTCAAATAAGATGATTTTGATTTGATTTAGAGGACTTTCCAAAAGTATAGTATGAAGGATTTTTACAAGATTCTAAGAGTTGTTTGTGAGATAGGATTTAATTGATGTTTGAGATGGATGAAATGATTGGTTTTTTTGATCCTGGAGGGACATAAGATGGACCTTTTTACAAGACCAAGGTTTTGAAAAACATTCTTTTCCCCAAGAGTACTTCAAACCAAAAGATCAATATTTTCTCAAAAGACCATAAGACAAAATATAAACAAGCACATGTGTGGGGTTCAATTGATTTCATCTTGATTAATGAATTTCTTTTACTACGAACACTTCTTGATTAGGTTTCCAAACTAAATGTCTAATGTATTAACTTCTTATCATCCCACAAAATGCACTGTGTGGAAATTAAGGAAATCAAGGGAAAGGTTTTCTATTGATGACTTTAGAAAGCAAATTGAGATATAAATTCAAATGCTTAGAAACCTCTAAGGATAGAATCCCTAGGGAAAGCAATAGTACTTAAATTTTGTCAAAGATATTTGCTTCCTAAAGGGTTTGAAATTTGATGATAATGTTGAATGTTTGTTTTCCCAATTTTTACAATCAAGCAAAGTGTTTTGTTTCTAAGAACATGCACAACCCTATGTATATTTGAGACAATATTTGTTAAGTCCCCACTTGGACAAGTCTAGCTACACCTACTTTTAGTAGATGGTTAGATGTTTGACCACACAGGCTCCCCCTTATAGTGCACTTGCTTCTTAGGTCAACCAAGCATTAGTACCCATGAATCTCCCATGGAATACTTTCCATCTCTACTAAAAGCTGTAAAAGTGTGGGGCGGCTTCAGAATGACCGTTCTTGCACCAACAAATAGATAGGGATTTTGGCATTTTTAAACAATGGGTTTCAATGCAGGCATTCCATTCATGGGGGACCATCTATGTGGCGAGAGACCATTGCTTCCCTTCTCATCAAAATAATCCTTGTGATACTTTCCTTTCCTCAAGTACCCACACTTATATACCAATTGGAAGTCGCTTGGCTTTAGCGTGTTCCCGATTGGGTCGTTCCCTTGGGTGATTACTTTTTCCCACAAGGCAGGCCCTCTAAGATAACACAAAAGTGAGCAAACACATCTGTAGTTTGATCGGTCTTCATTGAGAAACAAAGAGAGAACACACGTGATATGTTCCACTCACACTCGCAAGATTTTTCAATTTTAAAACCCAAATCGAAATGTGGAGGCAATTGTTTTGACAACTTAATATCACAAAAAGACTTTTGATTCTCAAGATCACTATGAAGCACTAGAGAAGTGCATACGCCTTTTTAAATGATATTACTTTGTGAAAAAGATTACAAAACACCAAATGCACATGTTCATTTTAATCCTTCAAAGCAAGAATTGGATTCTTTTTAAGCACTAAATTTTGAGTGTGAAAGTTGTTTGTTCATTTTTAGACCAAATCAAAAAGCTAGTAAGTGTCTAAGTTCAATTTTAACCAATCTTAAAGAGAATAAATTAGTGGTTAATTTTAAACCCAAAACCGAGGTGAGTTAGGCTAAAACAGAAAATGAAAGTATAGAATGGAAGCCCTAAGCATTTAAAAATTTGCTTTTCCAATTTTAAGTTCAATGCTCAATTTTCTTCAACTCCAATCTACTTAATTTTGCTCGATTCCAATGCTCAATCCCAATGTCACAGATATTTTGAACTTTCTATCGCAAGTGTGTTGGAAACATAAGCTCCTTCCGCCTACTTGTCAGAAAATAGACACAAAAAATTATAGAAAGAGAATTTAATCTAATGTTCTATCACAAAACAGATAGATATATTTTGAACTTCCCGTCGCAAGTGCATCAAAAACATAAGCTCCTTCTGTCTGCTTGTCAAAAATAGACATGTAAAAATAGAAGAGAATTTAATCTAATGTTTTGTCACAAAACAAACAAATATATTTTGAACTTTCCATCGCAAGTGCGTCAGAAAAATAAGCTCCTTCCACCTGCTTGTTAGGAAATAGACACATAAAAACAACATAAAGATAATTTAATCTAAAGTTTTGTCACAAAACAGACAAATATATTTTGAACTTTCTGTCGCAAGTGCATCAGAAACATAGGCTCCTTCTATATATTTTGAACTTTCAAACTTTCTTTCGCAAATGCGTCAAAAACATAGGCTCCTTCCACCTGCCATATATTTCAAACTTTCAAACATTCTGTTGCAAGTGCGTCAGATATATTTTGGAATTTCTGTCGCAAGTGCATCAGAAACATAGGCCCCTTCCACTTGCTATAAATTTTGAACTTTTGAACTTTCTGTCGCAAGTGCGTTAGATATATTTCAAACTTTCTATCGCAAGCATGTCAAAAACATAGCCCTCCTTCTAACACCAAAATGTGAAACCCAATCCTAGACTTGCACAAAAATAGCAAACCAACATAATATTAGATCCCAATGTAAGTTAGAATTAAGATTCCCCATGAAATTTATCTACAATGCTCAAATAGGAAAGAAATTGAAGAAATGAACAAAGAGAGCAATGAAATCCTATTTAAACATTGGTGTGAATTTGATGTGGAGATTGGCCCTTTCCCAACTCCTATGCAAGCTTGATGAAGATTTGTTGATGATGGGAGCTCCTTGACAAAATTTTGGCATAACCTAGCTATGAAATCATGAAAATGATGAACACTTGATATGAAATGGATAAAATTAGCTCTTAATGTGAAGAGAGTAACTTTGCTCTAAGTTGTGGATCTCAAATACAACGGAAAGCCTCTTATTTATAGATGAGAGTGATAGAGAATGAGGCAAAAGGGATGAATGTGGGATCATTCACCATCCAATGGAAAAATGCCACTTGTCAAGATGTGAGAGGATGAAGGTTGATCACATTTTGATGAATGTGCCAATAAATTATATTAGGTGGATTTCAACATTTGAAAGTTGGCTTGTTGGAGGGAGAAGAAAGAGTCTTAAATGCCAAGTGGGAGACATGTAAGAGGAGTTAATGCCATGTTGGAGGACAAGTCCTTTTGGAGGGACTTTTCAAATTTGGAGGAATATTCCCTTTTGATGCCTTTTGAAAGTAATTCAAGATTTAATAAATCAAATAAATGATTTTCATGAGCAAGTTGCAAAATCTAGAGGATTTAGGGGATTAAGATTAAATTAATCAAGATTTGATTAATTGAAACGGAGATTAGCCGATTTGACAATTTGATTTAGATTTTAGGATTTAAATAAATTAAAATGAGAGGAATATGATTTAGACTTAATTAAATAAAGATTTTGATTTATTTAACTAAAGGGGATGATGTTAGATTAAATTAAATAAATGTTTAATTTATTTAATTTAATAGAATGACTTTAAAGATTTAATTAAATAAAGTAAATTATTTAATTAAATAGAGACTATAGAAGCTAATTAAATAAAATTGATTTATTTAATTAACAGGAGATGATGACTTAATTAGATAAACTTGATTTATTTAATTAAGGGATGGAATGTGATGAATTTAATTAAATAAGGATTATTCAATTAAATAATTAACAAAGGAGATGATTTAGGATGAAGCGGTGTTAGTAATAAGGATCAAGCGTATAGGAACAATTGGTACATTTTTCGTGTCTACAACAATAAACTCTTATTTCCTAGCACGTTGTATGTGACTAAAATCGCCCTTAACGAAATTGGTGCTAGGAGGGCCTACATCAGAAAAACTAGAAAATATTGGGTCATTTTCTGTAGAAAGATACAAAAGAATTCTTTGATCTCCTAATAAAGAGGATCTAACAAAATTAGTTGAACATAGGAAAACTAGGAGTGACAAGGGAAAATCCAGAGGTGAAACTTCCTAATTTGTAGTTTCACCATTAAACCCAGGTTCACCACCCTTGCCTATAAGTCTGAAAAATACCTCAAATCATAACCATTACTACCATTGCTGCCCCTTTTCCAGTTCAGATGGCGTATTTCATAGTAAATGAAAGCTCTCCTTTGGATATACAAGGATCTTTACATGAATTTCCTAAGAACCCTAAAAATTTCTATCCTAAATTTGTGTATGGTGAGGGCAGGACAACCAAAGACCACGTGAAACGTTTAAAAAAATTTGCAATAGAGCACATATTGCTCATGAAGATGTGGTCTATAGATTGTTTCCCTATTCACTAGGGGGATTTTCCTACAACTGGTAATTGAACCTCTCTAAAGGAGGAATTCACACATGACACGATTTAGAGGACAAGTTCCTCAATTAGTTTAAATTATATACGGATCCCATCATTTTGTACCATCATTTTTTTACTTGTAGAAAAGAGCCAAACAAACCTATTAGCATATATAACACTAGGTTTCACAAGACATAAAAGAGGTTGGAGGACCCATATAACATACCTAAATTAGTAGTAGTGCAAACGTACCCTAGGTCCATAGACAACTTCATTGGTTTGTTTTTGAGAAGGTTTCCTCAAGCTAATAGGAATATTTTGGGCCAAATTTATAATGAAGTGGTCACTATCTCTAAGGAAATGGATCCACAAGCAAGAAATATTTTGTATCTTTACCATCTCTTGGTCCTCCAGGAATGGCCAATAAGATGTCTACTATAAATGCTACTTTGACAAATCATACATCATTGATGAACCCTATTTGGGGAGTTACCAATACACCCAATAATTTTTTTATCATGTCAACCCCCTTTCAAATAGATCCTTACCTTGCCCACACTTACTTTTCTAGGGTATGGACAAGAATCCAATATTACACATAGCACATGACAACCACCTAAACCATTTTTTGAACAATCCATGCCATCAACTAGCTAAAATTAGAATAAGTAGTTAGCTTCTGAGGTTGAAGCCATGAAAAAGATTCTCTCCCAAGTGACAAATGAACTAACATAGATAGCTAGATATTTATTCTACACATGCCCAAACAACATAATGAGAAGATGCATTTGAGAAGATGAAGTATATGATATCCTTAGAGCATGCCATGATGAACCTTGTGGGGGAAACTTTGTAGCAAGGAGGAAAACTCTTAAAATTCTCAATACTAGCTATTATTGGCCAACTCTTCACAAAGATGCAGTGAAACATACTAGGAGTTGTGATACATGTGAAAGAATGGGAAGACCAACAAAAATAGATGAAATTCCATTATAGCCACAGTTAGCAATAACACCATTTGATAAATGGGGATTGGACTTTATTTGCCCCATTTCACCAACATCAAAAAATAAAGACTACATACTAGTCTACATAGATTACCTTAAAAAATAGGTAGATGTTAAGGTGTTACAGTTTGTAAGAGATGGGAATGTGGCAAAGTTTCAATATGAATCCATATTCATAAGATATGGAGTTCCAAGAGAAATTACCACAGACCAAGGATCCAAGTTTACATTAGAGCTGATCACCAAATTGATTCAAGAATATGATATCAGACACAGGAAGTCCACACCTTATCACCATCAAGAAAATGGGCAAGTGGAAGTCACTAACAGGGAAATTGAAAACATCCTCACAAAGATAGTGCAAATTCGTAGGAATGATTGGGCAGCCAGATTGCCTGAGGTAGTTTGGGCTTATAAAAAAACTTGGAAGACCACAACATGCTTTACACCATATGAACTAGTGTATGGTAAGAAAACAATACTTCCTATAGAATTTGAGTATAAAACATTGAGGATAACAGTCAAATTGGACATAGATTTATCAACAACACAACATGAGAGATTGCATAAATTGAATGCCTTAGATGAAATTAGAATGGAATCCATACACCACACTGAAGTCCAAAATCAAATAATCCATTGGCATGATAAAATTATTAAGGAAAAATAATTCAGTATAGGTGATTGGGCTTTGCTTTATGACTCCAAATATATAGATTATGAAAGAAAATTGCAAACAAAATGGCTTGGGCTATATGAGATAAAACAACTATTTCCTAATTGAGTAGTGCAACTATAGATGATTAATGAAGTAAGGTTCTCACTAATAGTTAGTGAACACATATTGAAGCTTTATAATAAACCATTGTAGAATGATGACTTTTGCCTTACATTACAACAACAATTTGAACCTGCAATTAAAAATTCTGCAATAGAAACAACTAGTTCTACAAATGAATTAGTAGATGAGCTACATAACTCACCCACTGGTGTTCTACATGTATAATTTTCTCACATATTTCATATGCACACAATACATAGGTGATAATCAACAATATTCATTTTTTGAGACAGTCGTAGAAGCAACAAGGACTTGCAACATCATTCCCCTAGGTGACAAACTTATAGAAGAGACCTGTTACTACATGAGCCCAAAGCATTTGTCTGTTAGTCATTTCATGTTACCATCTACATTAATTGTATATCTATCACTTCATAACCTATCCTTTCATACATGCAACCATAGATATTCTATTTTCATTACATACAACCATAGATATTCTATTTTCATTACATACAACTTATTAAATCCATTCACACATAGAAATCCTACCACCTTTATCGATTATAATGTCCCATGCAATTAATCTCACATCACCTATTTCATCCACTCTACAACCTTTGCATTCCATTATTTTCCACATGTCATGTATATGCTATCATTCATTTCGAATTACCACTACACAAAATTCATTGCAATCATGGTAAGTCACTTTAAATCACACTATAGGTGGTCATTAGTTACTTTACATGAGTTGAATTTCATTTCAACCAATTCCTACATGTACACTACACATTTCCTTATCATAATTAACATAGCTAGTTACTAATTTTTTAAATTTTTTTTCTGTTTATAGTTCATTCGTGCATGCTACATATCTTAATTGATTTTCTAAACTTTTCATATAGCCTTCCACCAAAACCGCACCCACTTAGTGAGGAAACTTAGTATCTTTAGTCGGGGGAGGGGAATTCCTTAGTTTTATTGGTTTTCAAAAACTCTCTGCAAAAATCTTTCTGTTGTTCTCCATTTTCAAAAGACACAAAGTTCAAAGGAGAGGAAAGGGTTCTCAACAACTAAATTGAAAGGTGCATTTGAATAGAACAACATTCTAGCATAGTAGGAGTAGTTAATTGAGGTGGTGGAGTAGGAACATGGTAGAATTGAGGAGTTCAATTACTAAAGCATACCGTGATAGGTGATATAATACGAAGACAACCAACAACACATGACCAACTATTGGAGGACATACTAGTTTTTCCCATTTTCAGCAAACTAGATGGTTACAATATTTTTTTAAGCTCACATAATTTAATGGGGTTACGACCCAACAGTTTGCAACCACATTGCAGAATGATGAAATAGTTGTTAGGGGCTTAAGGGTATATGATTCAGAAGCTTCCATTATTGAAATATCTAGATTGCCAATAATAGGAGAAGAGTTTCTAGTTAGGGAAAATGCTATAACTGTAAGGAATGAATCTGGAAAGCTAGGAGAAAACTTGGATTCCTCTTATCAAAGTACTAAGTGATTATCTTTACCTTGGATTTGGGCTCCAGTTGCTTCCTATGTATTAAGTATTTTACATGTGATGGTAGACTATCTTTTCTATACACAATTCATTTTAAACTATTAAGTCATCTTCGCCATGGTAGGAATGTAATTGTTCCTAATTTCTTGTATAATATATTAAAGAGAATGTCATCTGAGTACAAGAGGAAAAGAAACAATACAACATTATCTCATTTCTATTTGGTTACACTGTTGATAAGGATGAGTCTTAGGATTCAATTTCTAAATATTTCTTGGGAAAGTTTTCTTAATTGTAACAATATCAATAGTATCCTTGAAGAACTCATTGTTCTATAAATAATGGAAGAACTTGTTCTAGAAAGGGAAATTCCCTCTAGCTCCTCTGTTGCATCACCTACTCACAGAATGAGAGAGCTAGATGATTAGGGCTTGGAGGAAACACAACCTATAGTCTCTAGTGAGAAATCTACAGTAGAGGACAAACAAGAAATCCCTATTTCCAAAAAATCATAAAAAGGAAAAGAAAAGAAAAGTGGAGCCTCTTCTTTTGCACCTGCAAAAAGGAAGAAGAGACCCACACAAACCAATATGAAATCACATCGCCTAAAGAGAAGAGGGGCCATAAGAGGATAAATTAAAAACCATGAAGAGGATGTTATAATGGTAGAAACAGATAAAGATATAAAGGAGAATTCCTCTAGTTATAAGGCAAAGGAACCTACTAGACAACCTTGGTATTTTACTAGTACCTCTAAATCTGATTTTGAGGATGTTTTTGTGGTAAAGAAAATGAGAAGGAGATCCCCAAGAAGCCCTATTTCAGAGGTTTTGAATACACAAGTGCAACAGGGGATGAACAATTTTTAGAAAAAAGATGAACTTTTTATTGAACAAAGAAATATCAACAAAGAGTTGCAGGAAGCAATGGAAATTATAAAACAATTGGAAGAATTGTTAAAAAATTATTAGCAAAAGGATAGTGAGCGAGATTCTAGGATCAAAGAATTGGAGGAGAAAATCTATAAGTTTGAGCATGGGTCTAAATTGGAGGTAATTACACAAATTGCTATGGTTGAAGTAGGAAACAAGGAACTAGTATCTCAAGGCCCAATTCCTCAGGTTAGAACCCCCATTGGGCCAACTGTGGTGTCCTTGGGTGTTGAATTGTGGAAAATAACCCAAGAGTTATCTCAAAAGAAGGATTGGGAGAAAGAAAAATAATTAATATCCAATCACACCAAGGCACTTGAATAGTAGGAGACATAACTGAAAATGCTGAAAGTAAAAATTGAGATGATGGTAGATAAAATAACACAATTGCTGAAATGCAGGCTACTTGCAAGGGTTTATGCATTATTTCTATAGGAAAAATATTTGTGTTTTCAATTCAGTCAGTTGATAAATGATTTGCTTATTTCCATGAACACAAAATTTATGTTTTTAGATACTTTCTTTAGTTCTACACTAGACATGCAAGACCAGTTATGTGAGTTCTAATTACATAATTATGTTCTCCACTGATGTTTGTGGGAGACTTTCAAATAAGATCTTGGGCCTCCTACATTAGAAATGAGAACCAAAGGGAAACCAATCCTATAGGGGTATCTTGAAAAGAAAAAATCATTGCCCTACATCTCATAAAAGAATTAGTGAATCCAAATGCGGTCATTGAACAATGGTTGAAACTCCTAGATTATGATGGAGTTGAAGAAATAATAATGAACTGTAGCAACAAGACTATACAAGAGAAAATAAACTAGCAATAGTAACCCTTCATGAATCCTTCTAGTTTGTATAGAGATGGTAAGATATTTCACCTGAATTAAGAAGAAGAGAGCCACATTCTCTCTATAATTATGTAGCCATGACTTGTAGATATCACAAGTACAGGAAAAATGGAGTGTCCTAGTTTCCACTTATCTTTCATCCCCCCATCTTCCTATTTCCTGTACCACATTGGATAGGGAGGAAGAGAGGTGAAGAAGAAGCAGAAGAAAAGAGAAGGTTGGTGTAAGAACTTATAAAAAGCAACAATAGGATCAAGAGACCATAGATAGCACAAAAGAGAGAGAGAAGATGAGAGAATATGATGATTGTATTCTCAATATGCATGAAGATGTTTAATTACAGGTATGTACAAGAATTTCTTATAAAGGCAAGCTAGGACACAAGGAAGGGCCATGAATGAGACAAGTGTCACAATCATGTGCAAGGTAGGTAGAAAGAAATAATAGGGTATGTGCAAGATCATGATGGGCCAAAAGTGGCGATATGATGGGTATGTGTAGGGTATGTGGATGTCGACTTCTTTTTACCCAAAATTGATGAAACAAAAAAGGGTTTTTAAAGGAGATTCTCAACTTTCCACCAATATAAATTACATTTACTTGAAATTTAATAAATAATTATTATTCATTTTCTATTTGAATTACGACTAAAGTCCTGATTGATAGGATGATTGAAAAACATCTATAGCTTTCAAACAATATCACATTTTTGAATCCAAAACATGCATCACATTATATGCTTCACATACTATAGGATTAAAAAAAAAAGAAATTCATGAAGTTTTGACCAAGTTAAGTGTTATGCCTTGCATAACCACCCCATTTTAAACTTGTTTAAAATAGGTCCCCCATTTTTTTTCTGTTCTGTTTCCTTTGGCCTTTTGTTTTCTACCTTAGGCGTTTTCTGTTTTGTTTTGGTGGACGCGGAATGCGGACCAAAACCAAACTATGGAACTTTTCTAGGTTCCAAGTTCCAGTTCCGGTTCCACCAATTTCCTTTGTTTGTTTTGTTTGTTTGTCATCTTTTGTTATGGCAGGCGCAGGACGCGGAATAAAACTGAACTTTGGAACTTTTTCTAGGTTCTAGTTCTGTTTCCCCTTTCGGTTCTGGTTCCACCGGTTTTCTTTCTTCCTCTTCGTTTGTTAGTTTGGTGGAAGTGGGATGCGGACTGAAACCGCACTTTGGAACTTTTCTGAAGTTCCAAGTCTAGGTTCTGTTCCAATCCTAGTTTTGCCGAACTTGTTTGTTTTGCCTTTTATTCCGATCGTTTGTTCGTGGGGTGTTTTCTTCCCTTCATTTTTCCTTTTTCGTTGTTTCTTTGTGTGTTGTCGGAGGCGGAGCCAGGATGGAAACTGAACCTGGAATTTGGAGAAAGTTTAGGGTCGGGTTTTTGTTCCGCTTTTGCCCCCATTGCGGTTCGCCTGGGATCGGTTTTTCATTCTGATCTAGCTTGCGTTCATTTGTTTGTTGCTTGTGTTTGGTCTCTTTTGTGGGGCCGAGTTCGAGAAGGATTTGGGATATGGAGTTGTTACCAAGTTTAGTTTCCTTATCTGGTTCTGACTCTGCCCCTGCCCTGTTGAGGTCCCCAGTTACTTTGCTTTTTGTGGACATGGAGCCGGAATGCGGGCTGAACTTTGAAATGTTGGTTATTTCCATGTTTTGTTCCCGTTCCGACTCCGGTCCCGGTTCCAGTTTCATTTTTGGCTCCGCCCCCGCTGGTATTAAAGGTAGGTATATTTTTGGTTCAGATTTGGTTCCGCCTCAGCTAGAGTTGAGTCTCTTTTTACTAAGTATAATTGAATGAAAGATATATGAAGGGTAGGATGAATGATGATGTTTTCTATGCTTTAGAGGACTAATAAAGACATTGTTTCGTAGGATTAAAGTAGGTCAGGAGCATCTAATGTCGCTCCACAAGAAGATCAGCCAGTGGAAAGGTTCTAGGCCAAGAGGAAAGCATAAAGGGATGAGGTCACGAGTCTTAAAGACGAATGATACGTTCGCTGGAAAGAGTAGGTGGATGTAAACAACAATACCCCTGGAACATTCAAAGCAGCTATGCGGGAGTGGTTTTCGAGGTCGAGGACGAAACGCGTGAAGTATTAATGGCGGACACAAGGGTTGTGAGTTAATGATGGTGGCTGTAAAAGATCTGGAAACCATGCCTGAGAGAAATCTTTTGCCGACATGAACAGAGTGCATGCATTTAATGCATCCTTGACTTTGTTCAAACCCTTCTGGAATTGACTCATTTTTGTAAACCCTAAAACGGGGCTGTCACTTTTGATGCGCATGTATAAATATGGTGCTTTTGCCTCTTTGTAAAGGATCCAGATCTTTTTCTTTTTGATCTTCTTCTCTTTGGGTTTAGAATTAACAAGTTAGGGTTAGAAGATAGAAAAACTCGAGAGCAAAAGTAGAGTAGGAGTCAAGTTCAGCAGAAGGAGGTGATGTATCTTCCAAATTTTCTTAGTATAGATGGAGATGATTCAAAGACATGGGTTTTCTGTACACTGGTGATCTTGCTAGATTTGTAAATGCTATTTATCTGTTTCACCAATAGTAGAAGCAACCAGATTTAAATCTACTTCATATTATGCTCCAGAATGGTATTTATCTTGGGTTAATTATTTGATTTGGAAAGCTTTCAAGGAATGGAATTTTATCTTATGTTTTGTTTAAATGATGATTTGCAATCTATAGTTGAAGTTTGCACTGTGAATGAATGAAACTGTGTGTTAATTACAAGTTAATTTTATTCTGCAGTTTTAGTTTAGGAATTCCTTGGAAGGTAACAAGTCTGATTAATTGGATGAATCAACATTCTCTTTAGTTTAAAATATTTAATCTATCTTTTTCTGTTTCTTTAAAACCATCCGTTAAAGTAGGTTTAAATATATGTTTGATCTTATAATAATCTAGAAGCTTGAAACCAATAGGCCCCTTGAACATTATAGCCATATTGACCACTTCGTGAAACAACAACGTTGTGTACCAACATCAAAGACCTTGGGAGGTGATAAGTTTGATTGCTGATTTTATTTTTCAGGAGAGGTGAGATATTTCACTTTTATCTTACCTACATGTTGTGGGTCAACTTGGCACCGTCAACAGAACTAGCGCTAGAGGGAGGGCCTAGAAGAGAAAATTGAATAATATTGGGTTTTTCTTACCAAAGAGGTCCCATAGAGTTCTTCGATCAATGAAAAACCCACCACCTTTGATAGAACTCAAGACCCCAACAAGACACAAGATTCACAAGACTGGGGCAACCATTATACCACCCTTGTCAGCTCCACTCACTCCACCAGGATTTTCACCAATACCCTGGTGGAGACTTGTCAATCCACCACCAAATCCATCTCAAGTGCCATTACAGCTGGTTCAGCCCATCCAACAATTGGCTCAACCCCCATCACCGCCACTAATGGCATTTTTTATGAATAATCCCTCTCCGTTGGGGACTATTCTTGGAGGCTTTCATGATATGCCTAAGAATCTTGAGAGATTCTATCCCAAATACATTCATGGTGAATCAAGGAGTGCTGAAGAGCACATACAAGCTTTTAAGGATGATTGTACTAGAGCCTAGATAGCTCACCATGATGTGGTTTGTAGGTTGTTCCCTTATTCCTTAGGGGATATCGCGTACAACTGGTACCTAAACCTTCGACAAGGTTCTATTTTGAGCTGGATAGACTTGGAGAATGCTTTCATCAATCAGTTCAGAGTTTATGTGGATCCAACCATCTTGTTCCACCAATTTGCTACCATTAAGAAGGAGCCATGTGAATCCCAACCCTTGTTTAATACCAGGTTTCAACGAATGTATAGGAGACTGCAGGACCCCTATCTAGTTGCTGAGAATAGTGCCATCCAGACATATTTTAGAGTTATAGACCCTTTACTTGGCTTGTTCCTACAAAGGATTTATCAGCCGACAGATATTGATTCCCTATCTAAATTCTATCATCTAGCCATTAAGTTGTAACAACAAACTAGCTCTCAACAAAGAAATTTGGGAGGAGGTTTTCTTTCTATGGGATATCAAATGCCTAACCCAACCCATTTATTCAATACTGTCCCAGGGATATCTCCTTCCCATTATGGATCTATATATGAGTTGCAGACTCAATCTCCTATTCCATTATTTGCCAATGGAGCTCTTGACTTCTTTCAACAATCACAGGCTCATCACAGTCCACATGGTCATCATAACCAAGATGGAATATCAAATCCTGTCGATTAGCCACCTGTTGCTAAGAGTGCTGAGAGTGAAAAGACAGTTCAACTCACAAATGAGGTGGATACCTTAAAGAAAACTTTGTCCCAAATCACAAATGATATGGCTCAGCTTAAACTGAACCCCTCTCAGAACCAAGGTAATTACCCTAATCAGAGTAATAAAAATTAGGGTAATTATTCGAACAACTACAATCACAACCAGAGGAATTATCAAAGCCAAAACTCCCCTAACCAAGGCTATCAAAATCAAAATAGAGGATATAACCAGAGGCCAAATAAAAACCAACAATGGAATACAGGGCCAAATAATGGTGGGGTTCCTCACAATTATCAAGCTAATGAGGACAGGCCACATGTTGCGAATGTGGCTGACCTCAATTTTATGACTAACTGGTGCAGGTTGCATGATACTGCAACTCATTTCGAGGTAAAATGCCCTGAAATGGAGAAGGTCGTGAAGATGGCACATGCAGATGCCCAAACATTCCAAGGGAATTCAAACAAAGGAGGTGGCTCAATGGATACAACTATGACTTATGACCTCTTTGAAGAAGAACCTTCGTTCCCAGTGTAGAATGAGAATGAACTAGAGGAAGATGTGTATGATGCCCAAGCCTTTCAGACAAAGGGAGGACACTTTTTAAGAAATCAGAATAAGGGTCCGTTCACTACATCAGCACCACCTAACCATATGGTGCCTCCGAATCAGGGTGCCGATAACAACCCTCCTCCACTGAAGGGTCTACCTGACTCCCATAACAAAGGTAATTCATCTCGTGTTTTCAAATTTAATGCAAGCTATAACATAGAATTTGATATTGTTTCTGGATGCAGAAACATAAAACCTCTTTATCATACTTTGACATCCTAAAGTGGTGCCCTGCCCAATGAGAGATAGTGCTAAAAGCTTTGGAAGAAGCAGATAAATCAAAAGGGAAAACCAAGGTGGCACCCGCTGCAGACATGAACACAACTTTGTATAGAAGCAAGGTAGGAACCCCACCATTTCTTTTAAGTTTAAGAATCCGTGGGAAGAATCTACATAATTGTCTACTAGATTCAGGGGCTTTTGGCAATGTTATGCCATTTTCTATATGCAAGAAATTGGGATTGAACCCTATCCAAACAAACAAGAAGGTCATCCAACTTGATAAAACAGAGGTTAATGTAGTTGGAGAATTGAGAAATATACATGTGCAAGTAGGGTCTGACCCTAGGATTTTAACCAATATGGATATTCAAGTAGCAGACATTCTTGAGACTTATGGTATGTTGTTGAGCAAAGATTTAATGAAGAGTATAGGAGGATATCTCTCCCTTGAATTTTCACATATGTGGCTACCATGGAGGGGAATGCCTACGCAGATTAGGATTGAAAGTGAACCTCGCCTTAAACATATCATCACTAAATATGATTGTCCCAACAAGGTAGCTTATTTTGAAACCAAGATGGGGGTTAATAAAAGAGAGGAAATTCTGACCTTTTCGGTTCTTGATTCTAAAGATTTGTCAATGCAAAAATTCCCTGATCCCATGATTAATGTAAACCAATAGGCATTGATCAGGAAGCTGCAGCAGGATCAGCTGGTCTTAGGGGAAGATATCGATTTGCGGAGTCTTCTACTCCCTAATTAGTGCAGGGTACACTACCAAAATCATTCGGAACTGACCTTCCAACCCTACATCAGTGTTTTAAATCATGCTTGTTGAACCAAAGAGACCCGACCAAGTCACCTTGAGGCCGCTTCAGATCACTCCTCATTCGAAGCCAAAAATTCAATAATGTTAACCATGGATAATATACTCCTCTTCAAACCAAACCTACCCCGGTCACAATACCAGACCAACATAGTTACGATGAACAACCCCAAGGTTTGTTTGATACCCCTGCACTCACAAGTATACTAAAACCCAAGGGTTTAATCAAAGATACAAGTGACTGTCAGAAATATATCCTAGGATTACATGATATATCTAAGCAAAAATTGGATATTACACCTGATGAACCTATTGAACACCCATTCCCAATATTTGATGCAAAAGATCAAGTGCCCCCACCTATGGTTCATCTTATCCAAACACCCACAACAAGCTCAAAGGAATCAACCCCAACTCATGATCAGCTATGGAACCTCACATTTGATGGATCCAAATCCAAAAAGGGGTGTGGTGTTGGAATTGAATTAACCAGCCCGAAAGGGAAAACATTTTTTGTTTCTTACAGGTTGTAGTTTGGGTGCACTAACAATATAGTAGAGTATGAAGCATTAGCTCGAGGACTGATGTTGGCACATCAGAAGAAAGTCACTGCCTTGGTAGTTAAAGGAGATTCGGAAGTGATTATCAAGCTAGTACGCAGCCAGTACACATGTCATAATAAAAGGCTGGAAGCTTATAGAAATCAGGTATGGAACCTGATCGAAGAATTTGATGCTTTTGGGATTAGTTTAATTCCTAGAGAGGAGAATCAAATAGTTGATTCATTAGCTATTGCCGCAAGTACCCTGGAACCCATGCAAAGCTCCAAGCTTAAGAGACTCTTAGTAGAATTGGTATCCACCCCGACTATTCCCGATAATGTCAGGAACTTTCATGTCTTTGACGATGATCAACATATCCTTGCTTTTCTAGCAAGCTCAAATGTTTTCGAAGGACAAATCATCGATGAGTCTGATAGGGATCAAGGAGACTGGAACCCCGAAGACTGCGATACAGAGGGGGTCCTTAATTTAAAAGGTAATAACATTCCCAAGGGAATGGTGGCCTTGGAAATAATTTTTGATTCAAACCCAAGGGCTCGGGAAAAGGTGTCAACCGAAGATAAATGAGGTGAATATGAAACTGTTAACTTAGCTGATTCTGGCCCTAAAAGAAATGTCTACATAGGGAAAGCCTGCCCTAAAGAAATTAGAAAAGATATATTGAGGGCACTAAAGAAAGATATTGCTGCAATAGATTGGGGGTACGAAGATCTAAAAACATTTGATACTTCTGTGATAACTCATACTATCCCTCTGAAGCCTGAAGCTAGACCATTTCAGTAGAAATGTCTTGTCAACACCCTGATTGAACCACTGATCTTTAAGGAAGTTCAGAAATTGCTTTCTGTAAGAATAATCTTCCCTGTACGACATTCAACATGGGTGGCTAACTTGGTTCCAGTTTGTAAGAAGAATGGAGAGATCTGGCTATGTGTAGATTTCAGGAACCTGAATAGAGCTTCAAAAAATGACAACTACCCACTCCCTTCTTTGGACGAAGTCTTGCAAACTGTTAATGGGTCTCAGATGATGTCATTCCTAGATGGCTATTCTGGGTACAATCAGGGGATCGTTGATTATGAAGACAAAATGAAGAAATCCTTCACCATTAAGTGGGGAACATTTGCTTACAGGAGGATGCCATTTGGTTTGATAAATGCTGGAGCAACCTTTTAGTGTGCCATGGACGTAGCGTTCAAATATTTGATTGGTAAATGCATCATCGTTTATATGGATGACCTAACAGTATTCTCTAAAGATAGACTAAACCATGCTATAGACTTGGCTAAACTTCTTGAAAGATGTATCCGATACGGTGTCTCTCTAAATCCTAAAAAGTGTGTTCGGGGTTTATGAAGGGAAACTTTTGGGACACATAATTTAGAAAGAGGAATCTCGATAGATCCAGATCGAGTTGAGTCTATTTTAAAGTTAACCATGCCAGGAAGTAAGAAGGAAATGAGATCTTTCTTTGGAAAGATCAACTTTGTGAGAAATTTTATAACAGGTTTTGTAGAGATTGTTAAACCTTTGAACAAAATGATGAAGAAAGATGCTAGAATAGAATGGATTAATGAGGCAAAGGCTACTTTTTCTCAGGTTAAGCAATCCATTTCGGAAGCGGCAGTCCTCACCAGCCCTAACTACTTGAAGTCATTTTATGTCTACTCTTTTTCCTCTGAACACTCATGTGCCACTGTCCTGACACAACGAAGAGATGAAGGGGATGAAAGGCCAATTGCTTTCATGAGTTCCCCATTTAAAAATGTTGAAGTCAAGTACCCACCGCTTAAAAAATAGGCTTTTGTGCTGGTTAGAGCTATCAAGAAGTTCAAACATTATATCCTCCGAAGTCAAATTATTGCTGTGGTTCTTGACGCTGCTGTGAAGTCTCTACTTATGTAGAGTGAGTTGGGAGAACAAAGGGGGAAATGGATGGCTACTCTACAGGAGTTCGATCTAGAGATTTTACCTATGAAACTTGTCTGAGGTCAAGGCCTGTCTAAATCAATGGCAGGTGCTGGTGAGAACATTATTTGTTAGCAATACACAACACAATCCTTTTCCAATGACCCTTGGTATGCTGATATTATCTATTTCATGCTCAATAATCGGTGCCTAGAGGGAATGAATACAACTTAGAGGAGAGCACTGAGAATGAAAAGCTCCCATTATATGCTCAAAGGAGGATTGTTATGAAGAAAGAATTTTGAGGGAGTTTACCTACGATGCCTTGATCAGCAAGAGGCTAAGTACACAATCGCTGAATTTCATGGTAGGCATGGTACATGACACAGATCAACAAATTCTTTAGCTCATCAAATCCTCAGATCTGGTTATTATTGGCCATGTGTGTTTAAGGATTCCCACCAACATGTAAGGAAATGTCATACATGTCAAAATTCTACGTTAAGAGAGTGTCATCCAGCCATGCCATTGCAACCCGTTTACGAGGTAAGACCATTTGCCCAATGGGCACTTGATTTTATTGTGGTAACTAACCCAAATTCTTCTGCAGGACATAAATTCATTTTGACTGCCATAGATTATTGCACAAGATGGAAAAAAGCTATACCTTGCAAGAATAACACAATGAAAGTGGTAATCAAGTTCCTCACTGAATGCATTACCACCAGGTTTGGGGTACCCTTTGCACTGGTATGTGACAATGGCCCTGCCTTTTCTTTTGTCGAGTTTATATCATGGGATTATGATCATAAAATTGTTTTAAAGTATTCTTCCAACTATTATCCACAAGGAAATGGAGTTGCAGAGTCTACCAATAAAAATCTCCTAGGAGTAATCAAAAAACTATTAGAGAACAATCCTAGGGATTGGCATACCCAGTTAAGATTTTCTTTGTGGGCAGAAAGGACTAGGATCAAGGTTGCTTTAAAGACTTCACCATTTAAGCTAGTGTATGGCCAAGAGCCCGTGTTCCCTATTCACTTGCAAATACCTATCTTGAAATTTATGCAAAAATTTTACTCTAGTGATGATAGGATTGAAGTAAGGTTAGCTGGCTTACTGAGATTAGAAGAGCAGAGAGATGCTGCTTTGCAGCAATTCTTTAAGCACCAAGCTGTTGTCAAATGTTGGTTTGACAAAAGAGCCAAAGTCAAGGCTTTCAGAATATCAGACCTTGTGCTGCTATGGGATAAGACTAATGAAAAGAAAGACAATCACCAAAATTTTTATAAGCTTTGGTTGGGCCCCTATCAAATTGCTAAAATCCTAGGAGAAAATTCTTTCCGGCTAAGTGGTTTAACAGGAGAACTTGTTCCATTGCCTGTCAATGGAAAATTTCTTAAACATTATTTTGAGTCATAAAGTTTGATATTTTTGTTGGGCTGTACATATGTGTAAATAAGTTTTCTTTTTGCTTGTTTGTCGTTTTGTTGTTTTCCTTTTCTCTTGTTCCTTTGCTTGTTGTTCCTTTGTTTTTCTTTGTGTGGACCTTCATTTTATGCAGTTGTAAGGGGGTTGTTATCTAAAGTATACATTGGTTATTAGGAGAGAATTTGGTTTAGATATTTTTAGGTTCTCTAGTCGGATGATTTTGTCCTAAATTCGTTGTTTTATGTCCATTATCAATAAGGGTTGTGGAAAGTTTTGAAAACAAGGTGCAAAGTAAACAATCTTCATTAACTATGACTAAATCTGCCACAAATCAATAGAAACATATCCTTTTGTAATGGTATATTTGTATTAGGGCAATGGTGTTGTAAGATTTGAGTGAAAAATCCGATTCCCCAGATGCTGTTATGAGGTCCATGGTAGTTTTCAACCCAGAACAGATGTCAGACATCTGACATATTGAGAAAGAATTGAATGAAATATCTGAAACTCCAAGAGAAAAGAAAAGAAAAGAGAACTATCTAAGAAAATAAAACTCAATATGAATGGGTGATTCTAGTATCTCTACTAGGGCTATGGACGCTTGACTGGCAGTAGAGCAATGCCGTGAGAAAACTAGAGGTATCTCTGTCAGAGCTATGGACGCTTGACTAGCAGTGGAGCAATGCCCAAGATATCATTGCACAACACCTAAAGGGAATCAAATCATGTAGTTCAAATCTTGCACATTATTGTTCAAAAGATGAGGAAAACTTTGTAAAAGGTGATGCACCATCAAGCACACACATAGATTCAGGGGTAGCCAGTGTTGATTTACATTTGAGATTCTAGCTCAACCTTGGTTGTTAAAACTGACCTAACTGGAGTTGTGATGTACATAAACCAGGAGTTATAGGTAGCTGAATCCTTCGGTTTCTTGAAAATGGTTAAACCATTTTTCTAGCCAAGTCACCAATTGTTATGCCTTGCATAACCACCCCATTTTAAACTTGTTTAAAATAGGTCCCCCCCTTTTTTTTCTATTTTGTTTCCTTTGGCCTTTTGCTTTTTGCCTTAGGAATTTTCTGTTTTGTTCTGGCGGACACAGAACGTGGACCGAAACCGAACTTTGGAACTTTTCTAGGTTCCAGGTTCCGGTTCTGGTTCCGCCGGTTTCCATTGTTTGTTTGTCATCTTTTGTTTTGGTGGGCGCGGGATGCGGAACAAAAATGAACTTTGGAACTTTTTCTAGGTTCCAATTCTATTTCCCCTTCCAGTTCAGGTTCCACCGGTTTTCTTTCTTCCTCTTCATTTGTTAGTTTGGCAGAAGTAGGACGCAGACCGAAACCGAAGTCTGGTACTTTTCTGAAGTTCCAGGTCTAGGTTCCATTTCGGTCCTGGTTCCACTGAACTCGTTTGTTTTGCCTTTTGTTCCGATCGTTTGTTCGTGGGGTGTTTTCTTCCCTTCCTTTTTCCTTTTTCGTCCTTTTTTCATCGTTTCTTTGTGTGTTGTCAGAGGCGGAGCCGGGATGGAAACCGAACCTAGAATTTGGAGAAAGTTCAGGGTCGGGTTTTTGTTCTGCTTCCACCCCCGTTGTGGTTCGCCTAGGATCAGTTTTTCGTTCTGATCCTGCTTGCGTTCATTCGTTTGTTGCTTGTGTTTGGTCTCTTTCACGGGGCCGAGTTCGGGAAGGATTTGGGATATGGAGTTGTTACCAAGTTTAGTTTCCTCATCTGGTTCCGACTCTGCCCCCACCCTGCTGCGGTCCCTGGTTACTTTGCTTTTTGCGGACGCGGAGCCAGAATGTTGGATGAACTTGGAAATGTTGGTTATTTCCATGTTTTGTTCCTGTTTCGACTTCGGTCCCGGTTCCATTTTCATTTTAGGATCCGCCCCCACCGGTATTAAATGTAAGTATGTTTCTGGTTCAGATTTGGTTCTGCCTCCGCTAGAGTTGAGTTTCTTTTTGCTAAGTATAATTGAATGAAAGATATATGAAGGGTAGGATGAATGGTGATGTTTTCTATCCTTTAGAGGACTAATAAAGGCATTGTTTCGTAGGATTAAAGCAAGTCGGGAGCATCTAATGCCGCTCCACAAGAAGATCAGCCCGCGGAAAGGTTCTAGGCCAAGAGGAAAGCGTTAAGGGAGGAGGTCACGAGTCTTAATGATGAACGGTACGTTCAATGGCAAGAGTAGGTGGACGTAAATGACAATACCCCTAGAACATTCAAAGAAGCTTTGCGGGATCAATTTTCGAGGTCGAGGATGAAACGCGTGAAGTTTTAATGGGGGACATGAGGGTTGTGAGTTAATGATGGTGGTTGTAAAAGATCTGGAAACCATGCCTAAGAGCGATCTTTCACCGACATGAACATAGTGCACGCATTTAATGCATCGTTGAATTTGTTCAAACCCTTTTGGAACCGACTCATTTTTGTAAACCCTAAAACAGGGCAGGCGCTTTTGGCGCGCATGTATAAATATGGCACTTTTGCCTCTTTGTAAAGGATCCAGATCTTTTTCTTTTTGATCTTCTTCTCTTTGGGTTAAGAATTAGCAAGTTAGGGTTAGAAGATAGAAAAATTCGAGAGCAGAAGTAGAGTAGGAGTCAAGTTCAGCAGGAGGAGGTGATGTATCTTCCATATTTTCTTAGTATATCTGGAGATGATTCGAAGACATGGGTTTTTTGTACACTGGTGATCTTGCCATATTTGTAAATGTTGTTTATCTGTTTCACCAATAGTAGAAGCAACCAGATTTAAATCTACTTCATATTGTGCTCCAGAATGGTATTTATCTTGGGTTAATTATTTGATTTGGAAAGCTTTCAAGGAATGAAATTTTATCTTATTTTTTGTTTAAATGATGATTTGCAATCTACAGTTGAAGTTTGCACTGTGAATGAATGAAATTGTGTATTAATTACAAGTTAATTTTATTCTGCAGTTTTAGTTTAGGAATTCCTTGGAAGGTAACAAGTCTGATTAGTTGGATGAATCAACATTCTCTTCAGTTTAAAAGATATCTTTTTCTGTTTCTTTAAAACCACCAGTTAAAGTAGGTTTAAATATATGTTTGATCTTATAATGATCCAGAAGCTCGAAACCAGCAGGCCCCTTGAACATTACAGCCATATTGACCACTTCGTGAAACAACAACATTGTGAACCAACATCAAAGACCTTGGGAGGTGATCAGTTTGATTACTAATTGTCTTTTTCTGGAGAGGTGAGATATTTCACTTTTATCTTACCTACATGTTGTGGGTCAACTTGGCACCATCAACATTAAGGTGGTTAGACATATAAGTTTTTATATTTTTTAAAATTTGTAATAAAAAATTCATAATTAATTATTTACTTGGAACTTTTTAAAAAAAAAATATGCATCACATCGGGACATGAGTCCTCTACTTATATCTAAAATACTATAAAAAAATATTATCATTTTATTGTGGTTGGGGTTGTCAGACAAACACTTACTTCTTATTTTTCCCCTGAAATTTAAGTACTACTGCATTGAAATTTCAAATTTTCACCAAATATATATATTTTTAAATAAACCTAGTAGTTTAGAAACTACATTCAATTTGTTACAGATTCTATTCTTACATATTTTTGAAATAATATAGATAACTTATTCAAATTTTTACGTCAAGTTTCCTAACTCTGATTTTTCTAAATTTTCACCATTGAAGGGCCTGTTTTTTCCATGATGATCCTGCACATACCCAATAGATAATTCCATGAAATGTGGATAACCCACCTAAAGTGGAACTATCATGCCATGATAAGTGGAGATAAAAATGTGATAACTAGATCACACCACAAAGAGTGGGATTTCTCCTACACACATTTCCCTAAGTGTCCCAATCATATCTCTCAATGTATGCACAAACCTAGATGCAAGATGCAAATAACTAGGTGTCACAAGTGCAAACTACAATAATATGCATTCCCTAAGTAAGCTTAAGTAAAGTGTAATAAGTAAAATACTTATTTACACCAACAACTGGAAAAGATTTTGGATCATAAGGGCTACTATCCAAAGTAGACAAAGGGAGTTGACATCGTGGAAGATATCAGACAAATAACCTTGCAACATAACCTCTAGCCTTAAAAGTTGCTTGAGGACAAGCAAAAAGCATAGTTCAAGGGAATGATGAGCTTAAATAATAGCTAGTTTTCTTTTAATAAGTTCATGACTTTGAGTATTTCAACCTGCCAAGTTCACAGACAATCCTAATACTTATACATGTTTTATTCTTTCATGCATCTTAAACCAGACTTTAGTATGTGGAAATATAATTATGATATGATTGTATTTGAATGTGTGGATGTATGAATGTTCATGAAATTTAGTATGATTTTATGCTTGACTTATGATTGTTAATGGTGTGTATGTTTTAAGATGAAACTAACAATTTGCAACCAAGGAGAACTATAACCTACAAAAATTGGATTTACATCCCACAAAATAGGACCACAACCAATTGCAAGGGATAAGCTAAAATGCTTGAAACACGAAACTCCAAGAAGGAATGAAGATGACCATTGAATGGTCAACTCTGAGTCCTCACTAGCACTAAATAAGATGAAAGGAAGAAGGAGTCTACTATGAGTGGGAAAGCTTAAATGACATGACCGTTTGCATAGAGCATGCCTTTGTCATACCATTACGATAGAGTTATAGGTTGAATTCTCTTCTTTTATATTTTTCAATTATGGTTATTAGTACACAAACTAGTCCTCTCCCTATTCTTGAGGGAGAGTGGATGTATGCATTTATGTTATTTTTTTAGTTCTTACAGTGAATAAAACTCCTCCCACACTTATATATTGGGATTGATGGTTGAGGAGAAAATATAGTTTTAGTTCTAGTTTTTGATTGTTTTACCAGACAATACTTCATTGTTGTTAGTTTTATGTTATTTAGTTGTAATGGATATGTATCTTTGAATGGGAAATATTCTTAAGATTCTTTTCAGACTGTAATAAGTTAAGTTCTTATGCAATAAAGGAGTTTAGTTATTGTCATGATTTTTTGATCAGTAGTGTGTATTTGATATCTCTTGTGGGCGCAACAACTCGAGCAAGGGCCATTTGAGGTACTGCCAACCCATCCTATTTTCTGCATTAGGTTAGATGTTATATTGTTGTATCCATTGATCTGAATTCTCACTTATATATATGTGAATTCCATGAATGATGTACTTTAGTATGAATTAAATTCTATAGCATATGTTGAGTTAGTCTTTGGAGAAGTTAGAAGTCAGAAGTCAGTAGTGTTAGTTAGTTGCAAGTTTAGATTCAATAGTTAGTAGTTACAACGTTAATCAAAAGGTACTCGTAGCATAAGCAATAGATTCATGTTATTTCCCCTATTTTGCAATTTGATGGTTTACTTTCCTTTCCAACCTTTATAGATTTTATTACATGTGTGACCACCTATGTTTCATTGATATAGGGCATAGTTAGGATCCTTGAATACATATATAGTGCCAACATTGTCAAAAGCTTACAAGCTCTGATTGATAGTTTAATGAATCCTTTATGAGAGTTTTGTTGATTATCTAGAATACTAAGAGGGGGGGGTGAATCAGTATTCTATTAAACCATTTAGCTACAAACCACCCAATTAATAAACCACATATAACTACAAAAAGGAATGAACACATTGCAATGGACATGACACCACAAGACACATCAACACACCAGATTTTTACATGGAAAACCCAATGTGGGAAAAACTATGGTGAGGATTAGCTCACAATATAATACATCTAGATATAGAATATTATAGGGCTCATTTCTAGGACTCACTATCCTTAGAAAGGCTCACAACCAAAGTACAAAAGATATGGCTAACCGCCAAGATATAAATAGATGTGGCTCACCGCCAAAAGTATGAATTGATGGTATACACCTTATGTGCTGAGTTCAGCTCCAATGAGGCTCTAAATGAAAGGTACTGCTCTGCACAATAGTCACACAATGATTCTGATCCAATCCTTGACTTATCCCACAATATATTGCTTGCATCTGATAGATAATTTAGGCTTGCATATTTCCCATCATCTTCACACATATTCCATCTCTTCCTTATTCTTATATATATACAAGTATGTCTCATACATCAATTAGGTCAGTCTAATTGGATGTACACAAACTAATCAAAATAGCTCTTGTCAACACCAAATAAAATTCAAAACTTTTATCCATATGGTGTGTCATATCAATTCGACATAGATTTGTAAGGGATCCAACTAACATAATTAATCTTCTTAATGCATGCGATATATTAGGTTGGCCAGGAATAGGACCTAATCACAGAAACTTCAAAAAAACACAAACACTTCCCAAGGTGAACATTTCCTAGATCCGACATTACTTCAGTTTCTCATCACATTATCAACAGAGAGATCACCATTAGAACCACAATATTTGAATGTTATTTTTAAGAAAATGAAGTCTCCCACATTGGCATACTAAATAGAGAGACAATTTGAGTATACAGAGTTAAAATCTTCCATTGATAAATTTTTGTACACAACATAAACTTCCCAAGATTCTGGATAGAGCTAAATGAAGAAGTTATAATAATGATATTAAGAGAGCATAGTCATATCTCTTGCGATGAGTTTCAGACTAAAAACCAATGCACTGGGTTATCAATAAAGAACACTTCTGATAAAGGTAAGCTTTTGGTATACCAAACAAGCTTCCCACACTGTTGCCATAATGTTGACATCAATGAAAACACAAGAACATGCAAAACAACCTATATTCACTTCATGCTCATGTTGCAAGGCTTCGTATTTCCAATAGGTTTAGTGAATTGTTCAGTTAGGAACCTATCCTATGAATTGTGTGTCCACTCATGAATACCAAGTTGACTAAACATTAGAAAGTCCTTACAATGACATTACAAATCCATGGTGAGGGTCTTGAAGTTGACATAAGTGTTTTTTTAAAGAAGGAATTCAAGAACATAAGGAATTCTAGTTTATTTTTTGTTGATATAATTGACCTCAAAGTGTGTGTGTGGGTAGCTAGAGAATAAGGAATATGAGTTGATATTTTCCTAGAAAAATATTATTTATCTTAGGAGGACAACTATCAAAAACTTTCCTTCTATCATTGCCATGTTGCATGACAATATGTTGAACAAAAGGGTCCAAATGGAAGATGAAGGCCCTAGAAAAAGAACTCACTCTAAATAAGCATCTAGAAGGATAAAGAAGTCGTTGATCTAGAAAATGAGGTTCTAGAGAAATATTTAGGGTTCCTTTGGGAAGAATGGCATACAATTAATGTATTGAAAGAAATTCCTTTTATTTAGCTTTCTAGGCTATCCATATGCTTTGGGTCCATTATTTTGTAGGTTTTTTTTTTGTTTGTTCTTGTTGTGGATTTCCATCTCTTGTAGAATTTAATTATTTGTTGGTTCTATGTTTGGAACTTTAGCCTTGTTTTTAGATCCCATTGTTAAAAGGGTTTGGGCACTTTTGGAAACCCACCTTTACCTATAATATCAAAAAAATTCAAGTCTCCAACTTTCTTGGAATGGGAAGCTTGAATGCCCATTAGGAGTTAAGGGATATTATTATAGTATTATTCTTTAGATTATGTTCATTCATTGTTGCAATGGAATTAACTGAGGGACATTATAAAAGGAGTCAAAGAGGGAGAGTTATGGAGCATCTTTTCCAAGAATGGTTATGACAATGCGTTTAGTGCACTCATGGAGTGCTTAGGAAATATAAATTGGGTTTAATGGATTCTTATGATGAAATTTATGATACATCAATGTATAAGAGGATTTAATTTTTATTTTGGAGATCCCTATCATCTAGCAAGAGTTATGAGATTTTTTACCATTATATTTTAAGACCGTGTTTAGGCCCATGGTGGTTTTCTAAGGTTCCTTAAGTCTATATATTTAGATATTGGAATGGAGAAGATATGGTTATTACACAAGTACTCTCACACCTCTAGAATGTTGTCATACTAAAGTAGATTGTATGAGTTGTATTGATGTAATTGTTTCTAGTTGATTAATACAAACTCAATATTTCTTTTGGAGGTGAAGTTTTTTCTCAAGAGAATTTCTCCACACATATCCAATGCCATGTTTTTATTTTTTTATAATTGCTATTATTCATGCTTATTCATGTTATATTTTTAATTTTAATGGTTAAACACATATATCTCCAATTGGGTTAATCAAGTTTATACACTTTAAGTTTATACTTTCATTATTATTGTTCATTGGTTTTCTCAACAAGTGGATCCCAATGACTCTCTTGGGACACAATTTTCAAGGTTTATTGTAGATATTTCCTTGGGTGTAACAATGCATCATAAAGATAGAAGAAAAAAATGTCTCTGAGTGGGAAAGGACGTGTTGGGTGTTTTTTGAAAAATTCTTGAGGGAAGCAGCGATGGTGATGAGGATTTGGAGGATGTTTTTGCAATTTTGCAGCTGCATGTTGGTTGTTTTACTAACTTTTGTTGTTTTCCCCTGGTGGGTTTTGTGCTTGATGTTTTGGACGTCTTCTATGCTTCGTCTTGTCCCTGGTTTGACTTGTTTGGGAATCCTCTGAGGTACATGGCTGGATTAAGGTTAGGGATTCTGGTCCCTCCCTTGTCCAACATGCTTCTTATTGTCTTATTCTTTGCCTTCTTTGGAAGGGTGGGGGTTGAGGATGTCTTTTACCTCTTGTTCTCAACCTTTGGGGGGTCGGGCTATTGCTTGAGCTTTCCTAGTAGCTCATCTTTTGGCGCGTGCTTCTGGTGCTTCTTCATGGTGGCTCTATCTTTCATTGCTTTCTTGTTTTGCCTCTTTTCTGAGGTTGTTGGGGTTGGCTTGGTGCTTGGGAAGTATGTTATACTGTTAAGAAACTGTTAGGCTCATTTTTGTCTATATTGAGTGGAAGTTCTGCTATAGTCCAACTGCTATAGGTGATTTGTGGCCTGGTTATTTCAAGCAGTCTTTTGACTTAGGACTAGTTCTTTTCCTATGTGTTCTGTTGCTCCTAGTTGTGGTGCTAGGTTTGGGTTGTTATCTATCTTTGACTTAGGATTGTTGTTGGTCTTAAGTGTTCAGTCACTCCTAGTTTTTGGTGACCAAGTTTTGTTTGTGTTTTTGCTATTCTACTGCGGTGTCTTCGTTGGTACCATTTCTCTATTTCGTTGTCAAAGTTTGAGACTTTGTTGTTTGGAAGTGTCCTCTTAGCTTTGTAAAATGTTCTTGGTCCTTTCAAAAACCTTGCTTACCTTATCAAAAACAAGTGGATCCAACATAATGAGAAATAGTTGGGCACCATTGATACGTTTAAAGGAAAGAGGTTCTTTAAATAACTTATTCATATACATTTAAAGATTTGTAGGACCTCCTTAAGATTTAGTGAAAATACTGAAATAGATTAGACATGATTTCTCTCTCAAGACTTTTGATAAACAAGTCACGATCTATATTTAAGCCCCACTCCCTCTCCTTCTCAAGCTTTCAACACCTTTCTTAAATATTGAAGGTGGCATAATTCTCATAGTATCCATTTATTTTCCCTAAAATCCATCTCCTCTCTTTTTCTTCCTCCTCTCTCTATTGCCCAAAGATTCAATGTTAAATGACATTGTAAGTGGTCTTGCAACCAATGGTTGAAGCTCAATAACAAAGTTTGGATGTCAAAAGTTCATGCTCAATCTTTTTTTTTTTTGCTTAGAAACTACTCCATGCAAAACTCCCCATTGATGGTTTTCTATATTTTTCTTCACATCACCCCCTGATGTTCTTTCTATTAAAATCACCAATCCTCTAAACAAGTGTTTTGGTATTGTTGACACACGTATCAAATTTGGAAATCTTTGATGACAAATTTTCCTACCATGTTCCTACACAAATGGTTATATAATACTCCATTATTTGATTTCTTTGTATCTAGTAATATAACTTCTAAAACTTGTAAACAAGTTATTGTCAAGGTTATTTGGAAATTTAGATGTATTGCAATATTTCTAGATATTTTTTATTTGATAAAGTTTGAAATGCAATTATTCTACTCTAATCTCTTCCTCACTATGAAAAATTTATCATTAATTATGTGGAAACACTAAAAAGCTAGCAAAGATCTAAATAAGCAAATAAATAATCTTAATAATCAGCTCAAAGCCTTAGGAAACAAGAGTAAAGGCATGCCTCAAAGACTAAAAAACCATGGAAGAGATTCTTCCTCATTGTCTACTCTCAACAACACTCTCCCAAATGAGAGTCGTATCAACATAACCATTTATCATTACCTCAAGAATGTTTAGACCATTGTTAACGACATAATAAATATTAATGAAGTTGATACTAAATGAAAAGTTATATCAAAAGTTATATCAACAGAGCCATTTATTATTACCTCAGGAATGTTTAGACCATTTAAACATTAAAGGGGTTGATTCTCTATGACTAATGCTTGAAGAATCTGATTTGTAACTATTGCAGCTCCCTTAATAGCTTGAGTACACTATTCTGGTTGGCTAGGTACAAGTTTATTCTTAGCATATAAAAATAGCTTGAGCACACTATTCTAGTTGGCTAGGTACAAGTTTAGTTTCACTATATTTATATAGTGGCAGCTCCAAGTATGTTTGTCTCTAAAGTTGCCCATTTTCTAATTTGGTTTGAATATGTTTAGATCTTATCTTTGTACTTGTAATTCTAATCTACTGCCAATTTTTAATTTAAGCTTAATTCAATATAAAATGCAAAGGTGGATAAGACAAAGAAAATAATTGCTGATTTAGGTGAACACGATACCTTTATTTTGTCCTATACCATTGATAGACTAAATATATGGGTGAGTGACTTTTTTTAAAATGTTGAATTTATCCTAAAAGAAGGAAGGATAAGATGTTTAGAATTTAGTATTTGGTATTTGAAAGAGAGACATATTAAAAAGCATATTCTATTAATTTGGACATTCGCAAAAGTCATGCCCATCTTACAAGATAAAATCGAATCGACATTGATTAGCATTGAAAACAAACAAAAGACATGACCGTTGTAAGAAAAATAAAATTGAAGAGTCAAAAAGGCTTTCTAAGACTAATAAAAGTTTTACGCAAACAGAAATATTCTTGGATTAGTAAGAATAATCAACTAAAGTGTGACGTATACTTTGGAATTTAAAGGCATTTTGAAAACTTCATCCACTCTTTGAAATTAAAAATAGATAAAGTTGGACTATGGATTGTGAAGAATTCTATTAGAAATTATTGTGCTTACTGAAAGAGGGTGTAATCTTGGACAAAGTCAAGTTTTTTCTATGCTTTTATTTATTTGTTTATAGATATTCATGTATCTTTATTAAAAATTAAAAAAAAAAATTTAATTTTGATATTATTTATTTTAATTATGTATTAGTCATGCATAGTTATTATTATTTATGTGTTTTTAATATATTAAAAAGAAAAATCAAGGTCTTAAGTTTTTTATATCATATATAAAATGATTAGAATGTTTTTAAAGTATCAAAAGTTCAAAAAAATAGAGAAAATTACACACAGACTATAGTAAACAAGATAATATAGAAGACACTTCAAATAGATGAGCTTAAATCGTGAATATTTATCAAAGCACCCCATTCATTTGTCAATAAAATAATTTATCCTCCCAATCATTAGTTTTTACAAGTCCAGTGTCTTATGTAACCATTATATATTTGTTGCCTATTTCAATCCAAGCCTCTCTTATGTTTTGGATATTTCACAAGCACAAGACTAACCTTGTAGTTGTGAACTTGACCCTCAAGTTATCAAAATTCAAATTCAAAATTTCGTTTGAATTCTACCCATTCCTTCCTCGCCTAAATCTAAATTCACACACTTTTGTGCAATTTATTGTTATGTCCTTGTATTTTAAAGGCATTCAATTCCATTGATTTGTACATCTCCCCATTCTTCAATTATAATTCCATATCATCTACTACTAATAAAAGAAATACTTTAATTTGATTCTCTCAAATGAATATAGATCTACATATTTATTATATGAACATTTACACTACTAAGATTTGCTATCTTTGATCTTTTACACACATTTTTGGTGGTTGATCTATGTGAACATGCCCACTTGTGAATAATAACAATTCTTCACATGTAAGATTAATACCACTTGTCCCAAATTTTAGAAAATGCAAAGAAGTAGAGGTGAATGAAGCAAATCCAAAAGCATAAGAATATAGAATGCTACATCATTTCCATGAGTGTATTAAATTTCTATAAATTTGGATTTGACCTTGATCCATAAAATCAATCTACCATAGTGTAGACAAAATTATCATTTTCAATCTAAGTTGATCTATGTCCATATGTTTGCGTCTTATTGGATTATCCTAGAATAAACTTAGGAAATTTTTAGTATCACTTACACATTTTTTGGTGAACCTAATTTCTCCTACACAATTTATCTTTCATCTAGTGTTTCTCATTCATATTAAGATTTTCAATTATAATAAAATTGAGTTATCATGTATTTCTAGGGATACATAAAATGAATAAAAGAAGGGAGCATATCAAGTCTTGGTATGTCACAATATAGATGAAAAATTAAAAAATGGGTCAACATAAAGAGGGATGGTGAGTTCCTAATGGTTTATATCATTCATAGGTTTTCAATAATTAGAAACAAGAATGAATAAAGATATAAAAAGTCAACACAAAGAAATAGGAACATGATAAGTAAAATAACACATCACATCAAACACTCTCTCTAATAGTTTATGGCATAGTAACTCATCACATGGAAGGAGGCTATATTCAAAATAAGAATATTATGTATAAAATAGGCTTCAAGAGAAGAAACACAATGAATCTATGGTGTGTTGAACACCCTAAATATTGAGAGGGGGGGTGAGTTAGTATTCCCACAAAACATTTAATTACCAACCATCCAATTGACATAGCATACTTAGAAATTAATATAAATGGAAGCATAAACAACCCATAACACATGCAACACATGAACACCAGAATTTTAATGTGGAAAACCCAAGATGGGAAAAGCCATAGTGAGGATTAGCTCACAATATAGTATGACTGGTCATAAAATATTACATAGAGGCTCACTACTAGAAGGACTCACTATCCAAGTGAACTCACTATTGTTAGAATTGTGAAACAAGCACAAAACCACGAGCCACAGGATCAAACAACAAACAAAGACGCCTTCCACACAAGAGATCTGCAAACAAGAATTGCTATATTCATCAATAAGGAAAAGCTACAAAAGAGTCTTTCAAGAAGATAAGAAAGCTCTAGATATTCTCCGTGTGATATTTACAATAAGGGTTGAATGCTTATAAAAGCAAAGCCCTAAATGAGAAAGGGATCAAATCATGAAAAGTTTCAACATCACATGAGATGAGACATAATGATCTAATATTAACTCAACTAATAAAGCATTCCTAAGTTTAGCTAAAGTGTGTGAGAATAAATTAGACTAATAATCAATTAAAGATTAATTAATTATTAGCTAATGCATGATAAATCTAACACCTCCCTTTAAGATGAACTTATGGAGTAGCTAAAAACCCTAAAATGAATGCAAGATGGGTCTCAACAAACAAGGCCAAGTAAGGTACCCATGTACAAACAAAAGATCTCTATAATGTGGAGAAACAAAGAAAACCTCATGGGAAAATCTCCACTCCAAAAAGAGATGAAATCCAAGTGAAGGACTGAAGAAGCCTCCAAACAAGGTAGGCTGTCCCAAAAAATAGGAACAAAGGAACATCCAAAAGCATGAAGAAGCTGCAAACACTGTCAAAGAATGACTGTTGAAATGTTGAAAGAAGAACCTCCACTGAAACATATGATGATCAAGATCAAGAAGACATGAATTTGCATGAGTGCCCTCAATGACACTACTCAAATCTGATGGAAAACCAAGAAAAAACATCTAGAACTCGAAGATACAGATGGCACAAGTACCAATAGTCCGAAGAACTAATCAAGTGAAAATGGAAGGTCGCCTCCAAAAATAGGAATGCAAGAGTGTCCATATGGTAAGTGCTCCATCTCATTGAAATGCATGGGTGACCAACCACTACATTCGCCTAGTACATAGGAACAAATACTGTATACATAGCTCACTCCAATGCAAAACCAAAGAACCATTAACACCAACAGTAGAAACCCCCCCATAATGTTGACAAGGGAGAGGTATGACAGGTACACTGAAACTAAATGCCTGAAAGTAGTGCATGAAGAGGAACCAAGAACATTTGAAGGTGCAGTCATGAAAGTACAAGCAGATATAAAGGATGTGAAAACAAAAGTCACTTACACATGAGAAAGGTATGAAGGAAAAAAAAGGAAAACATCAACCCACATGGCACTTTATATCATAGTGTGAGTATAATAAGGCACAAAGTGATGTGCAAGATCCCATAATACATATGCAATACAAAGGAACTTTATCTTAGTGTGTTTACAAAAATCATAAGTGCTTACAATGGAAGCTCAGAATGTCATAAAAGACATGAGACTTGAAATACATGAAGAACAACCAAAATCGAAGCAGCCCGCATAAACAAAAAGTTTCTAGGAGCTAAAATGTCCAAGTAATTCACTAGAGTGCAAAAACACAAAAATATGAATAAAATGTACCTAGAGAATAATCTAGAAAAAATACATAGATGGAACTGAAGAGCTCTGAAAGATAGTTCCAACGCCACTTGAATCGTGAAAAATGGTGAAACTGCTCAAAATTTACGAGCTCGAGAATGAAAAGAGCTCCTTTGACTTCAACTGACTATAGAATGCACTAGAAGAAAAATGAAGTGATGATACCCACACCACTAGAAAGTTGACATAATCAACTTTCCGACAATATCTTGTTTGCTGAAAAATGATATCGTATGCCCAAGTTATGACCAAAAGAAAAAAAACACCCCTTTTGGGGCACAAAGGGGGTCAAAGGGGCCATGAGCAATTGACATCAACATGACGTCAGTGGAATATTCCCCATAGATAGAAAAAAATATCATCCTCCCTTGCAAAAAAATGACAAAAAATGAACGAAATATTCCATAAGGATTCTTCGAGTTGGAAAAACTCTACCTACCAGAAAAACCAGCCACTCGCTGGAAAAAGTGAGGTTGTTGCTAGAAGAAAAAAGCGCCCGTGAGAATCTTTAACCTACCAGAAATATGAGTAGTTGTCGGGAGTAAACAACTAGCAATTTTAAGTTTTTGGGGGATCTGCCAGTGAAACAAGAGCACCGGTCGATTGAAAACACCAGTGCAGGTACATAGGGCCTGTAGGCCTACAGTTTGCAGGTACTTGTGGGTGCCTTTAATAAATGCACCCCTTTTTTCTAAAAAATATGCCCCTGAAGCTTTTTTAAAAATATCTTTTTAATATTTTTTTGATTTTTATAAAATTTCTAGAATATAAGAAATTTAAAAAATAAAAAAAGCGCATATTTTTTTTTAAAAATATTTCGATCCATGTGCACAGGAGTTTGTACAGGGGCCGTACGGGTCCCTGTACAATTTTTTTTGCCTTAGAAGCCAACTTCACCAAATTTGACAATTTGACAGGCAATCTTAAGGTTATTGGGCCTTTTGAGTGCGATGGTGATGTTTGTTTCGGCTCAAAATGCTCCAAAATTGCAGCTATCCTCTGGATCTAGAAACAAAGCAACTACTTCAAAACCTCGTAGATTTGATGTTAGGAATCGAAATCAGGTGAAACAAAAGCCAATTTTAGCTTTCTCAACAGCTTTGGATCCAACGATGAGGTCCTTTTCACACAAAAATGCTTCAAAAAATGCCCACCTCCAAAATTTGCAAAGGAAGAAAAGGGGATTCAGATTTGAAGCCTACAACCCTTGTTGAAGAAGAAAACCTCATAAATTGAGAAGAGGTTTGTTGAATCCACGCTCTGATACCATGTTAAAATTTTGAAACAAGCACAAAACCGTGAGCCACAAGATCAAACAACAAATAAAGATGCCTTCCACAGTAGAGATCCACAAACAAGAATTGCTATATTCATCAACAAGGAAAAGCTACAGAAGAGTCTTTCAATAAGATATGAAAGCTCTAGATATTCTCCATGAGATATTTACAATAAGGGTTGAATGCTTATAAGAGAAAATCCCTAAATGAGAAAGGGATCGGATCATGAAAAGTGTCAACATCACATGAGATGAGACATAATGATCTAATATTAACTCAACTAGTAAAACATTCCTAAGTTTAGCTAAAGTGTGTGAGAATAAATTAGACTAATAATCAATTAAAGATTAATTAATTATTAGCTAATGCATGATAACTCTAAAAATTATTCACAACAAAGAGTGAGACAAGAAAAAAGGCTACACAACCAAGTTTTGAATTGATACAAAATGCATTTGTCATATGTTGAGTTAAGTTCCTTTGAAGCTCAAGATTTTGATCCAAAACACTTTGCTTGATACAAATTTCTACTCTGAATTATATTCACATATCCTTTTCTCAATCTTCTATAAAAATTTTCTTTACTGCTTGCATTCAGATCACATTACTAGCACACCACCATCACCACACTAAATCTCAAAATGATCTTCTATATATATACATGAGTGTCATTGCAAACACTAACTAGGTTGACCTCAATAGATGACACCAAGGGGAATGTAAAATGTGCCTTGTTGGCACCCAATTCAAATTCAAATACCTTCGCACCACAAACCTGTGAGATATAGGTCAATATGGACCTATAATAGCTCCTTCTTACATTCACATTATAATTTCAATCTCCACAACCTTTTACATATTTTAGGTTAGGCATAAGACCTAAAACATAATATGCCAATTGATTATCACACACAAAACACGTGGAACTCAAAATGTCATGCTAGTTAGAAATATTAACCAAAAGACACCTATAAACATCATCCCAAAATTGTAAGGCCAAGCACACACTCGCGAAAAAGTGCAAATAGAAAAGTTCATGCACATTGCATTGAAAAATGGGAACATTCTACATACAAAACTTCTGTCATATGCAAATCTTAAACCATTCATACATACTAGCTGAAATTCTAGAATGAGGCACTGATATCATCCACAAAAAACATATTGGAATCATGAAAAGGGATCAAAAAATGAGATGAAATGATAACTAGTCTACGAAGGCCTCAGGGAGCAAAAACTATTGACACAAAAACATAGCAGAAGTACTTAACTAAGAATCAGTTCAACTGAGCAGAGTATTCTTCATACCACCATGTAGCATTGACATCAATGAAAAAACATTTATTCTTCATTCTTTCAACAATCTCCCCCTTTTTCATTGATGGAAACCTTTGCCAACATTTCTTCTCCACACATCTCTTCCCCTTTGACATCAAGGGCATAGGGTGCATACACACAAAAACTTATATCAACCATATGTACAAACTAAACTTTGAAGTAATTGACTCCCCCTTAGAAAAATCTCCTAATACATCCACATATGTATAGAGAGATCTGACAAACATGAATGAGCTAAAACAAAAAATAGTTAGCCCGAAGATGTTGACCCAAGATTTTGTAGCATAGCTTTCCAAACAGGATTTCCTTCTTCCCAACTTCTTTTTTCTGCAACAAGCAACCTATGTAAAGTATCAAGCTCCATCATGGCATCTCCTCCTTCTTCCACAGTGCTAGGGTTAAGATTTATCTATGAAATCCTGTCAGCACTGGCTAGGGCACATGAAATAGGTATGTGATGTGATTGTACATAGTCCCTTAGCTTTCCAAGTTTCTTGATAATCTTTTCTTTCTAGGTCTGCAAGGTAAGGAATTTGTCATGTAGATCTACTATAGCAGATTAGGTATGATACTTTATGTCTAGTGCCAGATCATAGTCATTTGATGCTTTGGAAATCTAAGACTCAATCAAGTCCATTTCAACTTTTATACCTTGTGTGGCTTTTGGCCACACAATGCTGTATAAAATCAATATTTTTGCCTCATCCTCATAGTCATCTACCTCTTTCAGACATTCTTTAATCTTAGCATGGTTTGATGCACATTTTTATATAAGCCTTGTTATAGCCTCTATTTCCATTTGTCTTTCAAATTGGAGGCATAACCTCTAAAAGAATCAACCAACAATATGAAGTTCTCCGTAGAAGATACTGAAGTCTCAATATTAGTACTTGGAGTGATTTCTTGTAAGACTTTCATCGCTTCTTCCATCAACTCATTACTCTTTTGGAGTGTTTCAAGAATTTATTTTCTTGTTGATACATTTAACACATCACTTAGCTACATCTTATGCTCAGGGGGCATCTTACTTAAGTCACCAGTAGGCAATTGCAACAATTGTGAAGATACTTATGATTGGAACCATTTCTGACCGAGTAGTAGACTCTTTATAGGATCACTAGAGGATTTTCCAGTGTTCTTGGGTAACTCTCCAGATTTCTGCTCTTCTTCATTCTTTCCAGAGTTAGTAACTTCTTCTTTATCAAAGGGCTTATCTTTATCTTTGTCCATGTCTTCCTACTCTCCTTCATCTTTTCCTTTTTCTCCTTGCTCACCTTCTTCATTTTTTTCTTTCTCTTCTTCCTTTTCATCATTACTTCTACCTTTGTCTTCCTCATTTGTCTGTCTTTGCTCATTTTCTGCTTTGTGCATATTACCTTCACTAGTGCCATGTTCTGTATTTTTCAGAGAAATAGATAACTCAGGGTTTTTTGAATTTTGTTTCCCATAGTGATACGAGTGTCAATCTTCACAGTTTCCTCTCCACTCACAGTCTTTCTTTCCACATCATGCATATCTTGATCATTTTCTTGCATAGGTTCTTCCATGTCTAAAAAAGTATTATCTAAAATTTCATCTTCATCATCACTACTTTCTTTTTCTAAAACATTTCCCTTGCTAGAGGAATAAACAAGAATCATCTCAATTTTTTGTGTAATCTCAGTAACCTTCTCTTCAGTCTCCTTTTGTATTTTCTCAATTTGATCCCGATCTTTCCCATGAGAAGTGTTATCCTTCACTTTGATCTAAATTATTTTATGCAAACTCAAACTAGTGTGGCCTTATTAGCTTTAGATATGGAGAAACTAATCTTCTCTACAACATCTGATTTGATCTTTTCTCCTAATGTAGTGAATGCTTCTCTCTTTTCTAGTATAACCTTCCATACCTTCCATACATCATTTGTGGCATTTTTCTTGATATACTCCATATCAACTTCAACAGTGACAATATATTTGATGATAGCCACAATTATGGTAGCTCCATTTCCTCATTTTCATTTTGATACATGATAGCAGTTTCTTTCAACATCTTGTTATGAAAACACCTTCAAATAGTGCATTTAGGTTCATTGGGCTTGGAGGATTCTCTAGAGTAGACTTTGTTCTCTTCCTCTTCTTCTTCGGATCATCGGATTCAGGATTCTTTTCTTTCTTTTCTTTTTTCTTGTCTATCCATAAGTAGCAATCATGTATTCTACTTAGTTCCATTCTTACAAACTTATGGGCATCATCATAGGTGAAATTTGGAAACAACTGCCAAACATCCAAATTTTTTTCCACTAGGTTTTTATATTCGGGCTTGATTTGATTATCATTTCTAGTTAACTCATTTATCCATGGATCGACGAGTTTCACATGATTATATTCTTCCATTTTTATGTGAATAAAAGCCCTAGTCTCCTCAGTAGGCAAAACCTTGTTTGGTATGCTCAAAAAAGTTCCAAGTGGGTCATCCTAAAATATCTTCATGGGCTATTTATTGAATTTCAACTAAGGATTTTTGCTTACATTTACTAAGATATGTGTGGCCATCTCTTTAGAATTTAAATTCTTAAAAGAAATATTTTAAGGCAACAGTAAATACCTCTTCTTTGTTTGACTAAAACTAGAGTTTGAGATGTGTTGCTTCCCAAAATCTTGCATTCGCTTCAATTTTCTTCCAAATGCATAAAAGTGAGTGAATTAAGCCAAGTTTAGAAATTATAATCCAATATTTTTTCCCTAATTTTCATTTAATGCACCAATCAGAAAAGTTGACAAAAAATATTCACTATGTAATAGCAAACCCTTGTTTACTCCACAAAACTCTGCAAAAGCTTATTTTATTCCATAATTTTTTACAAAAGATTTATATTGTCAATCTCTATATCATGTCTTCATGCCAAGATGTGGCACCTCATACCAGAAAGTGGATTTTTGATTTTCTATAATTGCTCCCTCTAAGCCAAAGCCTAGCTTATTTTTTAAGAGAGTTATCTACACCTAAGGGGGGTACATATTAGTTTATAGTTTTTGATTCTTTCTTGTTCTCAAGATCTTCTTTCTTCCTCCAAATATTTTCCATTTCCTTCTTTACTTCTATCAGATCAATCATTGTGACTGGTGTTGTGCAATTTTGCACACATGCCCCACTTGGAGTGGGGACCCTCTTTTTTGATTTTGATGTCTTTTGGACATTTGGTTTTCATTGGATTTGTCCTTTCAAGGTCTTGGGATGTTGGTCTTGCTTGCCTTGGTCTTACCCTGAGGGTTCAATTGATCAAACTTGGTTTTTAATGGAAGTCTGGGTTTTGCCCTGGGTCCGGGATTTTTCGGTTCACCCAGATTTTCCCGGGTCCTGGTCCATCATCTGGTCATGGTCGGATTTTCCAAAGTTTGGGTTTTTGGATGAATCTGGGATTTTCTGGGTCACCCAGATTTTCCCGGACTGCGTCGGAGTCCCGAAAGGTGCGTTATTTGCGGAATTCGTGCTCACCTGGATTGTCCGTTTGGCTCGATTTTTTCTAAAATTCCGTTTTGGGCTTAGGTTTCCAGATTTCCTCGATATGTCTTATCAGCCATTAATGCTTGAGGTACGTCTTCTCTGGCATGATTGTGAGTGGATTTAAAGGCTTTTAGTGCTCTTCATGATTTCATTATTCATTTGTCATCTGCTCTGGTGCTTAGGATTGTTCATTTTGAGCTTTGGTCGTTGGATTTGGTCTGTTCATGTGTGGATTTCTTGAGTGCTTGTGTTGAATATTTTCATCGCTAGGGCACCTTGATTCGCAGTGACTTCCTCAGGCTCAAGTTTCATTCAGAGTTGATCCATGGTAAGTCGTTACTAACTTCTTTGTTTGCACTTTGATCGAATCTTTCAAGTTGTTGATTGGTGGTTATTTGGGTCAGCCCTTGTTTACTTTCATGTCCACATATTTATTGAATTAGGGTTTGAACTCACCCTTCCATGGGTTTTACCACCCGCACTGTGCATCCCTTGGTTTATCAATCAAATGTCGGGTATACCCTGTGGCTAGGTGTTTCTGTTAGGGCCTTGCCTTGTTGGCGCGTAATCTGGTAGAATTTGTGAAGTTAGGGTTTCAGTATGTTTTCCCAGATTTGTTAAGTTGAGTGGAGTTTTCGCGACTTTCATGTCCTACGTCTAGCTCGACCTTGTTCGCAACACTTGAGAATCTAGGTGTGCCCTAGTTTTATCATTTTGAGGGATAGTATCTGAAACTTTGAGCTTACCCTAGCTTTGATGGCGGAGGTCTAGTTATTGAATTTAGGGCATCATTGTTTCATCACGGGGATTAGTCATTCAGGAGTTATGGGAATTTAAATTTAGGTACAATCGAGGTTTGGCTTATTGGAGTTGGATTCATGTTTGTTGGATTCCGATGGGGGTTTGTTTGATCATTCGATTAACGGTCTGCACGTGAAACGATCATCAGGTTTCCGGGGTGACCGCGGAATTTCTGTGCACCTAGATTTTCCCAGATTTTTCCTTTTCCCAGAGTATGATGAGTTTCCATAATTTCAAGTTGTCCGTGGAAATCCAACCTGTCCGGATTTTTCTGGTTTTCTGCCTAGTTCCACATGATTTTGATTTTTGAAATTGGGATAATGAATCGAATGTTGGATAATGGTTTCTTGTTGTGAATCTTATGATAATCATGCATGTCATGCATGTATTTTGTCTATACTGATGATTTATTTGATGAATGATGTCTTGGCAGCAGGAATCCGTCTAGGTCAGATTTCTCTGAATTCCGCCCCGACTGGATTTTCCTGGATTACTTTATTTTCTCGGATTTTCAAGATTGATGATTAATGATTGATCTTAATTATTTCATGTGGTTTCAAGGCTAACCTTTTGATTGAAATGTGGATAATAATTGGATTTTCATGAGGCTCTTTGTGAATGCAGGCTGAATCAAGTAAGGCAGCGGCGGGAAAATCCAAGGGAGACACAGAGGGGTCTTCAGTTACAGACGCAGAAAGGTTGAGGCTGGACATGAAAAGTCAGTTGCCTGATAGAAAGATAGCTTCAGTTTGGTCTGAGGTCTCAGACACCAATGTAGGAGCATGGAGATATGAAGAGTTCAAGGAAAGAACAACTCAGAAAGATTTATCAGCCCTGACCAAGGGTATGGTGAAATCCGAACTAGCTCATGTGGTAGGATTTCCTCCCGTGGTTCAATGCTATGAGTTGATATTGGAGTGTGCTCAACAATATGACTTTGACACATAGAGGGTCGTGAGCACTGAGGGGAGAGTATTAGCGAATTTCAATCTAGTTTCCATTGCCCAGGAATTTGATATGCCAGACTTAGCATGTGTGTGTGCCTTGGACATAGACATGGCCAGGACTTATTATGAGGATGAACCTGCCAAAGCTCAACAGATGATCAATTCCTATTTGGAAAAGCCAAAGTCCCATTTCTCTAAGCTGCCTAAGCAGTTACACAAGATCAAGTTCTGACAGGATATATATGACGCAATTACACTGTTGAGCAGAGTGGCAGGCTTGAAGAGTGCTGGGGTATTGGAGAATTGGATGGTGCATGTTATCAACAGGATTGAGCAAGGTATTGATTACCACTAGGTAGGGATTATCAGTGCAATGATTGACAGGCAGCTGAGAGATGGAGACAAATAAATTCACCATGTCATCTTATGTGATATATGTGCTTGCCAGATTTTACCCATACAGGGGATTGAATCCAAAAGGAACATTTGGACAAGATGTCATCTATGAAGTGTACCCTGAGTTGCACCTAGGGAATCATAATTATAGAAGAGCGAATGATGCATTTACTATGCATATTACTAGGCTGCTTCAAAATGCAGAACATGTGAGAATTTCTGATGGAGCCAAGGAGCTGATCAAAAAATACGGAGCTTGGTTTATATAATTCCCCACCTTCTCCTATCTCAGAATTGATGGATGTCCGACTGCTCCATATAGATTGCCAAGATATCCTACCGACCATTTCATACTTTTGGAGGTTACCCGACAGATATGTGATTTCGATGCCGTTGTTAAAAGAGAGAAGCACAAGACAGGGTTTGGTGGGGAATTTCCTTTGAAAATTGGTATAAGTGAAGTTTTTCCTTCAATCCAATCAGCTCATGCATTTGGAGAGGAATTGAGTGCCTTTGGTTTCTCTTTTCATTCTAAGAGGGAAAATTTTGACATCACTGGTGAAGCACTGAAGAAGGCTACAAAAGAATATCACCACAAAGATGATCTAGAAGACTATTGGGCAAACAACAAGGATGAATTTGAGGTGAGGAAGAAAAGATATTCTAGGCTTCCAGTGGATGTAATCAGAATGTACAATGTCAAGTTGATTCTTGATCAGTTAGAGGATGACGGGAATTTAGTTCAAGATCATGCATATGAGTCAGTCAAGGACAGATCCATTGGAGAGGTAAATTGGGTAGAAAGTGAGATCACTGAGCTGGAGGAATTAATGGCTCCTATTATGAAGTCCACCAAGTCATGGCTGAAACATAAGGTGTGGGAGTTGGAGAGTGAGAAGGTACCTTGTACCTTTAATCTGATGGAAAATTTGAATGCTCATTCCACCTCAGAGGAATCCGGTGAGGATGATTCCAAAAGAAAAACCAAGGTAAGCTCACCTTTCAAGATTAAAATCAGAGGCCCTAAGGAGAGTGAGCCTGAACAAAAAAGAAAACCTAAAGGAAAGAAGAGGAGTTGAACTTTGAAAATAGGTAAGTCTGCAGAAGAGGAGGAACTTGAGAAAGCTGAGAAAGAAGACACTCCTCTAGAACCAAAAAGGGCAAGGACAACCAGGGCTTCTAAGAAGAAAGATCAAGGAACATCCAAGGATAAGGCAGACCCTCTTGTGGTTGATGTGGAGAGCTTAGGAGAGAAACCCAGGGTTTATGCAAGAAGGTCAAGAACTCCATCTCCCAAGGAGACTATGCAAAAGGCAGATCCTCTTCCAATGGCATCCCCTGTGGAACAACAGAAAGATACCTCTCCTCCATTAGGTATACCTGAGTAGGCAATTCATGAGGAGCATGAGACCAGTGGGGAGGCAGAACCATTTAAGGAAGGAGAACTTTATGGCGCGGCTATTGAGCTTGAGGTAGGAGATGTGGAAATGCACCCTTCTCCATTGGTACAGTATGAGGATTCTCCTGCGAACAGTAAAGATAACAGATCCCTTGAGAAGGAGGATGTCCTTGTTAAGACTCCATCACCCCTGCAAGAAGAAGAACTTGAATTGGGGAATCAAGGTGATCAATCTCCTGGAAAGGAAAAGGATGAGACATTAGATCAGCGTGAAGAGGTCAAGAAAGATGAAGTTCGGGTGGATCCTGCTGTTCTGGATTGGCTGGATAAAGAAATCAGAAGGAAGCAGGTCATTGTTGAGGACACTCCTCTCAACTGGGATGAAATGTTGGCCAAGATTGGAAGGGGAAAGAAGAAGAAGGCAGCTAAGGTGGTTTCAAAGATCGAAAGGGATGAGGATAGTAACAGGGTTATTCATATTGCTACCCCTACTGCTAATAAAGGTAGAGATGAGGTCACCGGGAAGGATTATAATGTACATACCATCAATCTTGGGCCCGCTTCTATGGAGCAAGATATTGAAGAATATGAGTGGTCCAGTGTAGTGATAATTGGGAGATTAAGGAAGGAAACACAGTCTAAGCATGAGCTAAAGAAAGAGAATGAAAGGCTAAGGAAATGTCTAGAAGATTTAATCAAGCCTTTGCAATCTTTCCACCCATCTTCTGCTACTGTTGGTTTCTTGCCAAAGGAGACCATCTCTAAAATAGAAAAGATGAAAGCTTCTACCACGGCTACAATAGATTGGTTGAAGGAGGTACAGACTAAGGGAGATGATGCAATAAAGGAAATCCTTTCAATTGGAAAGGATGCAGTAAGGGCTAAGGATTTATTAGAGCATGTTTTATCTTAGGACAAGGAGGATATTGATCTTTTATTACAGAAAACTAAAGTGATCATGGAGTATAGTAGGGATCAGCTGGTTACTGATGGAATTCTTTCTTCATCTAGGGTCAATGAGCCTTGGGAGTGGTTTGAAGCCCTGCAAATTCGACAGAAAGCCATCAGGAAGATCTATAAGCAAAAGAAGCAGATGGATGGTATTCTTACTGGTGTTTATGATGGATGCATCGCCTTCTTTGAAATAATGACTGGCAGGAGGAAGATTGCCCCTAAGTATTTGAGCTTAGAACAATTGAGGGAATGGTGACATGACGTCTATGCCTCTGATATTGAAAATGTTGTAACAAGGCACCAATTAGATGATGCGGCTACTTATCTGGCTGTGGTGGATAAGTACTTAGCATACAAGGGTGATTGGGATACAATGATCAAGGGTCGAAGGAAGAAATTGAATCAATTAAATATCGGCTCAAAATCCTACCCTTGCCACTTGTTGATGAGTTGGATAAGGTGTTTTTGAGGGTTCATGGATCGCAGGATCAGAACAAGCATAAGGGAGGCAGTAGTTAATGCCAATTTTGAGATTTGTGCATCCCTATTATTATGGGGCATGTGTTGATCCGAGCTGCATTGAGGAATGTGTTTTGGCCGACCTTGATGATGTACCGACATTTAATGTGTGCCTTATTTTGAATTTCCTAAGGCTGACTTGTTTTGGCTATTTTATTGTAAATGTTTGGCTGGGCCGACATGTTTGAGGATTCTCTATAAATGGCATTCCTACCTCATTTGTAAGGGTTAGATAGAAGAGATAATAGAGACAAGCTAGATTAAGAAAGGAGCTAGAGCATTCTGTAGTAGGGATAGTAGTTAGTTCTTTGAAGCAAATGTTGTAACACAGAACAGTGGAATTGTTGCTACATTTTGGTGATCTAATACAATTGAAGGCATTGTGGTTTCTGGTGAATTCTTTGTGTTAGTTTATCTTGCATGGTTCCTGTTGTTCCATCTTTGAAATTGCTTGAAGATCTAATATTTAATGTTAGATTTAGAATTAGATTAGTTTGGTGAATAGCGTTCATAGTTTTATGTTTGGAATGTTTGTAGCAATCTTTGGTCTATACTCCTAGTAACTATCTGATTGTAGTAGACTGGTGAAGTCAACCTGGACCATACATCTATTTGTGCTTAGTTCGATTGTGGATGAATGTCTATGATTTGAAAATCTATATGCCTTAGAAGATTGCACCTTTCTTGTGATATTGCATTGTGAGTTAAGCAGGAATTGGTTATTTGAGATTGGTCCATTCCAGATATTTATCATTTGCATTGTTAATCTTAGAAATAGTTTAGATTTCATTACATCTCTTACACCCTCATCTTTTGCTGTTTCTTTATCATTTGGTTAGATTTAGGATTTAAGATCATAATATTGCAAAACCTGATAAATTGGAGAGATACAGTTTGCTTGTAGTAAGGTCCGATTGTGATTACGAGCATTTTCACATATTATCTAAGTTGTTTATGCATTGTCATGACCTGACACTCGAGAGACCTTGGGGTGATTTTCAGCAACTTATTGTTGAAGATTATCTTTCAAGAGAGATAGAATATTATTTTCTGTCTGAGTTGTTGCTGTGCAGAAAACATCATCAACAACTGGATTATTTTTTACTTCAAAATTATTCTTTCTTATGCTTCTATAGAGTATAGCAATATGTCTTGATTTATTGCAATTGTGACATATAATATTCCTCTGAGACTTACTCTTCTTATTCATTCTAGATTTACATTGGTTAGCTTTGTGCCCAAATCCATGACATGTATATCAATAGCCATTGAGAGATTGAAACATTCTATTATTGGTGTAAGTATTCCTCATTTGATTTCTACATTCAATTGATTTATGTCCAAACTTCTTGCAAGTAAAGCATTGACTAGTAAAGGATGAAACATTCTGATATGTTTTGCTTCTACATTCTATTGCTTTATGACCAAACTTGTTGTAGAAATAAAAAATGCTTTTAAAAGATGAGTACCTTTGAGCATTTGGCTGTCTAATGGGAGATCTTCTTGCATTATTTCTTTGATTTCAGTAGCTGCCATTATTCTTCTTATCTATATTCTTCTAAGGTTCACTGATCTTTTCTACTTTTAAACTTTCACCTATCTCGAGTCCCAAACCATTCTTATCTTTAGATGATTTCTAACATGCAATCAACTCATCAAGCATTGTAGAGCTCGTCTTAAACTTGTCTTCATGGAATTTTTATTTTTCTAGATTTGCTCTCAATTTTACCACTTCTTATTCTAGCTTGATGCACTCATTAGTTTTTCTTTTTTCCATAGTATTAATCATTTCTCAATTCATTTCTTTTCTTCCACTTGTACTCTTAATTCGATGATGTCTTAATTTTCATGTCTCAATTGTTCATCGAATTTCTTATGTCTTTCTCTAAATTTCTTGATGCATTCATTGGCTTCATTGAGATTTTCCTTTAGACTTCTATTTTTACTTTCAATTCTAGTGTCAAGATCTTCAAGAGAAACTTTAAGTTCTCCATCCTTATCAAGTATGCAACCTTTATTATCAACGATTTCAAATTCCAAGATCTTCTTGAAGTGGTTAAGCTCCTTTAGGGGAACCAAGTTATGATACCAATTTTTGAACACCCAGAATACTGAGAGGGGGATGAATTAGTATTCCCAAAAACCATTTAATTACCAACCATCCAATTAACATAGAATACTTAGCAATTAATATAAATGAAAGCATAAATGTCCCATAACACATGCAACACATGAACACTAGAATTTTTATGTGGAAAACCCAAGATGGGAAAAACCACGATGAGGATTAGCTCACAATATAGTGTGATTGGTCATAAAATATTGCATAGAGGCTCATTGCCAGAAGGACTCACTATTCACAACAAAGAGTAAGAAAAGAAAAATAGCTACATAGCCAAGTTTTGAACTGATACAAAATGCATCTATCATATGTTAAATTTGACTCCTTTGAAGCTCAAGATTCTGATCCAAAACACTTTTCCTGATACAAATTTTTGCTCTGAATTATATTCACATATCCATTTTTCTATCTTCTATAAAAAATTTCTTTACTAATTATTTTGAATAACATTACTAGCACACCACCATCACCACACTAAATCTCAAAATGATCTTCTCTATATATACATGAGCATCATTGCAAACACTAACTAGGTGGACCTAAATAGATGACACCGAGGGTAATGCAAAATGTGCCTTGTCGACACCTAATTCAAATTCAAATACCTTCATGCCATGAACTTGTGAGATATATATCAATATGGACTTATAATAACACCTTCTTACATCCACATTATAATTTTAATCTCCACAACCTTTTACATATTTTAGGTTAGCCACCTGCATAAGACCTAAAACATAATACAATTGATTATCATACACAGAACACATGGAACTCAAAATATCACGCCAATTGGAAATATTAACCCAAAGACACTTGTAAACATCATTCCAAAACCACAAGGCCAAGCACACACTTGCGAAGAAGTGTAGACAGAAAAGGTCATGCACATTGCACTAAAAACTAGGAACATTCTACATACCAAACTTTTGTCAAATGCAACTCTTAAATTGTTTATCCAAAATAGTTGAAATTATAGAATTAGGCACTTATATCATCCACAAACAACATATTGGAATTACAAAAAGGGACCAAAACGTGCGATGAAATGTGAACCAATCTATGAAGGGCTCAGGGAGCAAATACTGTCAACGCAGACACATAGCAAAAGTACTTAATTGAGAATCAGTTCAGTTGAGTAGAGTATTCTTCCTACCACCATGTAGTGTTGAAATAAATGAAAACACATGTATTATTCAATATTTCAGCATGGTGGAGGCTCGTTTATGATAGGATTATTATTATAGAAAGAAGCATTAGAAAAATTATTCACCTTATCTTGAGGAGTAAATGTAGATTTGAGGTGTGGATTATTGAAGATTGTATTGAATAAAGTGTTATGTGAGAGAGGAACACCATATAACTAAGATAAATATGGAGGATTTAATGATAGGTTAAGAGCCATAAGAGAGTATAATGTAGTAAGCTATTGGATGCTAATAGACTGAAGAAAAGGGATTCACGTATCATCTATGTGCATAACTTTATGAAGAGAAGGAGAAGGTGATAAAGAAGAGTCAACATAAATTATGGAGGATAAAATATACGAAGTGAATAAAATGTGTAGATGAAATTGAGTGGGGTGATAATGAAAAATAATTAGGAGGGAGTAAATAGGTAGAGTCAAGGGGAGGGGGAATCCTTTACCATACTAATTTTAGCTTCTTAGATTGTTTGTTAAGTGATTTTATATGGTGAGAGTGGGTTGATGGAGATATGGGAGAATCATGAGTAAAGGTATAGGATGATGGTGTGGAGTAGTACGTGGAGTAGACAAAGGTGATGGGAGCATTAGGTAAGGAAAGGTGAATATAAAAGGAGGTTAAGGATTTGAGGTTAATATTATTTTATTTTTATCATTTGATAAGGTAGAAGAGGGGATATGTGATAAATTACAAAAGAAAGAGAATCTTAGAGAGATATGGAGGTAAACCATGTTGAGGATGAGGTGAATGTGATTGTGAAAAATAATTATTTGTAGGGTGAAATTTACATTCATCTTTCCAAGGATGGAAAATACTATCATTAATATCATAACTAGATGAAGGTTCTATTAACGATAATCTAGGAACCCTAATTTGGAGAGCACAAGGATTGTCTTGATTCAACCTATGTCTTGATTATTTAGTCTACATATTCCTTATATGTTGAATCTTTGTGTTTACATTTGTAGCTAGCCTATACTTTTTATGAAGTAATACATTATATAACTAGACATTTATGCATAAAATTCTATATTTGATAGTATCTTCACTCAAAACTTAAGTTTTTGGTGCAATACATAAGATATTAACTAGAACTCATCAAGCAAAGGTATTCTAAGGAGAAGGTTCATTATCATATGGGAACCTTATCTGATATGATCTATGTAGTCTTAGGATTGATTTCAAGATGTAATATGATACTTAATAGAGATAATATATACATATCATTGAATATTTTAATTCCATAAATGTGGTTTAATAAGTATTGATCAAAAGAGAATTTTGGGTCAATTAAACTACTTTCATAATACTTTTAACTAAAAATATCATTTATGTATAAAATATTAGGGTAGTTTCAATCAATAATTTTATCTTATGTGAATATAATGATATGAGCATCCATAGTGGGTTCAAAAGAAGAGGGATCATCTTTAAAGGAACATATTTCTACTATTCTAATCATATTATAAAAATTATTAAAATCATGATATGATCCATTGTGAGGAGAATCTCAATTGTGTTCAAAAGGAGAGAATATGAGGTTAGTTTTCTTAACATGGCTTTTTTATTTTCTAATTTTTGATTGAGTGGAGTGGGAAATAGTTTTTGTTGGAAGTTGGAAGCATGTCATTGATGATGCAATTTGGCAACATGAGCATGAAGTGTATATACATTGTTTGATCTAGTGTTGTCATTGATGTCAACATTGTTATGATCATCCTAGCATAGTGTGGAAATATTTTTGGTGACTTATGTACATTGCAAGATAATCCAAAAAGTATGGTTTATCAAGAAATTGGTTAAGTATCTCCTCTGATAGTTTTGTAGTTCAATGGGTTAGTTTTTTGGGTCCGCACTTCACTAAACGTTGGTATGATCTTCTATGATCATAACTACATTTTTGAGTTTATTAGATGTACACATCATTCAATTTTTTGTGAAATTCTGTAAATTTTTTAGAAATATATGAATGACAGTGTGCAACTCTGTATATCATAGTTATCTTTTGTACAATGTACTAGTGTGGGAGATTCTACACTTATTCGTGAATAATTATTTTATTTTATGATGATGAAGATAAGATAATAAATTTTGGTTGAATTGGAATTCCAAGGAAGATTGAGCTTTAAGGGAACACAGTTGATGAATTGGATGTACACTTGAAGACTTTTTGTTTAGGTCTATTTTGGGCTGACCTAACACATTTGATGTTTTGTAGAGGATATGTAAATAACTCTATCTTATGTGGGATTTATATTAGGTCCATGCCGACCTGTCTTGATGTAAATTGAATTTCAAATTTAGGTGCTAAGTGTGGTTTGAGGACAACATGATTAATTTTGTGTGTTACTTCTAATTAGGATGACCTAATTGAAGTTACACCTGATGTGGATATATATATATATATATATATATAAGATAAACACTGAAGGTTAGGGGTGTGTGAGAGTGTGTGAAAAGGAACATGATATGTGAATATGGTGAAGCATAGAAAATTGTATGCGAATGTTGAAGAGATATATGAAATGTATGGTGTTTGACCTACATGTGTGTGATGTAGTATTGAGAAAATTGTGAATAGAGTAGAGTATTGATTCAGATAAGTGTGAAGATCCTTTGTACTTCAATGGAATAGTAATTTGGCATATGAAAAATTCTATTGTATTAGTTCAAATAGGTAGCATTTCCAATCCTTCTTTGTTCTTTCTCAATGGGTTGTGAGAATTTTTCTGGATAGTGTGTCTTGTCAGCAAGCCTTTCTGTAATATCTTATATCTAGATATAATATATCATGAGCTAACCCTCACCATGGTTTTTCCCTTTTAGGTTTTCCACGTAAAAATATTGGTGTTCATGTGTCATGTGATTTTGTGGTTGTATTCTTGATTTCTTACATCATTATAGTTATTTCTATTCTATTGATTGAATGTGTTATGTTTAATTGGTTTAGAGGAACAACGATTCACCCCCCTTTCTCAATATTTCAGGTATTTAACAATTAGTATCAGAGCTTGGATCCCTAGAAGGATCTTGATCACTTTGGAAAGATCTTGGATTTTGAACATATGGCTGATAGAAAGTACCCTACTCCTTCAGAAGAAATTTTTGTAATTGAATACACAGAAGAAGATTACATGCTAGAAAAAGATGGAGAACTCAAAATTATTCTTGAAGATCTTAACATAATTGAAAATGAGAATGGAGACTTGAAGGAAAATTTAAAAGAGGCAAATGAATGCATCATAAAACTAAGAGATCAAATCAACAAATTTAAAGAAAGGCATAAGGAAGTCAATGAACAATTGAAGCAAGTGAATGAAGACATTATTGGACTAAGAATACAAGTTGAAGAAAAGAAAAGAATTGGGGAATTCTTGAATACAATGGTAAAAAGCAAGATTGATGAGTGCAGTAGACTTGAACAAGAAGTGGTAAAGCTGAGATTAGATTTGGAGAAAGCAATAATTCATGAAGATAAATTTAAGAAAAGTTATACAATGCTTGATGAGTTGAATGATGGATAGAAAGCATCTAAGGATAATGGAGGTTTGGGACTTGAAAAATGAGAAAGCTCTAAAACAAATCAAACATCTAATGCAAAGAAGATTAGTGAACCTGAGAAAATTGAAGGAAAGAGGAACTACGGAAAGCTCTGAAATTAGAGAAGCAATGCTAGAAGAACCCCTATCAAAAACCAAATTGTCAAAGGTACCAATATTTCAATGGTTTGTTATTTTTTCAATAAATTTGGACATAGGTTTGTGGAATGTAGAAGCAAAATGAATCAAAATATTTCATCTTTTATTGGAAAATGCTATATATGCAAGAAACTTGGACATAGAGAAAGTGAATGCAGAAGTCAGATGATGAATAGATACAACAATGATAGAGTGACTCAATATTTTAATGGTTATTGCTATACATATTATGGTTTTAGACACAAAGATAATCAATGCAAATTCAGAACAAATGGGAGGAATAATAATCAAAGAAATATAATATGCAACAAATGCATAAAGCCTGGACATATTGCTAAATTTTGCAAGAATAAGAGCACAAAGAAAAATGATCCCATAAAGAAAGATGAACCAGTCAAGAAAGTTGATCCAAATGAAATGAAGAAGGAAACGGAAAAAGTATGGAGAAAGAAAGTAGAGACGGAGGAAAAGGGAGAATCTATACCTATTTTTGGTGCAGATCTTTCCTCTGATAATTAAGCCCAGAGCTATGGCTTAGGGGAAGTTTTTTTCTGAAAATAATATAACCCCTTGCTAACATGTTGTGTCATGGATTGACATGAAGATATAAGATGGAGATGAATAATATGAGTCTATTGGTGAAAATTGTAAAAGAAAGTTGTTTAAATGCAGTAATTTGTGGAGCTTCTGAAAGTTGAATGTGCATACAAGGTTTCAAAATTTACAAGCTTTTTGTCTAAAGAATTTATTGCTGAAATGTGTCAAATCAAAGAGTTAAATGCATGCTTGGGAAGAAAAAATCATTTTATTATATGCATGCAAAGAGGAAGAAAGGTGCAAAAGAAGAAGTTGAAGGATTCGGCACATCTTGTGGTAGCTGAACATCAAAACCCTAAATTAGTCAAGCTTCTTAAGAGGTATTTTGCATACTCTAGTATTCCAAAAAATTTCTTTTTTCAAATGCAATGGAAGGACCAAAGGTTGTAAACGTATCACAAATACCGCAACCTAAACTTAAAAGGCATATTGACAAAGTTTTATTAAAAGATCCCACAGGAACATTCTCTAGCACTCCCTGTGGAGTTTTATTGACAAAGGATATTAAAGCCTAAATTCATGGGAATATAGAAGAAATTTCCTCTGGAAGATTATTTATTCTATGGGTAGATGAATTGGAAGGAAATGATGACACCATAAAACTAGAATACAAAAACCTAAGTGAGAAGAGATTGGATGTGTGGTAGAAGTTACCATTATTTGAAGTAAAAAAGAAGTACACTAGAATGGTGTTAAGAATAGTTCATGATGAATCCATATGGATTGACAATATGTACTCAATAACGAAGGAGGCTATTTAAGATATAATTGGTTTGTGGTCCTCTGGATCAATTCCAAACTAAAAATCTATCAAAGTTAAGGACATAATGGAGAAGATAGTGCTACCCTTGATTAAAAAGAACTCAATTAGAAATGCGGCTATACAATATTCTACAATGCTTATTGCTCACAAAATCTATCACCCAAATAGAGAGAATATAGTATCTTCCATCACCGTTCACACTGCACAAAGTATGATTAAAAATGGTACTAATTATGACCTTTATGAATTAATTTGACAACAATTGCTGAAAATTTTGGAGATCAAGAAGAACAAGAAGCATACATTTAGGTATGGAATGTTGATAATTTTTCTACTTTTCTACTTTTTGAAGGAAGTACCAGTGGTTGGGAAAGTAGATTGGACAAATATAAAACATGTTGCACATCAGATAGGAAATCATATGAGAAGACTTGGAGGTTCAGATGTTTAACATGATTCTCTTGCAATATTCTTTGGAATGTTTCAAAGGAGAATGAATGAAAGAGTGATATTTCCTAAGAATGTGTTGGGAAGGTACTTAAGAGACATAAATTTTCTTGTCTCTACTGACTTTTACTTCATGGAAGCAATTGAGGCCAAAACTATTTGGATCTTGGAACTAGATTATGAAGTGACTAAGGAAAAAGCTATTCACTATGCAAAAGTGCTTCTAAGAAGCCCCAAAGACCTCAACAGATCAAGATTAGAGGATGGGACTAGAGTTGAATCCTCCAATAGTTTTAGAAGGACATGAAAGAAAAGAAAGAGCACTGTTAATCATTTGGTTGAAGTTAAATAAGAAGTTACATAGCAAGAAGATACTAATGTGGTAGAAGATAGAGTTCACACAAATGATGCTCAAAATGAGCATGAAACTAGAGTCCTAACTATCAATGCACAAGATGTGGATGAAGCAATGAAAGCCTTATAAGAGATAACCCCTAAAACAAGCATTAATGCATCATTGTCTACTATATAAAATTTCATACACTTGGTTGATTTGTTGAAGGTATATGTCTCCAAATTAAAAGGATAAGCTAGAAGTGAATCAGAGGCAAGGCCTGTAGAAAAGAGTCTAGAGGATATCACAAGGAAATGTACAAATGCACATCACAGAGCTATGAATTGTTTGAAGGATGCTCAAAATTGTGAAGCACACAACCTACTTTCATATTGCTTGAAATGGATGAATAAAACATTAAGTATAAAGGATGCCATGAGCTCAATTTAAACAAAAAAAAGCTATGAAGCATATATTTATTATTTAGAAGAAAATAGAGACAATCAGAAATGGACTAGCATTATGTAGCTACATGACAAATTCTTTGCCTTGCATAATCAAAGAGAAGAAAAAATTAGAAATTATGTGATGCTAAGGTACTTAGTGAAGATAAAGCATACTCCTATCTCAAGTGCCCTTGCTAGTACTGATAAAATCTCATATATAAATCTCAACTTCGGTACTATGGAAGAAGGAGAAGATACACTTATGGAGCTTGAATTATAGTGTAAGACTTTAGCAAAAGCAAAAAGACTTTAGGAAGAAGGAAAATCAACTTGGAAGGACATTTTGAAGAAGCTCAAAGGGTCAACATCTTCAAGTTTACATTTCTTACTTCTATGAATTTTACTAAGTTTCCAAAATCCCTTATTTGCATAAAAGTTTCTTTTTGGTTGAAGGGGAGTCAACATATATATCTAATGGAGTCATTTGGGACTTGTTCATCACCACATATCCTGATGGATAACAACACATATATGCGTGTTTGTGGGAATGGATCCATTGAAATGGATGGAAGAGCTTTTAATGATGTTCTTTGTGTGTCTTTATTGTCAACCAGTATCCTTTCTATCTATCAGATCACTCATGGTGAAGTAGGAAAGAGTGTTGAGTTCACACTATATTTTTTCATAATCCAAGATTTGCATAGCAATAATATAGTTGCAGTTGGGGAGGTTGATAACCAATCTTGAGTCTACACCTTCTCACATTTTTCTCCTACTATTGATTCAATAGATGTTAACATTGAGGCATCTAGTGTGGAAAATTTGAGGAGATTCAGTATGGTCATTTGAATCTTGGTATTATTTCATCTACTGAGGATCTAGTGATGTGTGTTGATGTTTCATCTCCTTTATCTATTGTTTCTTTTGATGATACTTGTGTTGCCACAATTTTGGCTCCTTGTGATTCAATACAACAGGACATACATTGTCTTCTAGAGATGGCTACTTGGGATGAGTACTTGACAAACATTTCTAGTTTGTTTTGTGAGTCCAAAAATTCATATTTGGGAGACACTATTGATTGCATTCATCTTCTCTTTGATGGAGATGATCCTTCTTCAATTGTTGTGAGGGAACACTTTGACCCTCGTGTTCATTCTCTACATGATCATTCTTTACAGTTTCACATGAGTGTGGATTCTTTTGGACAATATTTGGAGGAGGCTTCTTTGTCTTCAAAGGAGGTATATTTGTCCTTGGATTATGTCCTACAATCATTTCTAGGGGATTCTGGATTGTCATCTTTTGTAGTGTGGCCTAGAATTTTTGTTTAGAGTATGACATTTTTCAACATTGACATGGAGACACTTGAGCATTCTTCAGAGAAATCACACATCATCCTTCTTCCCACATATTCCTTTCAAGAATGGGAAGACATCCTACATACCATCTTGGTTTTATTTCTTCCTAAGGGGAGGAATGTTGTTTGACACTTTTGGATCATCTTCAACATTCAATGTCAATATTCTACCATCATTGCAAGATACTCAACATTGAGGGGGGCTGCATGGTCTCTCTTATTCTATCTTATGGGGGGTTCTTTTTCCTCACATGGGGCTTTTTCCTTCTTATTCATCATTGAGTGTATTTTGTATCATCATCTCTCTTTTGGAGATGAGTTTTGTCCCATTGGGTTTTCTCCTTTTCTCCATTTGTGAGAGATTGCATTTGCATTTGTACATGGGTACCTAAAATGGCCTCATAGTTAGGACCTATCCTTGTGTGATTTGGATAATAATTAGCTACTCCCTAAGTTGTAATTAATGGGGGTGTTGGTGTAAATAGGTGTTTTACCTATCTAGTCATTAGGAGCTCCTATTTACATGTTAATTTTACTTAGGTCCTAGGAGGGAATATTTCTAGAAAGTGCTAGGTGTCATTAGATCTTGTCTTATCTTTTTACTTTTAGTACTTGTGTCCTAGGTAGTTATAATAAGTTGTCTCATGTCAAAGGATTAATACACTTTTCATAATATTGTTCAATCCTATGTCTCATTTTGGTTATATAACCAAGTGATCTCTTATGTAAAATTATATTTGATTGAATATCATCAATAGAACAATTGTTATCATTTGCATCCTTTGATAGAATAACATTATTCTTTCATAGCTGATCTCTCTTATGCTTTCAAGAAGTTCCTAGAACTTAGGTGGCTATAATATTCAACTAAACCTTACATGGTGTATAGTATTATATACCAACTCTTACAATAAATGCAGTGAAAATAAATTGTTATATATTAAAGGTACAAGTGAGGAAAAAGAAGAGGAACCAATACTAGAGGGTGATAGGGAGTTATATGATGAATCACATGATACCCAAGCAATAATTTATTTTCATGCACTCTTCGGTTTTAGCACCACATAATCTCAAGGTAGTGAGTTTCTTAATTAAGTAGAAAGTAACTATGTTGATTGACTTGGGTAGTACTCATAATTTTATCAACAAAAAGCTGGCTACTCATCTAACTTTTTGTATAACTAGCTCCAAAGTTTTAGGTCTTGATTGCAGATGGTGGTACTATTAGTTGTTTTGGAAAGTGCCTTATCATTAAATTATCCATGGGAGATTATAACCTTGATAGCCCAGTGTATGTTATCTCCAAGGTTGCAACAATTATTGTTTTGGGAGTACAATGGCTTACTACTTTGGGAACAATTGAGATGAACTTCCAAGAATTATTTATGAGATTTCAATTAGAAGGAAAGATAGTAGAGCTAAGAGGGTTGAAGGAAAATTCCCCACAAATGGTAAGCTCTCATCAAATGTAGAATTTTCTTAAGAAAGGAGTTGATGGATTTGTGGCCCAGTTATGTTCATTAGAAGTCTCTCAATCTAATGCTCCCACCCATCTAGATTCACAAGCAATAATTGATCATCACTAAGTGATTTTTGGAGATATGCCTCAAAGAATTCCTCATAAGAGGGATCATGATCATGCAATAAAACTAGTTCTAGGGATCCCAACACCCAACATCAAGCCTTACAAGTACCCATATATATAGAAAGGTGAGATAGAAAATATTGTTGAGGGGATGTTAGAGGAAAGAATTATTAGGCATAGCTAACGTGCTTGCTCCTCGCTCGCGGTGATGGTGTAGAAGAACGATGAAACTTGGTGTATGTTTCCAAAATATAGAGTTCTAAACATGTACACCATGAAAGATAAGTTTCCTATTCCATTCATTGATGATTTTATAGATGAATTGAATGAAGCTATGTATTTTACAAAGTTAGATCTTAGATTAGATTATCACCAAATTCAAATTAAGGAAGAACATATTTTTAAGATAGCATTTAGGACTCATGAGGGTGATTATGAGTTTTTGATGATGCCATTGGTCTTACCAATGCACTATCTACATTTCAAAGTTTGATGAATTCCATCTTTAAGAAATTTTTAAGGAAGTTTGTATTAGTGTTCTTTGATGATATATTGATTTATAGCAAGGCATGGGAAGAGCACTTGCATCATGTAGAACAAGTATTACAAGTTCTTGAAGATCATAAACTCTATGCTATCATCCAAGTGCACTTTTGGTTTCAATGAGGTGGAGTACTTGGGACACATAGTTTCACATGAAGGAGTAAAGGTAGATCCTAACAAAATTAAGGCTATCATGGAATGACCTATTCCTAAAATTATTAAGAAATTGAGTGGTTTCTTGGCATTGGCTATAGAAGACTTGTGAAGAATTATGGCCATATAGCATCACCCCTCACAACTTTATTGAAGAAGTATTATTTTCATTGGAATGAATTTGCTAATTCAATATTTGAAATTTTAAAGGAGGCTATGTGTCCAACTCCAATGCTTTCCACTCCTGATTTCCCAAAAGGATTTTATTATAGAATGTGATGCTTTAGGAAAAGGTATAGGTACATTTGTCATGGAGGGTTGACCCATTTCTTTTGAGAGTCATCAATTAAAGGGTAAGAATCAACTCAAACCTATTTATGAAAATGAAATGTTAGATATTCTCTTTGCAGTAAAACAATGGAGGACTTATCTAATGGGTAGACACTTCAAGGTTAAAATAGATCATGGTAGCCTGAAATATTTTTTGGAACAAATTTTATCTTCTGAAGAACAACAAAAATGGGTTGCTAAAATGTTGGGATATGATTTTGAGATTGTATATAAGAAAGGGAAGGAAAATGTTGTGGTAGATGCACTATCAAGGAAGGATGAGAAGGATACAGATTTATTCTATTCCCTTTCAATATTACAAGAAGATTGGGTAGTGGAAGCCAGAGTAGAGTGGTAGAATAATGTTGCTACAGGTAATCTAATTCAACAATTACAGAGTGATATTAGTAGTTTGGATAAGTTTTGTTGGAAGAGAGATACTTTTTGGTATAAAGAGCGAATGTATCTATAGACACTTGAAATTTATCCTCACAGTCATCCTATTATTCTTATATTAATTAAATGGATATTATTATCTATCAATCTTGTATCTTTTCTAGATTAGATTGCATGAGAGTTTTTGCATCAACATTTCGGATCACACTCCATGATCCATCATCAGGATGAAAGAGCTCAAGGAGAAAAGTGGTTGGTTGCAAACCAAGAACAACCTAAATAGGAAAACCAAAGGGGAAGGAGAAAGAAGGGTGGAGGGAAGTAAGCACAATGAGAAAAGAAGACAAGACAAATAAGATATAAAAATGCAAAAGTTAAGGAGCAATAGGGAAACAAAGAAGCAACAATTTTATGAAACCAATTAAAAAGAAGAAAGAACCAGGACATAGAATATATAGCCCAACACAAGAGAAAAAGGGGGGAAGAGAGAAAAAAAATCCAACTTAAATAAATTGAAGTCTATTGCAAAATACTAATACAAAAGTAAAAAAATTAACAATTTAAAATAAAAATAAAAGCTATACCATTGAAAGAATTAAAGGATTAAAAATATTTACAAACTAACATTTATGTTATAGATTAATTATAAAATTGAAATTAGACTATAACATAATTGTTAAGAATAAGAAAAATTAAGGATAAAATAATGAGCAAAGAGAAAAGGAAAATTAAACTTAAAAATAAGCTAAAGCATACCAATAAAGAAAAAAATTCAAAAAAAATAAAATTATGAAGAAAGAGGCTCCTAAAATATGCAAAAAATAACAAGAAAATAAGAATGCCTCCAAGTAGTTGGATTCTTCTCATTCTTGGCACATTTCTTATCCTTTCAACAATCAAGTCCCGCGGTGACATGCATTTGAATCTCTCCACTCCAAATACGTGTATACGGTTTCCCGCTTAGAGATGCATTGATTTTTGCCAAGTAGTTGGATTGTTCTCATTCTCAACACCTTTCTTATCCTTTGAAAAATCAAGTCTCACGGTGGCATGCACTCGAATCCCTCCACTCTAGATCTGTGGATACGGTTTCTCGCTTGGAGATGCATGGATCATAGACACTATCTCCCTTTCTCATGAAAGCTATTAATAAATCATCCGCATGGATAGAAATTATCCACATGGATAAAGCATAGAATGGGGTGAATAAGTAGAACTAGACTGGCCTATGCCCTACCTTCTCTCAGAACTAGACCAATGACCTAGACTGGGGCCCCTACCTAACTACAAAAAAAGGGGGGGTGCCCTATCCCTATCCCTAGTCGAGGGCCCCCTACTATCCATAGGGTGGGTTGAGGGAGTAATGGTGATGGTAATATCTTTGGGTGCCCTACTATAACTACTATAGCAACAAGAACTAGAATTCCCAAACAAGGCAAATAGGATGGTCCCAAGGGCCTCACCTATCTCCCACCCCTTGGCACCAACCCCGAGGGGGTTGGGAGGCCAACCCTATTGCACTCTTATTTGGTCCTTCCATCTACCTTTTCTTTCTTCCAATCCTTGTACCCCTCCCCATCTTCCTCCAATCCTTGATTGGGAGTGAAAGTTGGTGGTGAATGTGTTTGATGTGACATTAGATCCCCTTGCCATCAAGGTTCTAAAAAGAGGCACTAGGTTTTCTTTGGCTCCTCGGGCTATTCCACATGTGGACTTCCTTATAGAAATTGAGAATGCTATCCATTCTCTTCCTATGGATGTTGCAGAGGAAGTTAGGCAAGATTGTGTTGTAGTCCTTAGGCATGCCAAACCTCCAAAGTACAACATCCCAAAAGTTGAACTCTTAGCCTTTAATAAATTATTAAGCAACAAGGATCTCGTCATTTCCAAAGTGAACAAAGGTAATGCTACTGTTGTCATGAACAAATGAGACTACATTTCAAAAATGTTTAATCTCCTTTCCGATTCTAGTAGCTATAAATCCTTATCCTCTAACCCTTGCTCCAAAATCCTAAAAAAAGTCAAATCTATGGTGTCTTCCTCATTGTTTGATGAGACAATAAAAAAGCATCTCGTTCCAAACAAAGAAGTTACTCCCCGCATTTATGGTGTGCCCAAAATTCACAAAGTTGGCATTCCTTTAAGACCCATTATCGACACCATAGGGTTGCCAACCTACAATCTTGCTGCTTCCCTAACTAAACTTTTAACCCCTCTCATGGGGAAGCCAGACTCCATAAAAAATTATTCCCATTTCGCACATTTCATCTAGGAAAAAAGAGTAGAGAGCAACGATCTCTTGGTAAGTTTTGATGTTGTTTCTCTCTTCACTAAGGTTCCCATCTCTGATGCTCTTGAAATTGTTAAACGAAAATCTAATGAGGTTGCTGCCTTAGTCAAATTATGCCTTAGACCAACTTTTTTCTCTTTCCAAGGGGTCATCTATGAGCAAGTTGATGGTGTTGCCATGGGATCCCCCCTCTCTCCTATCATTGCCAACCTTTTTATGGAGAATTTTAAAGAATTGGCTCTTCACTCCTTCCCTCTCAAACCAAAGTGGTGGAAATGATATGTGGATGATACTAATGTATGTTGGCCTCATGGCTTGGAAAAATTAGATGAATTCCATGCCCACCTCAATAGCCTTGTTACTTGTATCTCCTTCACCAAAGAGATCAAATTGGATAACTCTCTTCCCTTCCTCGATATCTTGCTTCTCAAAAAACTTGATAGATCCCTTGGTCGGTGTGTGTTTCGTAAGGCCACCCACACCAATTTGTACCTCCACTCATCTTTACACCACCACCTAAGCCAAAAAAGTGGTGTCCTCAAAAATCTCGCCTTGAGAGCCTATCAAATTTGTGATGAGGATAACCTAATCCTTGAGTTAGACCATCTTCGTTGCATCTTCCATTTGAATGGGCACTCTAGCAAACAAAATTCTAGAGCCTTTACCCAAGCCAAGGAAAAATTCCTCTCCATTGCAAATCCTAATTCCCAAAAAAGCTCTGATCTCTTTGGTGTCTCCCTCCCTTATATTGATGGCATTTCCCAAAAAATCTCAAGGATTCTCCATAAAAAGGGCCTCTGATGTGCTTTCAAACCCCTCACAAATCTGATAAATTAGGTCCCCTCTCTCAAAGACTCCAAGAACATTCTTCTCGACTATGGAGTCTATAAGGTAGTGTGTTCATGTGGTACTCCATATATTGGTGAAACAGGCTGATCGTTCAACACTAGAATCAAAGAACATAGTGCATACATTAGACATGATCAGATTCTCAAATCTGCTCTAGCTAAACACTCTTCTTCTACCAAACACCATATTTGTTTGGAAAACACTCATATCTTGTTCAAAGAAGACAATTTATTCAAGAGGAAACTCAAAGAAGCCGTTGAAATTAGCAATAACCCCTTGAGCCTCAATCATGATGAGGGGTGGAAATTGAGTCAGGCTTGGTATCCCTTGTTGGCCAACCTTTGAACCCAAAATATTCCTTCCTCCCATTAATTCTTGGTCGCTTCTCTTCTATCCCACTTTGGCCTTCTCTCCCTTGCTCGATTGTCTTGCCCTCCCTGTTGGCCTTCAGTCCCTTGGGCTCGTGGGTGATCTTTTTCCTTTTAGGTTCACTTTTTGTGTTCTGTTGGTTCTTAGTTTTTGTCTCCCTCCTTTCTCTTTAATTTTTATTCTTCGCCTTAGTGTTGTCTTTATTCAATTTCTTGATTGTGTAGTTGTTTGGGGTTCTTCTTTATTTTGATTTTTTTTCTTTTTAATCATTCTCTTGGGTTTGTATTTTTGGCGTATTCATTTGCATAAATAAAATATTGCTTTATTCCTCCCGTTATGTCTTATTTCTCTCGTTGTTTATAGGGTTCTCTCTATCTTCTTCTTTTTGTTATTCTAATTTTTGCTCTATTTTTCCTTGTCTTTTATTTGATTCATTTGTGCTTTTTGTGGTTTTTTCTTTATACATTTTCTTTACATTTTATTTCTTTGAAAAATCTCACTCCTTGCATGGTCCTTATTAGCTCATTTTCTTTTTATATTTGAGTGCTCTTAGATTTAATATATTCTTACCTACTTATCTCTTTATTCTTTTATTTTAATTTTTATTAGTCCTTTACTTTTTGTTGCTTTGCAATTCTTATTTTTGTCTCATTCATTAGATTTAATGAGTCATCTTCATTCCTTTTTGGTTTGTGTTTGTTTGCATATACTAACAAATAGAAAACAAGGTTGTTGAATATACATGTATGTTAATTGATCATTAACATGTATGTTGTATTGCATTTTTTGTCTCTTTAATTAGGTTGTTTTGTCCTCTCTAATTCCTTCTTGATTTGTATTTTAGCTTACTTATTTATTTTGTCTTTGAGTGCTCTTAGATTTAATATATTCTTACCTATTTATTTCTTTATTCTTTTATTTTAATTTTTATTAATCCTTAACTTGTTGTATTGCAATTTTGATTTTTGTCTCATTTATTAGATTTAATGAGTCATTTTCATTCCTTTTTGGTTTGTATTTGTTTGCATATACAAACAAATACAAAACAAGGCTGTTGAATGTACATGTATGTTAATTAATCATTAACATGTATGTTGTATTGCAATTTTTTGATCCTTTAATTAGGTTTTTTTGTCCTTTTTAATTCCTTTTTGGTTTGTATTTTTGCTTACTTATTTATTTTGTCTTTGATCTTTTTTGTTTGTTTATTATTTAAAATTATTTGCTTTGCACCTCCCTTTTCTTGTGTTCCTTTATTTGTTTCTTTCCTTTACCCTCTAGTTTTAGCAATTTTCCTTTAAATTTTTACTTTTTGTTCTTGTTATTTTTGCTCTCTCTCATTATTTGAGTGCTTTATTTAGCTAGAAAAAAATTAATTGCATTCTTATTTTCTTGTTATTTTTTGCATATTTTAGGAGCCTCTTTCTTCATAATTTTTTTTTTTGAATTTTTTGCTTAACTAGTATGCTCTAGCTTATTTTTAAGCTTAATTTTCCTTTGCTCTTTGCTCATTGTTTTATTCTTAATTTTTCTTATTCTTAACAATTATGTTATAGTCTAATTTCAATTTTATAATTAATCTATAACATAAATGTTAGTTTGCAAATATTTTTAATCTTTTGATTCTTTCAATGGTAGAACTTTTATTTTTGTTTTAAATTGTTAATTTTTCAACTTTTGTATTAGTATTTTACAATAGACTTCAATTTATTTAAGTTGGATTGTCTTTTTTTCTCTCTCTTCCCCCTCTTTTCTCTTATGTTGGGTTTTATATACTATGTCCTTGTTCTTTCTTCTTTTTAATGGGTTTCATAAAATTGTTGCTTCTTTGTTTCCCTAGTGCTCCTTAATTTTTGCATTTTTAAATATTATTTGTCTTGTCTTCTTTGGTCATTGTGCTTCCTTCCCCCCACCCTCCTTTCTCCTTCCCCTTGGGTCTTACTATTTAGGTTGTTCTTGGTTTGCAACCAACCACTTTTCTTCTTGAGCTCTTTCATCCTAATGATGGATCACAGAGTGTGATCCGAAATGTTGATGCAAAAACTCCCACACAATCTAATCCAGAAAGGTACAAGATTAATTGATATGGATTGTGGAAACTTGATATCATTATTATTATCTATTTAATTAATTCATTTAATACTTTCCTCTATTTATTCATTAATTCACTTAATTAATTAAAATATTATAATCATTTATCCATTTCCATAATCAATTTGTAGACATTGAAAAATTGACCACTTTCATTCAGTCAATTTACCCCTAAGTCAACCAATTGCATATCCTCTATATTAATTAAATAATACCCTATTATTTAATTAATATTCATTATCCATTATCCCTTTATCCTAATCTATTTCTTTTGTTTTCATAAATCCTAGCCTAAGGTAAATAATTTAATTGTTTATCTACATCTATCCTACCTTGCCCCTTCTATCCCATAAATTAAATAAATGAATCTTATTTTTTTATTTAATGCCTCAAATGTCACATCCTCCATCACTTTCCATTAACCACTAATCCTAATTCCAATCCCCAACTAACATACCCATTAAACATGTTCTCACACTTAATCCTTGATTAAGTGGGTCAACCCCCCATCACATCAATCACATGGGGCTTGTACCTTCAAGGGTACAATCTCCCTCTCAAGCCCTCTCCTTTTGCCACTTGGCACAATCTTGTGGCTTGAGAGATCACCTCTCATCTCTACCATTGATCTTCAACTCTCAATCCTATCCCTCCATCCAAAATCATCCAATCTATTTATCCCAACACTTAGCCATTTTCCCCCTCTCTCACCCATTTTTCACTGGAGCATCGTTATGCTACTAGATTTTTGAGTGAGCACACAACTAATTGCACATCATGGGAAAATATACACAATAGGAGGTTTTATAGGCTAGCTTGAGCTCCTTATCACCCAATCATGACTGTTTTGCTTGTTTTTAGTCTTTTACTTGATTTTCTCACATTTTAGTAGATTAAAAACACTACACACATTTTTGGCATGCCCGGTGGGACCCACATCATGGGTCCTTGACTTTTTTTGTTGTTTTCATTTTGTAGGTTTCATATTTTCTTCACTATAGGAGTGAATCTGCTTAGTTATAGGGGAAAACCCACTCCTTGAATGGGTGATTGTGTACTCGCCCCTCAACTGAATAGGCGATATTGCACTTGACCAAATGATCCCGGACTCACATAGGCGATTATGAATTCGTCCTTCCACTTAAGGGGTGATTGTGCATTTTCCCTTCCACTTAAGGGGTAGTTGTGCTCTTTCCCTTCCACTTAATTGGTGATTTTCTCACTCCAAGGGTGATCTTGACTTTGACCCCTCACAGAGGTGAATTTTCTACATAGATAGGTGAACTTGCTAACCCAATGGGTGAATCTGATCCTACCCCTATCTAGAAATGAAAAATTGTAGTTAGGTGAGTCTACAACCATAACGAGTGATTGTGTGACCTACATAGGTGATTCTACCTTTTCCTATAGAGGTGAACTTGCACTCCCAATGGGAAAACCTACATAGTTTATACAGGTGATTCTACTCTTTCCATCAACAAACACAAAAGGTATAAAAAACATTAATTTTGGCACCCCCCTTTTTGTTAGGTTAGGTGTTTCCCACCTAGGCTAACCATTTTCTGATTTCATCATTTTATTTGCATCTAATCATCTTTTTGTGTAGCTTTCCATTGTTTGTCTAAGACCGAAGTATTAAAACTTTAAACTTATTTCCTATTGGATGACCGGTTGAAGACAATAGTTAGTTGGTTTCCCAAAATAATCTAGGCACATTTCAATTTTCTAAAGGGTCAATTAACACTTGTTTTCTATGTTTGGAGTTAGCTATTGACATATACTCTCCCCTTATACCGTACGGTGAGCTTGGGGATCAAAAATCATAGCTAACTCAAGTTCATTTATGAGTCTACATAGGAGTGCTAGCTTACACATATGCTCTCCCCTTGCACCACATTCGAGCTTGGGGATCAAAAATGTCTAGCATTTCCTGCCCCTTAGGAGACCTGCCTGAGATTTAATCATTTGGGGGGCATTCTCAACCATGTGTATCGATGGGGTATATATAGGGGGGAGAACAAAATTTGTACCCCAATCCAGTTGCATCATGTTTGGCAGAGCACTGACACTAAGGTGGTTCCTAGCTAAGTGTGAAGGGTTGGTCTGAGTTTTCAACACCTTGTTGGGGCTCTGAATCCACACTTGTGATAGGATGGTGTTCATGGACGTGCCTCACGCACCCTCTTGGTGTATCAAGGACTCCCCTAGTTGTCTGTTCAACCTAGTTTAAGACCTCTGATAGCCATGGCTTGGTGTAGTGCAAGGATTGCAAACAACACCCCAAAGTTACTCACCACATACTCCCTTAGGTTGAGATAGAAATCCTCATGGTGCACTATGATAGTTCTCGAGAAGAGAGAGAAGGGGAGCCCATGGAATTTGTTGACGACCTTGTGCCACTAGATCTCTACCTATCTTCCTTTGCAAGAAAGGGTGTGGTAGAACAAAGTATTAACCCCTTGATGTGGTAGGCCTAAATAAAGTTTGTAAATCTTTACTACTAATTCTAGGGTTGTTCATTTGCTTGGCATGTCTTATTGTGCTATACCAGTGAGTGTCTTTAGTCCAAATTTTTTCTTTTCCCATTGATTTTTGTTTGTTGTCATCTATCCTTTGTTGTAGTCCCTCCATTTCATAGAGGAAAATCTGCTTCCTAAAGAGGTGAATCAACATTGTGAATGGGAGAACCTGCCCTCCATGGGGTGATTCCACATTGTTTTATAGTCAATTTAGTTATTCATCCCATGATGGGTGAATCTACTTCTTACAGAGGTGAATCCACTTGTCTAGACCATTCACCCCTTGGGTGATCCTACTTCCAAAAGAGGTGATTCTGCCTTTTTGTTTATGTCATCCCTAGATAGGTGATTTTTTCCCCTGCTTAGGGGATTACGTCATCTTGCATCCGTACTAAGTCCTTCCTCGATAGGTGATTCCGCTTCTTGCTTGGATGATCCTGCACACCTTTCCATACAGTCAGTCTACATAGGTGATCATGTCTTTACCAATAGGAAATCTTGCTACCCATAGGGGAAATTTTGTGACATCTTAAATAGGAAAACTCATGTCCTATAAAGGTGATTTCTCTCTATTCTTGGGTGAATCTACTTCCAATCCAAAATGCAAAGAGTCAATCCATCCTATCATGATTAGCCTATATTTTCCTTAGTCCAAAACCATAATCTAGTCATTTTTCCTCTTCATATCCATCTCCACATGATCACTTTCATCTTATCAATCACTATCAATCTTGTCCACAATATCATCCCCTTTGAGCAAGTAGTTAGCTAAACCTATCCTTCATCCATCCAACAATCATCCCATCATTTTAGATCTGCATCATTGAAGTTAGGATCCCCTCAAACCATATCTTCCAATCATCCTAATCTAAGCTTAATTACCATCCTAATCTAAGCTTAAGTCCCATCCTAATATGATCTTAATTCCCATCCTAATCTAAGCTTAAGTCCCATCCTAATATGAGCTTAAATCAAATCCCAATCTAAGCTTAATCTCCATCCCAATTTGAGCTTTATTCCATCCACATCTAATATTTTTTGATATTGAAACAAATATTAATATCCCTTCTTCCACATTCTTCCAATCCATTCCATTTATCTTTTCATCATATTTTCTTTTCATCTATCCATCTATTTCCATATTTTCAGTCCATATATATCCAATCCAACATCATGGATCCGTATCCTACTCCTGCACAACCAAAAATAGTAATCAAAGGAGATCAAAATTACATTGAAAGCATTGTTGACCAAGATGAGTATGAAATGGATCTCCTTGATGTTGGATAGGACAACTGAGAGGGGGGGAGTGAATCAGTTGTCACAGATTATAACCTTCAAATCAATTACCAGAACTAATACATAAACTGCTTAAATGATTAATCATCAAATGCCAATCATTAACTAAAATCCAATGCACAAACACAATAACACCATATTTACGTGGAAAACCCAAAGAGAGAAAAACTACGGTGAGGATTAACTCACACTATAGAGAATATCAAAACCGATTACAAAAAGGCTCACTTATTTAGATAAGGTTCACTGCCTACAATAAGAACTCATTGTCCAATAGAAAGGACTCGCTGTCCAACAGAGCTACAACCTAGAGGGCTCACTACCACAAAGATACAAAATATGGCTAACTGCCAAAATACAAGAGTTAAGGCTTATAGCCAAAAGTGTGAACTGATAGACTACACCTTACTTGTGTAGTGTTCAGTTTTGGATGAAGGTCTATATAGATAGTACTGCATTTTAGTAGTCACTCAATAATTTTGATCTGATCATACACTTTATTGTCTTTGCTTGTTTCACTTACTCTACTATGTTGTAGTCTCTCTTTCTCTTTATTATTATCATGATTTTTTCTGTCTCTCTTTTTCTTCCTTTTCTCAGAGAGTATATATATATATATATCTTGTTTGTCAATTAGGTCAGCCTTATATCCACATAAAATATTGGACACACTAAGTTAGTCAATATTTTTGAATATTTGAATCATAGCTTGTCTTCACAGTAGAAACCACGCCTCAAAACCAACACACTGGACCACCTATAATGGTCATCTTTGATAGGAAATATCTTATGATAAACAAATCATACATTCGATACTATGTTGACATCAATGAAAACCTATTCACATCAATTACAACCATTTGATGCAACCTTCAACTTCCAACAATCTCCCCCTTTGTCATTGATGTCAACACAAGATGTGAAAAGCCAACAACAACAACCTTTATAATTCCTTTGATGAGATGAATAATTTTCATTCCTTTTCACATGCTTCCTCTCCCCCTTTGACATCAATGACAAAAAAAGATCTATCTCCCCCTTGAAGATTTTTTTTATTTTAAATTCTTCAAAAAAAGGATATCAAAAATGGTTATTTACCTCAATCCTTCTCCCTTAAAATATCTCCTTGTATTTTTCTTTCAGTTCCAAAAGATATGTCTTCCAGGAAACCATTGCCAGCCTGATGTTTAAAAAAATATTGTTGTTCTTTGCTATTGAATCAATTGTTTCTAGAAGAGTATCTGGAATAGCAATATTTTGTGCATTATTCTTAGCTTCTACTAGGAGACCGGGAAGTTGTTCCAATCTCAGTTTAATTATTTCTTTAACTTTCCAAAATGTCTTTGCAATACCATCCCTTTGTACCATAATGACTACAAGTTTAGATTGTAAGGAATTGATTCTTTTCTTTTGCGCTCCATCCTTTTCATTAAGGATAATAGAATTTAGTTCAAGCTCAATAGCATCAATTTTTTCTTTGTAGTTTCCAATAGTAGTAGGCCACTAGAGAAAATACCTATACATGTTGTTTACACTCTTGATGCAATTTTTCAATTCATTTATACTCTCAATCAATTTCTTCTATGCATTTTGGCATCTTTCTTCCATGGCTAATTGAATTTTTTCTTTTTCTCTTGTTTCACTAGGTGACTGTGCCATTAGTCTTTCTTCAATCTGCTCAATCAATACTTCTAGTAAAGCACTTGTCACATCACTTAGGTCAATATCATTATGAATTATGTAAGTAGCAATGGAATTTGTTATCTCATCCTATTCATATGATGGTTGTAACAACCATTCATCTCCAATATTCTTCAGTCCACTAGATTACTCAAGAATCTTCAACACCTTTTCCTTATTAAAGTCTTCTTCATCATCAATTGATGCCAAATCAATTGCTTTTGTAATTTTTTCTTCTTTTTCTTCTTCCTTTTCCTCCGACCTCGGCTTCTTTATTTACAGAGGAGAACTTGAGATAATTCTTCTTGATTTCCTCTTTTCGGAGGAGGATCCTACTTCAGACATCCCAATTGGACTGGAAATCATGCCAAAATGCATACATTTATTTTGTTTTCAAAGTATTCTTTACAAACCTTGTCTTTTTCTTCTAGAAATTCTAGATATCGATAGACCTGCTTCCCAATCGGTATAACCAACTTCCACACAACATTTTCTTTCAATGGTAACGATTTTAGAAACATCATCAAACATATAACCAGAGATCCAAAATGAAAAGGGTAATTGTAATTCTTTTTCATAATTATATTCTTCATTAATTGATTCCTCAGTAACTCACACATCAAAATCCTCTTTCTTCTCAACCATTTTATGCACAACATAACTGACAATCGCCAAAGTAATCGAGTCTTCCCCATTTTGGATATAAATCTTATATGAAATGCCATATGTTACATACCTTATCACCAGGTCAATTATAGTATGAATTAGAAGTTCCCTCCGATCTCTTGTTACCCTAGTTAGGGTTTTGACCTCCTTGTTCTTTACTGACTTCTTGATTGGAATGGGTCCATTATTGCATAATCATGTTAATGCTGTAATTGCTTCCTTCGTGATCTCATAGGGTTTGTTGAAGATCATCTGATCACCTTGAATTCTACTTAAGATAAATCACACAATGTCCACATTTGAAAAGTATGGAAATCCGCTCCAAATGTATAAACCCTTGTGCCCTAAATTCTTGATCATTTGCATTTTCTCAACTGAAAGAGAAGTCTCAAAATTTTGAATCTTTTTATAATCAAATTCATCAATCTATAACTTACTCAATTTCTACAATTCATTGTTGTGCGAATTAAAGACCACCATTTCCTTCAAATCCATTGTTTTAGCCATGTTCTCTATATTTTCACTTGCTAATAACCCTAACTCTTTATTTCTCAACTACTCTTTATTCCTTAGCACATTCACTTCATGATGAAAATTACTACTAAATCTTTCTTATTTAGCTTGTCACTTTTAGGGTTTCATCATAAAAGATAATTTATTGCTTGTGACATCATCATCTGTTAGTCTATCAGTACCTTCTTTTTCCAAAGCTGTTGGATCAATTTTGCATTTATTATTTTTTTTGCTTTTGAATTGTCAATTATCTTTGAAAAATACTGTGACCCAAGAGGAGTTCCACAGATTTCCTGATTTGCATCTTTTCTGCTGAAATTTTCATCAATTCCTTCAAAATAGAGATTCTCGTCACATATCCATGTGTCCTCACATTGTGAGTTTTCTAGATTTTTTTGTGAATTCTTCCCCTTGGAACCATTACTAGGTTCAATCCTTAGAAGAGGTATTTGCACCAGATGCAAATACACTGATTAGCCTTGTGTCCAAATATATTGCAAATGTAACAATAGCCTTGAAAAGATTGAATTCTTCTTTTTGTATCAAATATGTTTATCATCACATGGTTTCTACATACAATAGCTTTATGTCCAAAATTGTTGCAGCTATAACATTTTCCAGCAATGAATCCAACATTTTGACTTATTCTATTCTGATTCACCCTACTTCTACATTTAGTTTTTTTATGTCCAAATTTATTGCATGAGAAATAAAAGACATTAAAATATGGGTACCTTTGAGCATTAGGCTATCAGATGGGGATTCTTCTGATATTGATCCTTTGATTCCTACCTTGATAAGTATTGTCTTAAAATTTACTTTGATTTTCCACTTTGTTGAAAACTGGATTAGTCTTTGAATTATGTCATTCTTCATGTCCCAAAACACCTTTATCCTTCACAGGTTTCTGAGATGAAATCAATTCATCAAGCATTGCAGAGCTTTCCTTGGACCTTTTTCCATGGGTTTTCGCTTTTTCCAGATCAAATTTAAGGGTTATTACTTCTTGTTCAAGCTTATCCCATTTTTCTGTCATTTGATTGATAATTTATTTTAGGCATCCTTCATCTACCTTGCTTTGTTCAATTTCCAATTTCAAGTTCTCTTCCACTCTTTTTATTTCTTCAAGTTTCATTCTTAGATTTTATGTAGTCTCCTTTGCTTCCTTTAGTTCTCGATAAACTTCTTTATGTTTCAACTTGAACTTCTAGATTTTATTTCTTAGTTTCTGAATGCATTCCCCTGCTTGCTTAACATTTTCTTTCAGATATTCATTTTCAGATTTTGAAGTCTCCATTCTTAATTATTCATCTAAGTCAGATCCCTTCATCATTTAGTTCAACCTGCCAAGATCTCCTTCAAGTTCTTAAACTTATTCCAAAGGACCAAGCTCTGATACCAATTGTTGGATAGGACAACTAAAAGGGGGGTGAATCTGTTGTCACAGATTATAACCTTCAAATAAATTATCAAAACTAATACATAAACTACTTAAATGATTAATCATCAAATGCCAATGCAAAAACTCAAATCCAATGCACAAACACAATAACACCAGATTTATGTGGAAGAACCAATGAGGGAAAAACCATGCTAAGGATTAACTCACACTATAGAGAATATTAAAAATGATTACAAAAATGCTCACTTCTTGAGATAAGGCTCACTGCCATAGCGATACAAAATACGGCTAACTGCCAAAACATAAGAGTTAAGGCTGACAACCAAAAGTGTGAACTAATAGATTAAACCTTACTTGTGTAGAGTTTAGTTCTAGATGAAGGTCTATATAGATAGTATTGCATTTTAGTAGTCACTCAATAATTCTGATATGATCATACACTTTATTGTCTTTACTTGCTTCACTTACTTTGCTTTGTTGTACTCTTTCTTTCTCTTTATTTCTATCATGCTCTTTTTGTCTCCTTTTTTCAGTTTCTCTTTTTCTTCTTTTTCACAGAGAGTCTCTCTCTTTCTCTATATATATATCTTGTTTGTCAATTAGGTCAGCCTTATATCCACATAAAATATTTCACATGCTAATTCAGCCAAGATCTTCAAATATCCAAATCATAGATTGTATTCATGGTAGAAACCAAACCTCAAAGCAAACACACTAGACCACCTTTAATGGTCATCTTCAATAGGAAATAGCTTCCGGTAAATAATTCATACATTCAGTACTGTGTTGACATCAATGAAAACCTATTGACATCAATGAAAACCATTTTATGTGAGCTTCAACTTCCAACACTTGATTGTATCATCACTAGTAATCATTCCCTGACCTTCTTCCAAAATCTAATCACTCCTCCAAGCTATCCCATCATGCCTTCATCCACACCCACTAGAAATCCTTATGCTACCTTTAACAAGGGAAATCCATTACCTCCCCCATCCATGTATCCATCCTATCCTTCATCCACATCTTCATCTTATCTATCCCCTAGATATCCCTCTCATTCCATATTCATGCCTCCATCTTCTCCTTTAGCCATATCTCAACCTCCATCCTCATACAAAAGCACTATCACCTTCATCCCTAGCATAAATCATCCACCTCATTATCCTCCAATGCATGATCCTAATCCACCATCCACATCCTCCTATCCAAATCCACCATACCAATCTTCCCAACTTAATCCACCATCCCAATCTTCCTACATTAATTCCCCATCCACTTTCTCAAACATCAATCCTCCATCCACATATTTCTATACTAATCCACCATCCATTTCCTTTTGTCCTAATCCAACATCCATGTCCTATCCTAATCCACCATCCATATCCTCCTATGACACTCCAACTTCCACTCCATCATATCGTAATCCTCCCTCCAATCCATCATATCTTTATCCTCCATCTAATACTAAACTATCGATCCATAATCCTAATTCTCCACTCATTCATAATCCCTCATCTATTTAAACCACCCCATATAAGCCTAAAATACACAAGCATCTTATTCTAGATGTCATCCAAGGACTCGTGAAAAATAAGACATCCCCAACTCCACATCTTGAAGTCGTAGAGCTATGCCACCCCACTCCACCATGTATGGTCACTAGTGATGAGGCCCTTCTCCATCCCACACCTATCATTACTATTACCACTCCTAACACCAGCCAAACTATTGAAACAATAAAAACCACCAAATCCATTGAATCCCCACCTTCTACACCAAGATCAACCCTACCCATTGAAGACACCCAAATCCAACCCCCTTCTCCTACTCCCAGTATTATCAAAATCCACTCGCATGAACTTCAAGAATCCTCCACCCTTCCATCTCCCCCATATGAGGAGTCCATCCAACACTCCCCCACCATCATGCCACCCACACAAGTTGAAACATTCCAAGAGCTTGATCCAAACCATACCAACATATCCCCTCATCCACATCAAGATCCTATCATTCCATCTCCTCCATCTCAAGATCATATTACCTCCATTATATCCACTAATTCCCTTACCAATCAAGATCCTAACATTACACCTAACCCATCCCATGTGATTTAATATCATCTCCTCCTCCAAATGAAGACCCTACCATCCCATCATCTCCATCTCATGATCCTTTATCACTACTTACCCAAGCTATCCTAGCACCACTTTTATATCCCCTTGGTACTCTTACATTTTTCCATGGTGGTTTTCTTGTAGAAGAAGAACAATGTGTATACACCACCCATCCCCCCTCACCTAATAATGGAATCACATCATGTTTCCAAAATAATAAGCATCCTACCATATGTTGAATGCTCAATACTATGAACTATCAAGGAAAAGGTTTAGGCCTACATGAGCAAGGTTTATTGGAGCCCATCCATGTCAAAGAGCACCCACGTGCACAAGGTCTTGGATATATCTCTCAAGAATCACAATCCAAAAATGGTGGTACAACCTTTGTACATCCTAAGCGAGCCTCTTCCAAACCATTTGTCATTAGCCCCCCTCCATCATATCATCTCAAAATAGCCATCCATATTCCCCCTTCAACCTCCAAATCCATTTTGGGTTCTTATGTCCCTCCATCGACCATCACCCATCCTCCATCTACTACATCTATTTTGGGATCTTATGTCCCTCCATCAACCCTCAGACATACTCCATATACTAAGTCCATTTTAGGAGCTTATATCCAAAAATAAACTTCTCCATCTCATCCTACTCATCCCCTCATCCATCACTCACCTACCCCTATCACCCATCATAAACATCCCACTCTCATATTCCCTAATCAAGATAAAAAAAGGTACATAACTAAATATCCTCCATCCAAACATCATCCTAAAAATCCTACATCTCTCACTCCATTCATATTCTCTTCACATCATCCATCTCCTCATAGCAATCCCATTTTATTGGAAGCACTTTGGATGCCAAAGTAAAAAATCATAAATCCAAACATACACATGAATCTAAATATCCTCATGTACCCTCCAAAGGACATGATGAAGAAAAGAAAAATCCCATCCAAAAGTGTAATCAATCATAAAAATTACACAATCCTATTAAAGAAAAAATAAAAACCATGTGGATCCCAAAGAAAAAGGGTGCAATTCCTTCAAATGAAACATCCATAACAACATCCAAAGTAGCTAATCCAAAAGATAATCACACAAATCTTCCATCTCATAAATCTATTTTGCATCCTTATTCCTCAAAATTCACTATCCCAACTCCTCCATTATCCCCACATTCTCCATCCATTAGTCCCCCTATCATTTCACATCCCCCACCATATGTGCCAATGTTGGTCCTGAAAACATTCCCCCATCATGCATCTACTCCATAATTCTATCCATACACTTTCCAACATCCTGTACACTATCCCACATATCTCCCCCATCTAATCCCTTTAATCCATTCCCTTGCATAATCCATCTATTCTAATAAGGTTGTATCAACATCCAATAGTCATTTCTAACATGGGTTCTTATTACCTTGTATGGAACCTAATGCTTGAGTCCTTCATTCATCCTCTTATCACATATATTCCAAATCCATTCATCCAAATCCCTATCTTCATCTATTTTCATCCACACACTTTCCAAAAAATCCCAAAAAAATTAAAAAAACAAAAAAAAATGTAAAAAAAAATTGAAAAAAAAAAAAGTAAAGAGAAAAAAAATTGTCCAATGGTGAAAACTTAGAAAATAAGCACCTTGGATAAGTACCATGATGAAAACCTAGCAATATGTGTCATGTGTAACTCCCTCATCTAGTTCGCTTCCACACTTGGGGGTAGCTTCATCCCCTTCCTCCATCTCCTCCATCCAACCTATGCACCTATCCTACCTATCATATCCCATTTCTCCCAATCCATCCATCTTCCTTGTGATCTTGATAGGAGAAAGGAAAAATATTTATACATGATTTGGACCCCTCTTGGTGTACATCCTCTCTATCCAGACTATCTTATTCCTTATCCACCCATCATGCTACCATCCATCTCCCTTCCTTATCTACACATCCTGTCCATATCTATCTCACTTCCTTATTCACCCATCATCCTATCTGCCATCCCTCTTACCTCATCACACATGACATATCTAGAGTGCAACATCTCCTTCTTTGTGACATAGTCCTTGGAGACAACATCAATCCATCCACTAATTCCCCATCCTTATCTTCCCATCCATCAATCCACTAATCTCTTCCATCTCCCCATCCTTATCTTCCCATCCATCAATCCACTAATCCCTTTTCCATCTTCTCATCCTTATCTTCCCATCCATCTATTCATCCAATAATCCCTCCTATCTTTCCAAATATTTATCCATATATCCATCCATCCTAGCATCTTTCCATCTCCCTATCTTTATCAATCCATCCATTTAATCTCATAATCCCTTGTCATCGGTATCTAGCTATAGGCTATCCCCATGAAATCCAATGCCATATATCTCACTGCCATTACTCCCACCTCTTTCACCCATTTTATTAATATCCTACCACTTTTCATCACTCATCTATCTATCATATCATCCTAGCCATTCATCTTTTGATGATTTTGATAGCTATCTCATTCTTGAGCTTCACGCGATCACCCCCTATCCACAAGGTCTATCTTGTCTCATCATATTAGATCCATCATTGTATCTACTTATCATGGTCATCTCATCATCTCTTACCCATTATCTATTGTTGGTATTTTGTCGAACTACGTTGCCTCTGAGATTTCACGTAGGAAAGGCCATCTTTGGCTTTTTTCCATTAATTTGAGTCTTCATCATCCTCTTTCCACTTTATCCATCATTGATCATCCCCCAAGACCCTAGGTCTGTCCTTAGGCTGTGTCTTGGTTTTGTGTTGTGTCGTCAAGTATGTCTGTATCCAGTTGGTTCCTAACAACAAAATCCATTGGTACCATGAGGTTCAATCCATTTTGAGCATCCTGAGTCATGTTGATCCAACAATCTACTCCCATTTATCTTTATTCTTAGTAGGATGTATCCTTCCTCATATCAGACCACATAAATCCCATCCATCTATTGGTCATCTGCCGAAGGATATTTGAAATTTATTATGATCTTTTGGTGTTTTTAGCATTTTTTTATCATTTGAGCTTCCTATTATACCTACTCAAGGTTACCATGATCCATTATATCATGGTGCGCTTTGAATGGTAGACATAGGGGCATATCTTCATTTTCTATGTGATCTTGTCTTCCTATTTGTCCTGTGTAGTACCCATCAGGATCCTTGTGGTCTTGTGTTATGCTAGGGAATCCTTAGTGTTTTTGGTTTTCCAACATTGGCCCTATGAAATCCCTCGTGACTTTGGGATGTTAGACTAACCTTTTGTTGTTACGTCAGTCCTATGCATGTGATACAAAGTTGCCTTGGTTCCTCATACCTTGGTCCATAGTATCCAATGCTATATCAAATTAAGTGCTCACTACATGGCAGTTTTAATATGGCACTCCTAATCCATCCTCCCATCCACTCACCCTACATCTTTCTAATTTTCTCATCCTTTATCTTTCTATCCTATCCGTTTTCATCCCTCCACTTTCTCCATCTTCATCATTTCATTATCTCTTCAATCTTCTTAGGATAATATAAATTTTTTATTTTGAGAATCTTTTCATTCATCTTCTTCCTTTCATTATCTCTTCAATCTTCTTAGGATAATATAGATTTGTTATTTTAAGCATCTTTTCCTCCATTTTCATTCAATTTCGTAGTCTCACATCTCAAGCTAACCATCATCCATTCAATCTATCACAAATCATCTAATCACATCTTTGGTCTTGTTCCTAGCCTTGCTACAAGCCTTAATCCAATCATAATCATCATCAGGATGTGTCCTTCCCTATCCTTTTGTGTTGTTTCAAGATATATTGTTCCCTCATCAACAAAACTCTCATCATCATCAGGATGTATCCTTCCCTATCCTTGTGTTGTTTTGGGATATATCATTCCCTCATTGTTACCGAATGAATTGGCCTTTTCAAAAGATTGATAAATTTGACTCTAATTTTCCCTTAATGCACTGGACCCATCACTAACAACTCTAGAAATGTCACAATTGCATTTGGGACTTCACTCTAAATTAAAGAGGTACAACTCCCTTGTGTGATTAATCTGAAAATAAGGTAGCTTTTAACTAGAAAGTGATAAGGTGACAAATGCTAGTTCATAAAAATGACAGTAACTTGGAAGGGAAAGAAGAAATCCATAAACTATCAACACATAGATTGAAAAGACATGACTTTATATCAGAAAAGAAAGATTATAATGCAATAAATGGATGTCATAAAGTATATATCACACAAAAAATGACTTTATTACATGCTCAACATACAAATCGATATGTTAAACATCACATTAAATTCATAACTCAAACATTACAAATCAATATAGCATTAATCAATATGCAAAATGAAGTTCCTTCTTGAAATATAGCAAAGTGTATCTATGGATATTAGACCCTCTATCCTTCTCCTTCATCCTAGATATAGCAGCAAAATCCCCCAAAACAGTTACCAAAACCATTATTAAATTTTTCGATACTTCTTTTCTCTCAACTATCTTCTTGAAAATGACTAGAAGAATATGTTTGGCTAGAATAATTAGAATGATAGATGAAAATAGATTAGGCGAGAAAACCGATCTTGTTTTCACCAATGGTCATCAAATTACCTATACCACAGGCATGCAATTAATGAAGCTTTAGGAAAACATAATATGATTGCACATGTATGTTGTCCAACTGGGATTGTAATTTAAAACTAGTTCAAATCATCCATTAATCCAAACCAAGTTGTCGTCTCATCAAATCTAAGAAAGATAGCCCAAATGTCTAACCAACCATCTATAAATTCAACCAGTGTCACCACAATTCACCATCTAGAAGCATCCAATATGGTGAGCGCTCAGAGTGGTGGTGTATCTGGAAATGATTACATTATTTTGGAGGAGATCAAATACAATCCTTTGTTCAAGAATTTTTCTGATCAACTGAAGGAAGTCTTTGTGATACAGAGTGAGGTGGAAGAAGTGCTTCGCAATATTCAGGGTGAAGCATTTTTTAGCCAAGTACATGTGCATAATGCTACCATGTTAGAGCATTTTGTGTATACAGTCATCAAAACCTCTAGTCACCCTAACTGGGGCATGAGAGCCTTTGAGCATTTGGTGAGGCCTGAATTTCACCACCGTGTCAATGTAGCTATCGCTAGGCTTAGTCACTATTCTTGGAGCAGGTTGGTGGGTGATGCTATCTGCATTGCATTGGATCTTTAGAATAAGGGTTGTGGAGGAAGCAGTGACTCTTCTCCATGTAAGAGTCATGAAGAATGACATGGGGCTCTTCACTCAATTTCTATAGATGCACAAGAATCTATTGTCTCCTGCTCAAATTGAATGTCTTTAGATTGTTATTGAGGGCATTCAAGTGTTAATGTTAACCCTATGTGTTTGAAAAGAAATACCCTTTTTGCTATCGATATCAACTTGTTCTTATCAATTTTTGTAGTTGAATACAAAAAAATTGTAATGCCACTATGATGTAAATACATATATATATGAATAAAAATACCATTTTGATATCACAGTGTTCTTGCATGGGTGATTTCTATTAATTTTGTTTATATCAAGTTCAATGGAGTTCATTTATTTTTTCTGTATAACTACATTCATCTTTCAAATCTACATTACTATTACTTTGTTTTTCCCTGAAAAATATCTTCTGGCGATAGAGCGAGTAGTTCGTAGAACTTAACAAAACATCACATAGGTTTCAAATATCACCAATAATCCCACCCAAAATAAAACTCATGAAACAAGTCACCCAACTTCACCTAGAAGTTATTGACAAGCTAGCGTAATTTTAGTATGGATCACCTAAGATAGGTAAAAATTAAATGGGCGGTAAGTTACATCGTGAACATAAAACACCACCTAGGTTAAATAATCACAAGTGTTAAAATGGGACGTTAGAAAAACTAGAGAAAACTTTTCCTAGGTTCGTGACATACAATTAAACATTGCCTAGCCTTAAAAGTTTGCACAAAATTTGACTAAGAAAAGGGGAAATGAGGTGATGTTGAGGAGGATAACAAATTTAATGGTCATAGTGACTTTGAATGGGGACAAGGACTACAAAGGACATAGAGAAACCAAGAAAATGCAACCAATATGATCCATTGGGCACAAAGTCAAAATGAGGACACCAAAACCAAAAAAAGAAAAACCCAAAGAAAAAACACACCAAAAATGTGACTATTTAGAAGGTAGGGAAAACCCATCAAAAATGGAGAGAAAAAGAGAGGCTTACACAAACCCATTAATAGGTTGAGAGAAGAATGACCAGTCTTTGAATAGGCCCACCTTTGTATAAAGCCCATGAAGTAAATTAAGAAGCATGATCACCCAAATACAAATGTAGAAGACATTGAAATTGTTGCCAAACAAACCTCCAAAAAGCCATTTCTCATCATAAATTTCACCTTGTTGCTAGAAAACTAGTGCTAGACCATCCTTGATTAACCACTTCTCTTCATTAAGGTTTTTTGATCCTTGTGTCTTAAATTTTGGTGAAGAATCACATGTTCCAACTTCTTCTCCAACATTATTTTTTCCAAATTTACAGACTTGCAACTCTACACTATTGATTAGTTCTTCCGCAATAACAATGGAAACCTCCTCATTAATCAATGAACAACATTATTTTCCCACTTCTAATATAGGTTGATTAGTAGCTGAATAAATGAATAGAGGATTACTACATATTTCAAAATCATCAAAGGAAAAAATGGGATTAGAATTGATTGACCACTTTATCCCCTCCTAGGAAGAATCATAAGTGAAGTCTTCATTGTCTTCCATATTGAGGTAGGAAGTTTCATTAGTAACCTCTTCAAAAATGAAACTCTCATTCTAGAGCAAGAAGGGAGTCTAAAATTGGATCATTAATACTAGATTTAGGTGAAGAGGGCTTATTCCTAGAATAGAAAGGGGAGATAACCTGAGACACAAAAAGTGACTTCTTTGGTGGTGAATCATCTTCTTCATCACTAGATGAACTGAGATAATCTTCAATTCCATTCATGACATTCATATTGAAAACTTGAGCATTATAGTGTTGAATTTCATCCTTTTCAAGTTGTTGCATGCTATCAAAGATCGTTAGATTGATATTTTTGGCCATTGGATGAGGAAGTTTCATTGCTTCAGAAGTCAAGAATTTTGAGTGGAGGATTGATAGGTAGTCTGCGACTAATTCCAAATTTTTCAATATTATTAGGTCACCACTTCCCCACAGCTATAAAATCATCCTCAATACTTATCGCTTCCAACTAGACTCTTTAGATCCCATGGACTCTATCCCTTTTAAGGATCAATTGAATATTAGGGTCCAAAGCAGAAATGTATATGTGAAATTGAATTTCATTACTGCAAATTTCTATAATAGGAACTCGTTGAAGCAATTTGTCGAAGCAGTACACAAAGTATCTCATTGTCTCAAATTAATCTTTCATAATCTAAAAAAATTGTCGCATGGCAACCGCAACATTGATTGGAGTTTTATAACACTGGAGAAATTTTTCCTTCAAAATGTTCCATCCCATGATGCATCCCTTCTTCAGTCCCCTAAACCATTCAACCACCTTCTTGATTAGGCTATCAACAAAGATTCTCACAAAAATATCTTCATCTTGGATGCCCAAGATCCAACTTACTGTAGTCATGGAAAGGATGTGTTCCTCAAGGTCTTGTATGTATTCACCATAGAATTTAGGAAATCATTTTTCAGGAGCCAGTGGGCAGGTCATGATATTGTGACAAGGCAAGAGGACCAAAGTGGTTACACCAATGATTTGAGGCCATGGATGATCAGAGTCACCAACTCACTAATGAGTGAGGAAAGGAGAAAAACCCCTAAATTAATTTTTGGGTGGTGGATGAGTCAGAGGTGGATTTTGAGGTCGAGGAGGAGTTGGGTCTTGTGGGTGATGGAGAGGTTGATTGGGATGATGCTTAGGATGATGATTAGGATGATGGGGAGGATTGTCATAATACACAAATACCAATCTTGGAGGATGTTCAAATCAGGTGGGAATTGGGCCCATTCTTCTTCTTCTTCCAAGACAAACCATATCATGTACCTATACCTTCTTGATTAGGCTATCAACAAAGATTCTCACAAAAATATCTTCATCTTGGATGCCCAAGATCCAACTTACTGTAGTCATGGAAAGGATGTGTTCCTCAAGGTCTTGTATGTATTCACCATAGAATTTAGGAAATCATTTTTCAGGAGCCAGTGGGCAGGTCATGATATTGTGACAAGGCAAGAGGACCAAAGTGGTTACACCAATGATTTGAGGCCATGGATGATCAGAGTCACCAACTCACTAATGAGTGAGGAAAGGAGAAAAACCCCTAAATTAATTTTTGGGTGGTGGATGAGTCAGAGGTGGATTTTGAGGTCGAGGAGGAGTTGGGTCTTGTGGGTGATGGAGAGGTTGATTGGGATGATGCTTAGGATGATGATTAGGATGATGGGGAGGATTGTCATAATACACAAATACCAATCTTGGAGGATGTTCAAATACTGGCGCAGGTGGGAATTGGGCCCATTCTTCTTCTTCTTCCAAGACAAAATTTTCTCACATATAATATGTAGTGCTCCTTCTATACCTCCAGGAAAGCATATTTAATTGTGAAATGATATCTTCTTGTTCTTCCTACATCCAATCTAAATCAAGATGCAATACAAGAAATGCATTTTTATGGGGAAGAACCATATTTTTACATGACATGATGGCAATTTGTTAGATATTATAATTAATACATCGCTAATGGAGTCACCAAAAACCTATTAGTAAATAATTGGCCTTTTGAAAAGATTGATAAATTTGACTCTAATTTACCCTTAATGCATTAGAACCAATCAATCACTTTTTGTGGAAATACATCACAAGCACATTTGCAGCTTTCCTTTAAATTAAAGAGGTACATCTCCCTTGTGTGATTAAATAAGCAATAAGGTAGCTTTTAACCAAAAAGGGAGAAGGTGACAAACACTAGAAGATAAAAATGACAATAACCATGGAAGGGAAAGTAAACAAAGCATAAACTATCAACACACAGATTGAAAATACTTACTGACTTTATATCAAAAAAGGAGATTATACTGCAATAAATGGATGTCATATAACAAATCTCAAACAAAAATAAGTGACTTTATTACTTCACAAACACATCAAATCGATACGCAAAACATCACATTAAATTCATAATCACAGATGTCACAAAGTCATTGCAGGTGACTATCATAAATGATGAATACATGAATGTTCCAATCAAAAGTTACAAAAAAGTGTACTTTGTGGAGGCATCCGAGACCACTCTATACCTGTAGATTCTATCCTCATGAGGTTGTATAAGTTCGTATTCTTTGAATTTAGTGTCTAAAGTTATGGAGCACCTTCCTTCAGTTGTTTTAGATTGTTAAATTGTTTTCCTGTTTTAGATTGTTATCTTTTGATTAGATCAATGTTTCCTAGTTTCTTTACAAGTTTTACTTCTTCAACAATCTATACATTTCTTGTTTAATCATTTCCATAATTTCTAGTCTAGTGGTTACACTTTTTAGGTTCATAGTTTTTTTCTTTCTGAGTTACAAGTTTTCTAGATAGATGATTTCCCGCTTTCTAAGTTTAGTGGCTTCTTAGTTTAGAGTTTTATTCCAACTGTTCGATATTTAGAAAGCCTAAGAGAGATAGTCAATTGTCTTCTAAATAGCCTTTGGACACTACCCGGTTGATATATGAATGTGTTTATCAACTAAAGTGTTAGACCCAACAAAAACCTATCACTTTTTGGCATGGGGAGCCTTCTTTTTCTAGTGTTAGTAGGAGATACCTTGAATACCTCTTTTAGAATAGTCCTTTGGCTTCTTTTCTGCATGGTTAAGAAATGAGGTGCCCATAGAAGATTCATACCAAAATCCCCCCAAATCGATGTACCAATAGGTGGGGAGGAAGGAAACTTAGATCAAGAACTTACTAAGGAATTGACCAAACAGGATCAACCTGAGACCTTCCCACATACCCCAAAAACAAAACACAGGAGTGTATTCCTTCACAAACTCCAGAACCTCACTGAGTGAATCTTGGAAGAGGATCACATTCTCTTCAACATCATGGGTGACTATAGAAATTCCACCACCAACAACAATAACCCTCCACCACCATGCACATTCACTTATCCTATTTCTATTGACATAGATGACGAACGACAATGGAAAATATCTCACCGACCTTCTTTCCAACCTTTTGAGGTTTGTCTACTGAGGATGAAGTTTCTATTTGAGTTTAAAGTCAGACATATGACTACAAGAATGACAATAACAAACTAAAGACTTTGAAAGACTCAACCATGCATTGGTTTATGGGATTAGCTTCTTAGTAAATAACCTCCTAGGATGAAATGGAGTCTACCTTTTTTGAGAAATACCAAAGTTACTATAGGGTCAATGATAGGAAAAAGAACTATTCAAAATAAGGCAAAATGAGGATGAAATCTTAGAGGATTACCTAGATAGGTTTATCTTCTTACCTAAATGTTGTGGTGGAAAAGTCATAAGCCTTGATATTTTGAAGACCCTATTCCTCAAAGGTCTCAATGACGAAGCTCGAAGGAGCTTGGATTTAATCTGAAAAGGAAATGTGTCCCAATTGGGTTGGATGATATTACAAAATTGTGTCAGAATTTCTCTTGTACTCAAGAAGGTATCCGGAAGTCCACCCTCTTTAAAGGTTCCAATGAAATAGGAAAACTACATGAAGAGCTAGCTGACTTCAAGACTGACATGATTGTTTAGTTAAACACCACGTTAGACGACATACAGGCTAAAATGAGAAATCTTGAGACTTTGTCCATTTATTGGCCCAAGTGCCGAAACAAACATTATCTAAGGGAATGTCCTTTGGAAAAAGTTAACAAAATTGACGTTTATCAAGTGTGTGACAAAAATCACCCCACCAATTAGTGTGAGCTTCTGAATTCCATCAAGAGTTCTAAGAAAAGAACACCCCCATTTGAGGAAGAAGTAAACATTGTGAATCAAAGAACTGGAGGAAATTTTTCCTATGGCTAGAATTCAAACCCCAATTGGAGACCTCAACCTAATTGGAACAATAATCAATGGGTAGCACCTTGGCCTTAGGTACCACCTCTAGTACCACCTAATTGGGGAGCTTATCATTGGGGACCAGCTGAATGGGAAAATCAATCTTGGGGTAATCCTCAATGGCCCAACCAGCCTCAACAATAGTGGTATCCTCAAAATTCCATTCTTCAATGGAATCAACCTCAACATCAGTTTTATATTGGTCCCAGAAGGATGCCTACTCAATAATAGAATCTTTTACCACCTCCCCAAAATACTCAACAAAATGAACAAGTTAACCAACCACCACTTCTGACGCAACCCGTTTTGAACCCAAAGAACAATCACCCAAATAATCTTGTGTATTCTGCCAAAAATGACAATATCACTAGACTTAACATAATACACTTTGGAAACTTGCAATTGAGGTCTATAAAAACACTTTCACAACCGATTATTGAAGAAATCCTAGATGAACCTATTAAGAAGTCTACTGAGAAAACCACAATGCCCACATCCATAGAACAAGCCCTAGAAGCCACTTAACACAAGCCAGACCCACCATCTTTAGCTGGAGCTTTCGACCTACCTCAGGAGGAGGGGGGTTAGTCTCCAACTAAACTTTTGAAGGATTCCACTCCTAAGGACAAAATCAAAGCACCTTTTTCTAGAGTGTATAAAACCAATTACTATGAAAGATACTCTGAAAATGACCACATCTACCGAAACTCTATTGATACAAGAAATTAAACAGTTATAGATTGAAGTCCCTTTGCTACAAGTGATTAAGGAGATTCCTAAGTTAAACCAACTGATCACATAGTTGTGTATCAAAACTCTAGGGAGGAAACCCAAACGAATAAATACTATACACATAAATGGTTATTTAGCTGACTTGTTGGCCAGGACAACCACTGCTCTGAAATATGACGATCCAGGTAGTCCACTTATAACAGTAACAGTTAATGAGGTAGCAATACCTAATGCTTTGGTGGACCTTGGAGCAACCATTAACACAATGACTGTTGATGAGATGGAAAAGCTGGGACTTACTGATTTACATCCCACAACTACAGTCTTGTAGATGGAAAATCAATCCATATCTATTCCTAATGACATCATTGAAAATTTTCTTCTTAAGTTGGATGGATGGGAATATCTAGTAGATTTTTACATAATTGATTCCCTTACACCAAAAGACAGTTATCCGATAATTCTTAGATGACCATGGCTAGCTACTATTGTAGCCAAAATGGACCTAATAGAAAACATTTGTTTTTGTATCCTCCTGCCAAGCCTGCCAAACACAATAAAGTATGGGTTGATGAACCAGAAAGTCCCAACAGACATGAAAATTTGGCTTCATTGGCCATAGTAGTCATCAAACAACATGGTAAAAAATTAGAGGATGAATTGGACAAACATGTGGAAAATCTTACTATGGATTCAAGTGGTGAGGAGATGAAAAACGTAGAATAAATCATAGGACACACAATCAATATATATCACATAGAATTTGATAATTCCAGTTTCATGGGATTTCCTTGTCCTTTGATGAACTTAGTTCCAAAAATGCACCATTTCTTTGCAGATGTTTCCAGGCTTCATAAAACCATACCTCATAGTTGTCCTCTTAACACCTTGATAAGACCTATGTATACTGTTACATCCAACCATCTAAGAGTTGAAACCATTGTTTCTAGGAAAAACTTTGAACATTAACAGTTGATTGACTAAGTTGAAAGAACACAAATTGTTTGACACCCTGGTAAATAGATCTAAAGCTTTCACTTGGGACTATACAGATATGAGAGAGGAATACACCCCAATGTGTGTACTCATCATATCTATACTGAGGATGTTCAACCTGTTCGCTAACCACAATGGAGACTCAATCCTGCTTTGAAAGACATAATAAAACTAAAATTGAGAAACTCCTACAAGTAAGGTTTATCTACCTGATTTCTAATAGCAAAGGGGTGTCACCTTTTGTTGTGGTCCCAAAGAAGAATGGAAAGTGGAGAGTGTGTGTAGACTATAGGGAACTTAACAAAGCAACACACAATGATTATTTTCCTCTACCATTTGTAGACCAAGTGTTGGATAACCTGGCCAAGAGGAAATATTTTTTATTTTTGGACAGATTTAGTGGTTACAACTAGATATAGGTAGTAGCAGAAGACTAGGATAAGAAAACCTTTACTTTCCCTTGGGGAACATTTTCATATCGGGTTCTTCCATTTGGGCTATGAAATGCTCCTGCAACATTCCAGAGAGCTATCCTAGCTATATTTGTTGAGTTGGTAAATGAGTGTGTGGAAGTTTATATGGATGACTTCACTGTATATGGTTCAACCTTTGGTGAGGCCCTCAAAAATATAGATAAGGTGTGGAAGTGATGTGAGGATCATCATTTGTCCCTAAGCCACGGGAAATGTCTAATAATGGTGGAACACGGAATAGTGCTGGGACATCAAATTTCAACTAAGGGGATTAAGGTTGATCCTAAGAAAATCAAAGTAATAGAACAACTCAAGATTCCAAAAATCCAGACTGATGTCAAAAGTTTATTAGGGCATGCTGGATACTATCAAAAATTCATAGAAAATTTCAGCAAAATCGTAGCCCCTATGTTTTCCCTTCTTCACAAGAACATAGAGTTCATCTAGATGCCTGAGTGTTAGTCATCATTTGAAATCATCAAGGAGAAACTCATCTCTAATCCTATCCTTCATGGACCTAATTGAAACCTTCCATTTCATATCTATGTTGACACATCAGATGATGCCATTGGATCGGTTCTATGACAAGAAGATGAGAATGGGGAAAAATATTCCATATATTTCATCAGTAAGAATTTGACACCAATAGAAAGGAATTATACCACAATAGAGAAATAATTCTTGGGTGTAGTTCATGCAATCAAGAAATTTCAGCATTATATCACGGGATACAAAGACACAGTGTACACAAAACACTCAGCCATTGAGTACCTCATGAATAAACCTGTAGTCAATGCAAGGATAATTAGGTGGTTGCTTCTTCTCTAGGAATTCAACGTAACAGTTATTGACAAACCAGGGAAGTCCAATGTAGTTGTGGATTTCTTATCTTGGATTAAACATGATGGTGATTGTGCTCCGATATAGGATGAGTTTCCAAATGAATTTTTTTTCACCATCTCTACTAAAACCCCTTGGTTTGCCGATATTGCAAACTACTTGGCCACTGCAGAAGTACCACCTCATTTTTCATCAAAAAAAATAAATGCCTTGTTAGAGAAAGTGCCCCTTTCAAATGGATTAATAGGATCCTATTTTGATGTGGACCTGATATGATTCTACGACGTTGTTTTAGGGAAGACAAGGCCTATAGTATCATCAGAGTCTATCATGATGATCCTTTTGGATGGCATTATTCTGCTAAAAGGACAACTCACAAGATTTTGGGAGTGGGATACTACTGGCCTTCTATGCATAAGGACATCAAGAAATATGTTCACAGATGTGATGAATGTCAAAGGGTAGGAAGACCAACTGCATCTAATGAAATTCCCCTGCAGCCTCAGGTAGTACTTGAACCATTTGAAAAATGGGGATTGGATTTTATCAACCCTATAGACCTTCATTCACAAGGAAAAGAGTATATTTTGGTCTATATTGACTACCTGAATAAGTGGAAGGATGTGCAAGCCCTATGTGTTGCTAGGGAGGAACAAGTAGCTGATTTCCTTTACAACAAAATTTTCCTCAGATTCAGAGCTTCTAGGACAATTGTCATAGATCAAGGCCCCCAGTTTATGTCTAGTTATGTTAGCCTTCACAGATCATTTCCAAGTGAGTCACAAGAAGTCCTCACCTTACAACCCTTAGGTGAATGGATAGGTTGAAGTCACTAATAGGGAATTGGAAAACATTTTAACAAAAATGGTTTCATCAGGAAGAAAATACTGGGCTAGGAAACTACCTGAAGCTGTTTGGGCTTACAACACCACTTGGAAATCAACTACTGTATATAGTCCATGCGAGTTATTTTTTGGGAAGAAACCCCTCTTTCCCATTGAATTTAAACTCCAAACCCTTAGTAAAACCATGGAGTTGGGTATAGATCTTAAACGATCCCAAATTGAGAGAGTTTTATAGCTTAGTGAACTGGATGAACTCCATTTGGATGTCGTCCATCAAACTGAGCTAGTCCAACAACAACACAAGGTTTGGCATGATAAACATATCAAGGAGAAAGAATTCCATAATGGGGATTGGGCATTATTGTTTGATTCTAGATACAAGGATCATCAAGGGAAACTTAGAATATATTGGATCAGACCATATGAAATTTATGAAGTATTTTCAATGGTTCGGTACAACTAAAACCCATTGATGGTGATACCCGAACTCTCCTAGTTAATGGACACTGATTACATGTCTACCATAAGCCTGTTAATAAAGAAGAATTTACAAAAATGGTAGAAATGCAGGGAGAAATCTAGTGCATGGACTCTATTGTGGAAAAGTCAATATAGCTTTGCCCATAATAAATCCTGCCAAAAAAAAAATTGTGTGTGAATTTATGATTTCTTCATCACCTTCATCATTTGTATTTGGCTAAATTTTGTCTATATTTTGTAGGACTTCATTTCTTTGGTAAACACAAATTTCGTCGCACCTTGCTACGATGCTCCAAAACCTATTGGCTCAATTGCTACGATGCTCCAGAACTTGTTGCTAGTATGCTTTCGAACCTATACAATTGACTTGTCTCGCTCCTCATTTTGATCTTGTATTCTGATGCATCACTCAACAATGCTTCAGGAAGCCAAGGGCCAAAATGTCACATTCTTCTTCCTCCCAGTGGTATCTTTCAGTGATGCTCCAAAATTCTCATGTTTCTTCTTTCCAGTGACAACTTTTAGCAATGCTCTAGAAATTTGTTTGGTTGCTCTATAAATTTTTGGTTGTTGCTCCGATTGCATCTTTTGACTATGCTCCAGAAATTTTTTGTTGTTACTCTGAATGCATCTTTCAACGATGCTTTGAAATTTTTTGGTTGTTTCTCTATCTGCATCTTTCGACAATGCTTCAAAAAAATTTGGTTGCTACTTTGGCTACATCTTTCGGTGATGCTCAAAAAGTTTTTGGTTGCTGCTCTAGTTGCATCTTTTGATGATGCTTCAAAGATTTTTGGTTGTTGCTCTAACTGCACCTTTCGACGAAGCTCCAAAAATTTTTGGTTGTTGCTTTAGCTGCATCTTTTGACGATGCTCTAGAATCTTCAATCTTGTTGCTACGTTCCAATGACATCTCTCCACGATACTCCAAAACTTTCTCTTCTTCCACCTCAGCTGCATTTTTTGGCAATGCCCCAAATTTTTGTAAACTTTTTCCTTTTTCTTTCAGTATTTTTATTTTTCCTAAGTTTTGCACATGCGCATCACTTGATTTTCTACCACCTCGAGATCTGCTCCCTAATTGTCATTCCACCATATCATATCAAATCTTCTTGTAATAAATGAAATTATTATGACACCCATTTTTGTCATAATAATTTTCGCTATCATTTAAACCATCCCATCCATGTCATTATTATCCATCTCCACCCTCACCAAATCATGTAACTATCTGATTACGCCAGCAAAGGTTAGTGATGATGTAAGGTGCGCATGAATTTATTTATTTAAAGTTAGTAAATATTTTGAATAAAGACTAATTAATTGGCATGAACTGTTCCCTCCCACAATTTTGAAACTTGTGCCATCACATGATTGTTAGAAGCATGATAATGGTTGCATAATTCCCCATAATTTTTTTTCATAATTATTCAGTAAGGTGACAAGAAAGGTGATTAATTCCTCTTCCATTGGTTATATCTGAATTGAGTCCCTATTTCATCTGTAATTCAACAAGGAAAATATTATAGAGCCTTGCAAAATTTGGTAGAGTGGCAAGGAAAGAAAAAATGGGAGGATCCAAGAAAAAGTTTGAACCAACTTTAGCAGCTCAATTGTTGGCATTGAGCAATATTGTGGGTCTATTTCAAAAATTCAGGTGGCTGAAATTCATGAAAATTTTTGAGGGGTATACAGAGCAGCTGGTAAAAGAATTGATCGAGAAATTTATAGACGAATAGACCATGGCGTGTGGCAAGCGATTCTGGGTAAGTCTAAAAATCATTGCTCGTCTTTCCAGTCTTGAAAATAAAGGAATTGATTTGAATGAAAATGCCAATGTTACCTATCAAAGACTAGTAGAATTATTTCATAGGGAAGGGGAGCCTCAACCCATAATTACCATAAGTACCAAGGGACAAAACAAAGGTTTCCATAGAATGTCTATTCCAGAACCCTGGAGAACTTTCGTAGCCTGGATAATCAAATATTTCACTTGTGAAGGAAAAATAATTATAGTAGTGGGACCCTCTTTTCACTTGCTAATTCATTTGGGCCATGGCATTAAGGACCCTTCTCTTAGGGTTAATTTACTAGCCTTTTTGTGTCATTCAGTTATCTCCATGATGGAAAAATATAAAGTTGAGATAGAGCCCCTCAAATATCATGGCCTTATACAGTTGATATGTAAGTATCATTTTCACAAAAAGCCAGAAAAGAAGTGGCAAAAGTTTCTGTGAAAATTTGAAAAAGTAGAGTTTGAAAGACAACTTGAGGAGGGCGAGTCCTCTAAACAAAAAGAACAATATTTAGAAGAACTTGAGGCCTTGGGTGCTCCTAAATCCCAACAGACCTCAACGGCTCCAATCAGTGATGCACCAAAAAGATTTCTGGATGAGTTAGAAACCCCAGGACAAATAGGGGATGTGGAAATTGTGCACTCTGGAGAAGAAGAAGAGCCTCCTTGAAAGAGGAAGAAGTGGAATAATGTTACTTTTCAAACAACCCCTCCTCTATGAAGAAGTAAGAGGTTGTCTGCAAGATCCAGTGAAATTGAACCCCATGACATAAGAAGTACTTCCAAAAAGAAAAAGGCTAGGACTCAAACAAGAGCAGTGGAAATTGAAAGTCATCATGGTAGTGAGGAAATAAGTGAAATAGGAAAGCAGATTGATCAATCCCCTAAGGATGAGGAAAAGATGACACCATCTCCAAAGGAGCAGGAAGAGGAAAAATTATAGTCGCCACATTATGTGGAAATTGAAGATGAACCTATGGGGGACTTTCTCCTTTTCTTGATAGAATTGAAAATGTACCTAAAATTGAGGAAAATACACCTCATACTGACATGGACATCCCCAACCCTTCCTTCTTTGTGGACACAGGGGATGTAGAATCTAGTTAGAAAGAGGAGGAATTAGAAAAATTGAAAACTTAAATTTTTGAATTACAATCCAAGGTACAAAGTAATGAAGAACAAATTACCCAGTAGCAAGAAGAAATTGAGGCACAAGTTGTAATTGTAAATAAAAGAGATCAAGAGATTGCAAAACTGACAATGCAGATAGAGCAAAAAGATACTCATTAAGCAGTTGAAGTACCAAATCCAGCAATGGAATCAACAAAACAAGTAGTACATGGTCGATCTATCTGAAAAAGATAAGCATATTCAAGGTTTGAAAAAAAAAATTATGCAATTATTTAATGCTTTTGAAGAAGAAAGAAATAGGTAGGGAATTGAACTGAATGCTTCTATAAGTAAGATTGTGGAAGTAGAGAAGGATTTTCAAGGGAGTGACACTAAGCCAATATTGGGATCCAAGGGGACATAGACTGAACCAATTTTTTTAGAATGGTTCTAGGTATGCATCCCTCCATTATTAATAAAATTGATGGAGCAATGTTATTTTCTAAAGGATGTAGAATTTGAAAATAATAGGCTGAAAAAAGGAGTTAGTACTATTAAAAGAATCATTTCACAAAGCATAAAGAGGTAGATAGGATGCTTGTGAAATTGGTGAATTATTATTAGCTTGTAGAAGACCATCTAGGTTGTACTCTATGATCCTCAATGAACAACTCATAAGATGGAAGTTATTGAGAATATGCCATAATCAACCACATGACCCTGATGATAAAGAATTTGTGAAGATATTTGTTGATTTAACTCCTAAACAACAAGATTTATTATGTGATTTCTTTGTCCATAATTTGCTCCTAGAAGAATATATAGATTTCTTTGTTAATTTCTTTGTGGGAGAAGTTCAATTGAGATCATTCATGTCTACAATGTGTAATCAACGTCACTAGAAAGATAGGTCAAGGGAGTATGCACATGCAGAGAAAACTGCTGGGTTGTAATGGAGATACCCTCATAGGAAGCCTCTCTATTTCAAGGCATAGTTTCTGAGCATTCGACTTAGAGAGGAGGTACAAAGAAAGTACAATAATAACCTTCAATTGTGTTATGATCACTTTCAAGATCAAGTACCAAAGTTGATAGGGAAAGCTTGGCATGCATGTGAAGAATGATATACCCCTCTTCCTATATTTCTCATGAAAAGAGAGCTAATCTCACCCCTTAATATTAAATGGTTCTATAGAAGGGTAGTAGCCTTGGCCAAAATCCTTGAAGAACTAAAGGTTAATTGGATTGGTATGAGGTATAGACCTCCTCTACTTCTTTCACCACCTCCTTTAGCACATACCAAACAAACCAGAGTAATGAAAATTTTGCAAGATGGATACAAAGGGTCACTTTTCATTAGGGATTTTTGAGGGAGCCAGAGGAACTGGATACAAAGGTAGATGACTTATATGATCTCAGTGCCAATTATGAGGAGATGAATAATGGAAATGAAGGACAAGGAACACACCAGAGAGTAGGAGGACTTGCTCGGGCTTAGGAAGGGGAGGAAATGATGAGGTAAAAATAACCTCATCAATATAATGGACTCAATGCTTAACCTTACACCTTTCAACCAAATTTACCCTGCCAATTAATTATCTTTAGGATAAGTAATTGCTTTCTTTTTGTGAATAAGCGTACAATCTTTATTTATTGAAATTAGTTGAAATAAGCTAATTTGTGCTAACTTAATGGTTTAGTTCTTGAGTATTCCACAGGTCAACTTCCACCGTTGGTTACCATTCCATTCAAAGAGGGTTTAATGCAAATTTCAACACTGTTGAAGACAAATGAATGGGCGCTGGAACTTCAGGAGCATACATTATGGACCGAGTTTTCATGGTTTCTATTGTTTTTAGTTCTAAAGACTTTGTGGCTTGTGTCGAACCTCTTTAATATTTCATGTCATGGGCTTTAAAGTCTATTAGTTGTTGACAAGCAGTTGAGGAATTTATCAACTAAAAATTAAGATTTTGTTAGCCACTTTCATATAAATATGTAACTGTTGAAAATGATGAATACAAAAGAATATCGTTATACTACCACTATGTTTTCTAAGTTATACTTTCATATGAATAAAATGAGTTTTTCTCATCACTTTTGGAGTTACTGAATAATGTGAATGGAGTTCTTTAAATGAAGTAATTTGGAGTTACCAGTGCATGTGATATGAGATAGGCATAGAAGCACCCGAGAGTTGGCTACTCGAGGGTTATAGATTAGATAGATAAGTATTTTACTTCTAATTTTGTACTTTCTTTTAGTAGATAATAATTGAAATTTGAATTTATTTTCATATTTTTAATTCTATCAAGATCAATCCTATAGGCTGTAGCTAAGTTTGAAGCCTTTGAATTTAGTGTCTGAAGTTTTGGAGCACCTTCTTTCAGTTGTTTTAGATTGTTAAATCATTTTCTGCTAGCTGTTTTAGATTGTTATCTTTTGATTAGATCAATGTTTCCTAGTTTCTTTACAAGTTTCTCTTCTTCAACAATCTATACATTTCAAAGTTTAATCATTTCCATGCTTTCTAGCTTAGTGGTTACATGCTTTTTAGGTTCATAGTTTTTTGCTTTCTAGTTTAGTTATTTCAAGTTTTCTAGATAGATGATTTCCAAGTTTCTAAGTTTAGTGGCTTCTTAGTTAGAGTTTTATTCCAGTTTTTTGATATTTAGAAAGCCTGAGAGAGATAGTCAAGATGTCTTCTATTGCATATAGCCTTTGGAAACTACCTGATCGATATATGAATGTGTTTATCAACTAGAGTGTTAGGACCTAACGACAACCTATCATAGAGAAAGGTGGAAGAAGTGCTTTGTAGTATTCTAGGTGAAGCATTCCTGAGCCAAGTACATGTGCATAACACTACTATGTTAGATTATTTTTTGTATACAGTCATCATAACCTCTGGTCACCGCGATTGTGGCATGAGAGCATCTGAGTGTTTGGTGGGGTCTAAATTTTACCATCGTGTCAATGTAGCTATCACTGGGCTTAGTCACTATCCTCAGAGCAGGTTGTTGGGCGACACCATCTACATTGTGTCGCCTCTTCAGAATGAGGTTGTGTAGGAAGTGATGACTCTTCTTCGTGTAGGAGTCGTGAGGAATGACATGGGGCTCTTCACCTAATTTTTGTAGGCACACAAGAATTTGTTGTCTCTTGCTCAAATTAAATCCCTTTACACTGTGATTGAGAGAATTCGAGTGTTAATTTTCACCCTCTATGTTTGAAAAGAAATACCCTTTTTGCTATCGATATCAAATTTTTGTTATCAAATTTTGTAGTTGAATAAAAAAAAATTGTAATGCCACTGCGATGTAACTATATATATATGAATATAAATACCATTTTTCTATCACAATGTTCTTGCATGGGTGATTTCTATTAATTCTATTTATATCAAGTTCAATGGCGGTCATTTCTTTTTTCTATATACTACACATTCACATTTCAAATTTACATTACTGTAACTTTGTTTTTCCCTGAAAATATCTTCTGGCAGTAGAGTGGGTAGTTTGCAAAACTTAAAAAAACACCCCCCAGGTTTCAAATATCACCAAAATCTTTCCCAAAAGAAAACTTGTGAAACAAGTAACCCAACTTCACCCTACAGTTATTGACAAGTTAGCGAACTTTTAGTATGGATCACCTAAGATAGGTAAAACTTAAATGGGCGATAAAAGTTATACCAAGAACATAAAACACTACCTAGGTTAAAGAATCATAAGGAAGTAGTAAAATGGAAGGTTAGAAAAACTAGCAAAAACTCCTCCTAGGTTCGTGACATACAATGAAACACCGCCTAGCCTTAAAAGCTTGCACAAAATTTGACTAAGACAAGGGAAAATGAGGTGATGTTGAGGAGGATACCAAATTTAAGGGTAACACTCATCAACAACACTCTCATCATCATCACCATGAAGATGTATCCTTCCCTATCCTTGTGTTGTTTAGGGATATACCATTCCCTCATCAACAATACTCTTATCATCATCATCAAGATGTATCCTTCATTCTCCTTATGTTGTTTTGGTATATATCGTTCCCTCATCAACAACAATCTCATAATCATCATCATTGGGATGTATCCTTCCCTATCATTTTTTTGTTTTGGGATATATCATTCTCTCATCAACAAAACTCTCATCATCATCACCATCAGGATGTATCCTTCCCTATCCTTGTATTATTTTGGGATATATCGTTCCCTCATCAACAACACTCCCATCATCACCATCGGGATGTATCCTTCCCTATCCTTGTGTTGTTTTGGGATATATCATTCCCTCATCAACAACACTCTCATAATCATCACCATCAGGATGTATCTTTGTGTTGTTTTGGGATATATTGTTCCCTCATCATCATCATCATCAGGATGTATCCTTCTCTATCCTTATCTTTTTTTGGGATATATCATTCCCTCATCAACAACACTATCATCATCATCATCGGGATGCATCCTTCCCTCTCCTTGTGTCGTTTGATGATATACCATTCCATCATCAACAACACTCCCATCATCATCATTGGGAAGTAACCTTCCCTATCATTGTGTCGTTTTGGGATATATCATTCCCTCATCAACAACACTCCATCTACCATCAATCAATCTTGGCTTGTATCTTTACTAGGGGAATATCACATTTTTCCTTGAATCCATTTGTGCTTGCTTTCTTATTATCTCTTCCTCTTCCCATCCCATATTATATCCATCATTTTGCATCATCTTCCCCATCGATCCTTGCATCCTCTCATCCATTTCAAGAGAACACTCATGTTTTCTTGAACCCGTGTGTCCTCTCAAGGGGGCATCCTCAATCCCTAATCTTCATCTTCAATCTCATCATATTTCTTCCTAGTCACTCCTTTGAATGACTGGGGAATCTTGCCTAATCCAACCATCATCATCTTCTAGGTGTTATGTTTTAATCTTCTTTGAAATGATGCTTCTTCGTAGCACCATCTCAAAGAGGAGAAAATTGTAGACACTAAAAATTGACCACTTTTGTTTGGTCAATTTACCCCTAATTCAACCAATTTCATATCCTCTATATTAAAATTAAATAATACCCTATTATTTAATTAATATTTATTATCCATTATCCCTTTATCCTAATCTATTTCTTCTATTTTCCTAAATCCTAGCCTAAGGTAAATAATTTAATTGTTTATCTACATCTATCCTACATCTATCCTACCTTAACCCTTCTATCCCAAAAATTAAATAAATAAACCTTGTTTATTTATTTAATGCCTCCAATGTCAAATCCTCCATCACTTTCCATTAGCCACTAATCCTAATTATAATCCCCACCTAACCTATTCACTAAACATGTGCACACACTTAATCCTTGATTAAGTGGATCAAAACCCCCATCACATCAATCATTTGGGGCTTGTACCTTCAAGGGTACAATCTCCCTCTCAAGCCCTCTCCTTGTGCCACTTGGAACAATCTTGTGGCTTGAGAGGTCACCTCTTATCTCCACCATTGATCTTAAACTCTCAATCCTAGCCCTCCATCTAAAATCATCCAATCTATTTATCCCAACACTTAGCCATTTTCCCCCACTCTCATCCATTTTTCATTGGAGTGTTGTTATGTTGTTGGATTTTTGAGTGAGCACACAACTAATTAGACATCGTGGGCACATCTACACAACAAGAGGTTCTATAGGATGGTTTGAGCTCCTTATCACCCAATCTTGAGTGTTTTTCTTATTTTTAGTCCTTTGCTTGATTTTCTCAAATTTTAGTAGATTAAAACACTACACACACAATTAGTCATAAATCATCTATAATTTCATGCATACTCCATTCATATAATCATTAAAATATCCATACATTAAATTTACATAAATCTTTATCCATTGTATATTTCATCAAATCATTTGCATTTTCATATATAAATCTATTTAATCAAATCATTCATTTAATTCACAAATCCACTTTAATTCTAAATTCCTAAACCTCCATCATATCATAAACCCTCCCATTTATTTCTTTCATTCCCATCAATTACACTTGATCAAGCAATATGGGATAAAATATCCATTTCTCCACTTTGCTCTTTGGATCCCACATTTCTCCCATAATCCAGATATTTCCTGTGAGGACATGTATATAAGCCTTATCTCTTCTCATCATGAGATATATATTTGATTTCGATCACAAAACTTTATATCCGTTCATCATAGCTTCTTGATACATTTGTGCTTATAAAAATCTAAGAGCATCAAATGTGTAATCCAAGATCTTGATGATAGGAAGGCAATGAAGTTATTTTCCTTTTAATGCTTATGTTTGGTTTTCGTAGTTTAATATTACATTTCTACATTTGTGTTTCTTTTGGAGAGACTTCATTGATGTGATGTTAGGACCTAATTGGATTTTTTCTCCAAAGTATATTTTGTCCTAAATCCTTCTATCCTTCCCCAACCCAAAGTCTCGCCAAAAACCAAAATAGTTAGAGTTTGATAAAATAAATGAATATTTTTGGTGTAAAAGAGGTTTTCAAAGTTTGTTCTTTATGTTTTTAGTTATCCAAAAGTTTGAAGTAGAGGAGAGGGTAGAATATGAAGTTTCCCTAGAGGAGAAAATATAAAAGAAAGGAAAGAAGAGAAAAATCATTAAGTTTCTTGTAACTATGAAATATAAATTTCAAGGGCTACCTAAGATATCCAAGTTTACTTCTAAGGTAATGAAAACTATAGATATTATCTTGGGGCACATTGACCTAAACACATTCAAAAAAGATACATTTAGTGAAGATTCCTCTCCTAGGGTGAAGAAGGTAGCCAATTCAAAACTAGCCCATATCATGTTGTTTCTTTTCCAATCATAGTGCAATACCTCAAGTTGATCTTGACTATTGTACAACACTATAACTTAGGGAATAGGAAATTTTATGATCCATATGGGATAAAGATCCTTGACTTAACCCCTACCATGATCATAACAACTTTTGACTTTCCTCTTCATAGGGATATTAAAGCCTATTGATAGAGAAACAATCCTTAACATCTTATGAGGTAGAAATAGCCAGTCATTTGATATATCTCAACAAATATAAGTTTAAAGTTGAAAAAAATCAATATTGAAGATACTTGAAAAGCTTAATAGGAAATATCTAGTATTATAGGTTGGAGATATCATCACACTCTTGAGCGGGGCATTAGGGAAAGAATACTCTAGGCATTATGATATTTAGATGTTTCATTTTATCAAAATCATATTGAAGGGATAAACTTTCTTGGATTAGGGATTTTTTTTTTTTGATCAGATCCATGCATAATTTCAAGAGTTATGAACTTTCCCAATTTAACTACTTGAGGAGTTAGAGGAGAAGTTCCAAGACAAAGCAAGATATGGTAGTTCTATCCTTGATTAGATCTCAAGGAAGAATAGAACCATTATAAAAGAGTGAATGATGCTTTCCTCTATGTAATAATCAATTAACTAATAGGAGACACAAGATATATAATACCTCAAGAGTCTATGGATTTAATAAAAGGATGGGGTCAATGGTTTATTCAATTTCCTAAGTCCACATATATCAGAATCTTTGGATTTCAAAAAGCATCATTCCTCCTCCCAAGATGTTGTAGTGATAAATAATTTTGATTGAATTTGGAAGGTAGATAAATGAAATGCATCTCAATCTTGCATGAAATCATAAGGAAAGGGTGAAATACCCATTCCATTTGGGATTTTATGTGTTTCCTTACATCCAAGCAACCAAGATAGTAGTAGAAGAATTAGAAGCTTTCAATATGGAACAATATGTGCCTAGAGAGAAATTTTGATCCCATTGGAAAATTAAAGAAATTTTTTTCTACCATGTTTATTGATCATGAACCATCATTCAAAGACTTCTAAGCTGATTTGAAAGATTAATTTGAAGTCAGAAAGAAGAAATATTGTAGATTAACTACGTATCAGTTAAAGGAATTTGGAATAATAAAGGATATTCTTGAAGAATTATCTAATGATGGGCATATCTTGGATACAATTTATGATTTTAATAGTATGTACACTAAGTCAATAGACCCCATCAATTAGCCAGAAAGGGAAGATGTGTCACTATATTTCATTTATGAGAAAGTGCTTTATTTAAGCAATACATGGTTAGATGATTAGATAAAGAGTCTTTAGTAAAAAGGGAAAAGAAAGAGGTAGACAACTAGATCAAAAGATTTGACTCATATATACCAAAAGAGTATAAAAGGAAAATGGTAAATTAAAATCCTAAAGTGAGGGATCTTGTAGATGTAAAAAAAATGATAGACCAGGTTAATCAAGCATTTATTAAGGCTTTAATTTTATATAAAGATGTTAGAGTTGGAGTTGTAGTAGGTGTTGGTGTAGTACCTATGGCTCAAGTCTTGTCTACAAAGGTTATCATTGGTCAAGTTCCTATGGAAGGTGAAGAAACTGAGCAACAAGGTTACACACATGAAACAACTAACCCTTTAGAGTTAAAAATTGTTCCTCCTCCCTCTCCACCTATGGAACTACAAGATTCTCAGTTACAAAAAAATTGATTCTCCATCGCAATATCAAATTGGTAAGAAGAGTGATCAAGTGGTTATAGAACATGAACCTTGTAAAAACAATCCTTTAGATCAACAATATATTGAAGTGGAAGATTATGAGAAAAATACAAAGGATGTTGAGGAGAATGTGCATAAAGAGAAAGTCATATTTGATGCAGAAGAAGAATAGGACTCTAAAAATCATGAAGATCCTATAGGTAATATTGGTCAAGATGTCCTTGGAGGAATTAATCAAGAAAAGAAAGTGCTAACATATGACGAACAACAAGAATAATCAATCTTGTTTAAAATCAAGAAAAAATTGCTAATTAAATTATGTTTGAGGTACTTGCTAAGGAGATGAAAAAATAAGAGCCGACAAGGAAAGAGGAGATGCAAACAAATTTTATAGAAAATATTAAAAGAAAGATAATACACAACACAATGATCAAGACTTTCAATAGTTGTCCTTGGCATGTACTTGGCTGAAGGTCAACCTGGAGAAGAGATAAAAAAAAATAGTTTTTAAATCATTGTCTATATGATATGGTTTTGGAAGTAGAAAAGGTTAAGCCAAATAAGAAACCAAGAACCCTCTATACAACCAAGGTGAATTAATTGGGAGAGAGAATAGCTAAATTAGCTAACCCAATTATGGATAAGGATGACAGAGAACTTAAAATCTTTGGTTATCAATTTTCAAAAGTTAATATGGGGAAGCAACCTAGGAATGAGGAAATAGCATCCTTGGAATCATTTTTTGGTACTGTGGTCACTGACATGCATAAGGATAAATAAACCAAGGAGGGGCTCAAAGAACAACTCAAACAAATGAAGGAATTCATAAAGGAATTGATTACTCCCATTTCTCAACAGGTTGCATCATCAAAAACCCCAATCCTCATGACCAAATAGGAAGTAGATTGTAAATGATGAAAGAAAAGCAGGGATACTAGATAATTAGGTTTCAAAGCTTTGGGGAGAAGTAAATGGAATCTTGGACATAGGTTACAAATGATATGAATAATATTACAACCTAGAAAATGAAATCCAACCATATATTAATTATCTCAAGATTGTAGAGGAAAAGTATGAACATGATTTAAAAGATCCCCAAAGAGTTAAGAAAAATGGATCCAAAATAATTGAAGGAAACCAATATTTTGGGTGATGAAGAGCTTAGTTTTTTCAAGAAATGGATAAAAAAATTCCATCAAGATGGAACACATTGCTAAATATAGATTTAAAATCTTGAAGATATAAAAAAATGTATGAAAATTCTACAAATTTTGAAATTTTGTGACAAGCAATAAATCTATCTCTCTTCCTAAAGTACAAGCATAGGTTGGATACATTGGATGTTGCAAAAGAATCCTGGAAGAAAAAGATAGAAGAATACTTAAACATTTCTCCAAGAGCAAATGAGAAAATATTGGAAAAATATATGGATATCAAAGAAAATGTGAAGCTTCCAAATAATGAGCTTCACAAACTCAAAAAGTACACTAGTATGATGTTTGGGAGTTTTTAGAAGACTAAATTTAGATTCGAGTAGTTCAATGGCCTAGATGAAGACTTAGTCAATCAATGTTTGACTAATTTTTTAGAATATAAGCGAGAACATAAGTCTAAAGGCATTGCTCATTAGTTTGAATATAGAATATTCCTTCTAAAATCATTTATTATTCATATTTGTAAATAGATCCGTTGAAGTCATGAAGTGAGCATTCTATCTCCAATCTTTCCGTTCTTTTAGTGCGCTTCTTCTTTTTTGACAAGTTTTGGCACCAAAATTATTGCATGTGAAAATCTAAAAATAGAAGGTTTCCATATGGAGCAATTGCATGTCTTTTTGGATAGGATATTTTTTGTCATTTTGCTCTATAATTGATAGAATTCACTCATTTGAAAGGTCCGCAAGTTGAAGAATTAGGCCTTTAGTCCATATTAGAAATTTTTGTAGCATTTTTAGCAAATTTTGCATCTAGTTTTAGAGTATTTTTAGAATAGTTGGAGATAGTTGTTGATAGACATAATAAAAAATTCCAATGTAGTAATTATTGGATTGTAATTTGATTAAGAAGGATAAATCTTAATACAAACAAGAGTTTGATGTTTCAAGATTGTCTTCTTGCATATGGTGCAATATCTTAATCGCAAACCTTTACTTAACTTATTAATATCTTGAGAAATGATGTGCTTACTGGATTTGTGAAATTATTTATAGTGTGTGTGGAATACCATGATTAGGAATAATTAAATTTTCAATATTATTAAATTCCCTTTGAATATTGCACTATTAGCATGAATGATTAAGTGATATTAGGCTTAATAATATAGCAAATAAAGTTTCTTGAGTTGTTAATCAAATAAATATTGGGATACAATAGTTACATCATTTTCTTACATTCCTTTATAATCTTTTGATCTTTCTTCATACATTCAATTAGAGTAGGTTTTATATTAAGAATCAATCTAGTTTGAGTATAATATCACAGGCCCCTTGCATAAACAGACCATATTGACCACTCATCCAAACAACACAATTGCGACCCAACTCCCAAGACCTTGGAAGGTGATTGATTTAATACTCAATCATCTTTTTCAAGAGAGGCAAGGTGAGCTTCACCCTGCCTATGTTGCATGTGTGCTTCACCCTGCCTATGTTGCATGTGTCAATTTTGCCAAATTAACAAGTGCCAAACATTGTAAACATTTGGTGGGTTATTTCACATATAATATTGAAGGGTTTTTCTTGTGTTCTTGTCTTGTTTCTTATGTCTTACTTTTCTACATTGTGAATCCTACAATTTTAGTTTTAATTCCAACCTTTACAACATATAACAAATTTGAATGAAATTCTAAAATGTTGATTTTACTAAAAAAGTAAAAAAAAATGCAATGGGAATAATACTTGAGCCTATTGATGCAACAAAAAAGATTAAGTGGGAGATAAAATGTAATGAGGTTGTTAGATTTTTGAAACAAAGAAAAATAGGTTAGGGGAGGATTAAAATGGGGTTGATGAACTAATTTGGACCTATTTCTCTCTATTTCATTAGGAAATGAGATCCACACAATGAAAAAACTATCAACCTTGAGGTGAGTCAAGTCAAAGTGTGAATCTACTGATTTCCTTTTTTTGCAAGGATGGGGGTCCTGATTAAACAACACTTTAGGGAGAAAGATTAAAATAGAAAATCAACTCCAAAATGCAATCTACAACTTGGATCTAATAGATTAAGCTCAGTATTGATGGAACCATAAATCAAATTATAGATTAGATAGAGGTAAGATGATGTGTACCAGTCACCAAAAGTGCTTTGCTGAAGTTGACCCGGGACTCATTCGCCCAGGGGCAAATGGGTCCTGGTTTAGGGTTTGTCTAAAAATTTTGAGAGCCTCTACAATAGATCTGAATCTCTTAATTTTCCTAGGTTTCAGGTTTGGAAAGCTGAAAATAAATTCTGCAATTGAGTTTCCATGAGATGACAAATTTTGTGACAACTTCTTCAATTTAACTCTTCAAGAGATCTTCAAGATTTCTTCCATCTAAATCTGCAAACACAAATAAAGACGAAAAAATGTTTTGTTTATGGTGAATGGGGCTTTGCCTTGGTCAAACCCTATTTTGGTAATCAAACCTTGAAATGAAACAAAATGGCATGAAAGGAATGATGAATGAACAAATCTATGTCACAACTCACCAAACCCTTGAATGAACCTTGGAATGGAAATCTGCAACTTGCATGAAATGGCTTCAATGGATGTGGATCTTGATCTTGAAACTTGATTTGGAAATAATGCCTTAAATGCTTGAATGGATCATGAACTCTACATCAACATATTAGCTCCAATAACATGCATGATGCAAGAAGAATTTGACATGACAATTGGATCTTGATTGCTACAATAATTCTTCAATAAATATGCTCCTGAATGCCTTGAAATACTCTTATGAAAGTACTCTTAATCTCATGAAAATTGCTTAGTTGAAACTTAGTGAAATGACCTTATATTTATAGATATGTAACACAAATTTCCCAAAATTCAAATAACACAAGCCAACATGTGAATATAGGTTTGAAATTGTTAAAATGCTGCCAAAAACATAATTTAAATTTAGGTCCTAGGTCTAAGTGAGAACCCATTCACCCATGGGAAAATGGGTCCTAGGTCATTCACCTAGGACACACATTTCTCAATGATAAGTGTTATGTTTAGGCATTAATGAATGCCGGGTTTCCTCTTCGGAAAATGTAATTAATTAGGCTTGGATTTGAATTAAAGGGTCCAATTAAGGAAAATTGACCTCAATTAATTAAGGGATCCCTAAATAAGTTTGAAAGTATAAAGAGGTACACTCTACAACACTAGAAATAAGGCACAATTAAGTCCATTTTAATCAATAGGGCCCTAAACTTAATGTGAATATGTAAAATACATATTACAACACTAAATTAAAGCATAATTAGGTTCATTTTAATATTTAATTCCTAATTAGGTGTGAAAATGTAAAGGGATACATTTTTCTACACTACAATTTTTAAGTCTTATTGTCTCTCTATATTGATTGTTTCATGTTGAATCCTTAAACTCACATGTTGGAGTCATGAATACATTGTCTAATTCATTTTGAAAAGATGTAATATGAAATCATCACTTAGAGAATGAACTCATAAGTCTTAATCCCTAAAATTTTGATATGTTTCAATATTTATTTACTAAGTTCAAAATCCTTAGAACACAATTAAAGCAATGTGAAATTGAGAAACATGACACACAAACAATTCTTGTCATTATACCTGAATTGGATTCTAATTATTATATATTCATATCTACTTTTTATGCTACAAAAATTCCTCTTGATGCAACATTTCACTATAATGAAACAACCTACACAAAAGAGGAGTATAATAAGAAATATTATACAAATATTTGAGAATAATAAGCCACTTTGAGGGGGAAACCTCCAAAATACTCCAATAATAACATAATTCATAATATGATGATGATAAACTAACCACTAGCTCCTATATATATCTTTCTTATGTTTTAGATTCCATATAGTATTGTGTCACCAAAAAGTGTATACCTTGCTTGATATGGGAATAACTGATGATAAATTGGACTTAATGATGCCTTGATCTAGTATTGTGAGGTGTTTTATGCATCCACATTAGGTCTTGGAACCTTGCAAACTAAATAAAATGCATCTAATGATGTTTTGTAAAGGTGTTATAAAGTGTTGTAAAAGACTTTCACACTTCTCTAGACTGAATGGACCTATCTTTCCCCTAATTCAATATTATAAAATGTATTTAATTACATTATCACATGAATCTAGAAGTCTTGTGAATTAAACTTGATTCTAATCTAGTGTTGTAATGTGTCTTACACATTCACATTGGATGTTGTGCCTTTCTAGGCTATGTGGACCTCATTTTAATGTTTTAAAGTGTATTTAATCATACTTCCACATTGAAATTTGTGTCCTTATCCCTAATTATTCTTTACATCATCATTAATAGGCCACTATGGCCCCATATTGTGCATCCCAAGGCTTAATTTGATCAAAGACTTGATAAAATCAACATAAGAACTGAAATTATTCACTCCCTGACAATCCAGTTGGCAAAAGGACCCCTGTGGGACCAAGTCGCCCATCTGGGCGAATTAGTCCCATCTAGGTGGGACTAAGTTTCCCAGCCTGGTGACTTAGTCCCATTTGGGCTATTTTTAATGTTCACGCAGGAAAAATTAGAATTTAAGTTTATTCTTCCTTCATGTCGGCCCTAGGGATCAAATTAACGGGAAGATTAGGTGGATTTTTTATAAATACAAGCTTCTAAACCCTAATTCACAACTCAATTCATTATTCATTCATCATTCATCATGTTCTAAAGTCAAGCAAGCTAGGGTTTTAACATTGCAAGTCATCAAGATAGCAATCTTCAGACATTCAAGGGCAAATTCTTCATCTATTGTTGTAGAAACTAAAGATCAATCATCATGGCAAGGTACTAACTCCATTATTTCATGTTCATGCTTCATCTTATTTCTTCATTTGGTTTAATTATCTAAAAGGGGTTTGACCAAGGCAAACCCCCATGCCCTAACATTCACCATTTCTTTCTCTTTATTGTGTGTTTGCAGATTTAGGTACTTTGAAGGTTTGAAGATCATTGAAGAATAGTTTGCAAAGTTTTTGAAGACATCTACTTGTTGACCAAGTCAAGATATCAACAAAAAGTCATTTATAGTGTCAAAAATCAGAGTTTCAGAACCAGACACCTGTCAAGAACGAAGTGCAGACCGAGGGCTTCAATTTCCACTTTTGAATTTTCAAAAATCTAGAAGTGGACTTAGTCACCAACAATGGCAACTTAGTCCCACTAAACTTTTTTTTCAGAGTTTTTTGTAGTTCTAGATACCCATTTGGTTGAAACAAGCTCCAGATTAGTTTTTCCAGATCTGGGACTAAGTCGCCCAGATTGGCACAAGTATCCCAGTTGGCTTCTGCATCAAGTTTTTTAGGATTCTAGACCTTCATTCCATCCTTTTTTAGCCTCTAGGTGCACACCTTCGGTTTCATCAATTTTTGTTACAATTTACCTTCATTTCTAGGTGTTTTTGCATATCTCAATACATGTGTTTTCAAACAACTTACATTTCTTAGGTTTTAGATTAATAGTCAACATCTTTTCATTTATGTATCATATTTAAACATACTTCATCCATCCTTATATTGATTTTGAGTGTAGACATTACACATTTTGGGTCTATTTCTCTCCTTTTAAGGTGAAAAACCCTAGAAGAGTTAGAGAACCCTTGGATACCAAAATCGGTGTCCACAAGTATGACTTAGATGCCTAAATATAACCCCTAGGATGACTTAACTATCTAAATAATATTGTAATAATGGCCATAGTCACAAGATAAATAATCATAACCTTATTCACACTATTACATTAAGGGTGTAGCATTCCTTCCTCTTTGGAGAAGTGGTATCCTCAATGCTAATCAAATGTGGATGCTTTTGCAAAAATCTTGATTTTTCCATGTCACATTTTGACTAGAGAGTTCTTCCATTTAATTAAATATTTTGTGATTGACCTTCAACCCAACCTCTTATGTTTTTTTGAAGAATTCCTTTAGGATCCAAAAATATTCTACCCTCCTCACCAAGATCTTGTGACTCAAATTGTGATACAAATATTTCCCAATAACCTTCTTCAAACATGAAATGTGGAAAATTGATGTATTTAATTGACATAAGTAGCTCCAATTTATATACCACACTACCAATTTTCTACAACATTCTATAAGGACCAAAGTACTTGAGCACAAGCATGTTATCCTTTTGTTTTTTTTTACTAAAATTTCATTAAATGGTTGTAATTACACAATGGCCTAATCTCACACTTCAAAATTTCTTTCACTACAATATCAACCTATTGCTTCATCCTATTTTGTTCCATTGCCAAGCTCTTGATGAGATTATCAAGTACCTCTTACTAATGTTGAATGTATTCATCAACTCTTTGAACCTTTTGGTGTTCCCACAATGAATACATGATTGATAGTGGTTGGTACCCATATAATGCAAAATATTAGAGACATCTTCAAAGAAGTATGGAATTATTATACCATCATTCTACTAGTGGTAGCTATTGCACTCACATGTCTTGTTTATCTAACAAAAAATAAAAAATATAACCTTCTAATAATTTATTAACCATTTGAGTCTATCTATCTGATTGAAGATGATATAACAAGCTATGAGCAAGCTAACTACCTAAACATAAAAATAAATTAGTCCAAAAATTGTAAATATAGGATCATGATCACTTACAATAACTTTTGGACTCCCATATTATTTCTAAATACTATTCATAAATGATATAGCCACAATACTTGCTATAAATGGGTGTGCCAAAATATATAAATGTGCATATTTGGTAACACAATCCACAATAAATGTGATGACATTTTTTCCTTCAAATAGGGGTAAACTTGTGATGAAATGTATACAAATATTCACTATCTCTAACGTGGAATAGATAAGGGTTGTAGTAGACCTAAAGTTTTAATTGGTTCCCCTTTATTTTGGTAGCATACCATTCATTCTACTACAAATTTTTTAACATTCCCTTTTAGCCCCTCACAAAAGAAATATTTCTTGATTCTATGATAATTTTTCAAGAATTCAAAGTTTATATCTACTAGAGAAGCATGCAATTCTATTAAAACCTTTAACTTAAGGGTTCATTTCTAACATAGATGCAACTTTTCTTTGTACCATAAATAATTTCCTTTCCATGATTTTTTTTAACACATTTTAATCCTATTGGATATTTTCAATAAGATTTTTAGCATCATTTTCCTTCTCCCATTCTTCTCTTGCCCCATGTTTAACCAATATTTTTATAATCTAGAAATGACACACAATAGTGACACTATGGAAACATCCCTCCTTGATAGCATGTCAACCACAACATTCTCCTTTCCTTATTTAATATCTCAAAATCATATTCCAACATCTTTGTGATCCATTTTTATTGTTATTCATATGACAACATTTGTTCTAAGAATTTTTTGAGACTATGATTTTTATTTACATTCAAGTGTCTTCCCATTAGATAAAGTCTCCACTATTTTACTTCATGCAAGATAGCTATTATTTCCTTCTCATAATTTGGATTCAAAAAATTATTAACTTTGAGTTGGAAGCTCTCAAATGATATGGGGTTTCCTTCTTACAAGAGTACAATTCCTATTCCATAGCTTAAGGTATCACATTCCATAATGAACATTTTAGAAATGTTTGAGGTAGTTAGGACCAAAGTTGTGAGCATGTATTTATTTAGCTACTCAAATGCCCTCATAGATGTCTTATTCTATTGGAAGGAATCCTTCTTAAAACGATTATGACAGGTGATGTTATGCTACCATAATTCTTTATCAAATAGTAATAATAACCTATAAGCCCTAGGGAACTCCACAGGTTATTGATGTTCAAAGGAATTTCCCACTCTACAATGGCCTTGATCTTGTGAGAGTCCACCATGAATCCCTCATGAGATACAATATGACCTAGGTAATCCACTTCTTCGAATACAAACTTGTATGGATTAGCATAAATATGATGATGCTCAAGAATTTGTAAAACCTAATTTGCGTGTTGCAAGTGTTCCTCCAAGTTTTTCTATATATTTAGATTTCATCTTAAAATATGAAAATATTTTTCTTGAAGAAATGACCTAAAGATAGGGCTCATAAATCTTTGAAATGTTGATGGTGTATTTGTGAGGCTAAAAGGCATTGCCTAAAATTCATAATGGCCCTCATGGGAGCTACACATGCCTATAGGGAGCTCATCTAGCTTCATAGATTGTGTTTATATGTGGGGTTGAGTTAAGGAGCTATTAAATTTCTTTGTGATATTCAAAGTGTCATATGTCTATAAAAAATCCCAACCTTTCACACAAAGATGAATATAGATGTATAGTACTATTTTTTTCATGAAACAATAAAGGATTTGAGGGTGATCCTAGAGACAATCGACACTTTGCAAACTATTAAAAATTTGTTTCCCAAGTTGGTGAGAATAGAAAAAAAAATAGGTGGTTTGATGAGTCCATGAGCCTCACATCCCCCTAGTAGTTAGATTTCAATGTTGGAGTTCGCCTTTGCTCTTTACAAATTATTTGACAAGTGGGAGAATGTTGTGAAAGGTGTCTCAACCATGAATCCTAATGTTTGTATTTATTAATTAATTATATTTACCTATTATTTTATCTTCACAAGGGAAAGAGGGCATCACACTTTGTAGTGGAACTCTTGGCTATATATATCAAATGTTTTATAAAGTTTGTAAGAAGTTGTAAGAGCATCTAATGGCATTACGATGTGTATGATCATATTATAATGTTGAGAGATGGGAGTTACTTATAATGGATTCTATGATGTGTAAGAGTGTGATTATAAGGGAGTTACGTTGAAATCTTGATCAACATAATGATAATTTATGATGCATGCTATATTGCATGTTGAAATGGAGAATGGGACAAATTAGGGCACCCAAGTTAGGTGGTCAATTGTGAAAAAGTTATAACATATATGGCAATTGTAAGGAATATTCTAAATATTGCCTAAAGACAAACTAAGAATGGGGCATTCAAATTTGTGTCAATTTGGGTGCCAATTTTAGGATCATGGATTTGGCATAAGGTTTTGTAAAACCATTTGTGTTTTCATGCTTCTTCATGTTCTATTAATTGGGTGTTTGGATTGAAATTTTGTATAGGGCAACTGTAGGTACCATTACACTATCAAAATTGCTCTAGAACTTGAATGTTGATGATAGTCTTGTAAAGGCATAACCTAGTGGTTGTATTATAACTTGTTGGTTGCTAAATGATACAATTGGTTTTGCTTCTAAGTGTGAGTTTTTTTTATTTAGAAATGGTTTTCCCCACATAAATTACTATGTTATAATTGTAATCTTTTGTGATTGGTTTTCTATAATTGTGTGATCAATTTATATTTTACACATTCTTTCCTCTTAGATTAGTGAAGGAAGTGTATTTTGCACCTCTACTTCTTTTCAATTTTCACTATTGCACTAATATAATGTTACTTTGTACATTATCTAGTAAACAATACAACTCTATATTAAAATATAGAAAAACAAAGTTATTGTTAGATATTTTTTTAATTTTATTAAAAACGATACACTTTTCAGTACTACTTATTATACTAATGTAAAGGAAAGTAACCTTTAAACCTTAAAGTTAATCTCATCTAACTAAACAATGCACACAAATTAAGTATAATTAATAGATTAATTTAATTAGAGCTAGGTAGATAAATCATAATAGTAAATGCCAGTTTGAGTAATTAATTGTGAAGGATTGGAGTACTTAGCTTGAGCAATATTGATGAAGAATAAAACTTAATGTAGTGTTGAAATTGAAACATAAATAATGTGGTGACCTTAAGTTTAATATCCAAAACCTAAGGTCATTGGGGCCATCATTCTATAATTTCATTAGGATGCAAATCAACAAGGTACATAGATTGACTTACAACCTCTTAGGTGAGTCAATCAAACCTAGATATGCATCTTTTTGAGGATGGGAATGGATTGGAAATGATTTGGAGTGATTTCCCTAATTAAACTATATGACCTAATATGATGAATGCAATTTCTTGAAAATAAACAGACTGAAATAGTAATTTGCAAGTGGATTGAAGAGTGTAGATTGATGTGTACCTACCCAAAAAAATTGGTTTAGTTGTGCCTACAAGGATGGGGTCACCCAATGGCTATTGAGTCTTTGTTAAGGTGTCTCGGTCAACTTTTGGGGTCCTCTGGTGTTAGATCTGAGCTTTTGTTTTCTAGTTGTAAACTTGTCAAAATGTCATTAGTAAATTTTGTGAGTTTCTATGGCTTGACAAGGTTGATGACAACAAATACAATAATGCAAAATAGACCTTCAAACTCTCTTCAATCCTCTTCAAACCTGCAACCTAAACATTCACAAAGAGGAAAAATGTTGTGCCATATAGGGGTTTTCCTTAATCAAACCCCGTGTAAGTGTTCCCACTTCCACAATGGCAATGCCGATGTTAAACTAATAACGAAAAGGAAGGAAATGATGAAAGAACACAATACTGCAACTCACCACCCTTCAATGGATTCCTTAAAGGATAAAGTCATGCACACAACTTCAAGGATTTGGATCTTGTTTGATAGATTTGCTTGAATGCTTGAATGCTTGGAGACTTACAACAATGTTAGCCTTCACAAAACATGAACATGAACACATAAAATTTGACATGATTTTGGATCTTGAAATGCTACAATAAACTCTGGTAATGTTGTTCTTGAATTGCTCTTGACAATAGTATTTTCTCAATCGTATGTCTTAGTGTTAGATATCTCTTGTTAGATTTCAAATGATAAAATAACTAGGTATTATAGGTGTTCATCTAATTTCCTAAAAATTAGATTCCAAAAGCTAACACTTTATTTTGAATTTTAGATGTTAAAATACCGCTAACAACATATTTAAATTTGGGTCCTAGCTAAGAAGGGGGACTTAGTCACCCATGGGCGACTAGGTCTTGGCCCAAATTTCCAAGACACTCAAAGTCAGGGACAGTTTAATGATTAGATGCATTTGTTTAATATTTGTCCTTCTTCAAAAAACAATAAAAATTAAGCTTTGGAATGCTTAATTTGGAAAATTAGAAGCTTAATTAAGTCCAAAATTAGGGGGCCAAAACATAATGTGAAAGTGTTAGGGTATACAATTTTCTACACTAAAAAAATCAATAGGCTATTGGAAATATGTACTCTATCAATAAAAATCCTCGAGATCGTAGTAGTTTTTAAATTCATTGTGGGTCATAAATGTGTCATGCAAGATTAATCTTGCTTGTAGTAATGACCTAACAATGTAGAAGTGATATGTAACCTACAAGAATGAACTTGATGTGACCTTTTCCATCATGGTCTTCCCTAACTATTAAGGACTATCAATCCTAAAAAAAACACCTTAGAAAATTTGTTAAATTGTAAGGGCTAAGTTTTATTAGGTTGACCCACTTTATTAGGTTGACCTTACAGTTGTGAAAATGGTTAAAGATCACTTTAGTTGTGCAAATTTGTTAGAATGATTTGATGCAAAATTAGATATCTTTTAATGCCTCAAAGTGAAGCGTTCCTATAATATCCTCTCAATGCATACAAATTATGGATATGAATCAAATATGAATGGATGCATATTGAATGTCTTTATGACTCTAATATCAAAACATAGCAATTAACAGCACAACTGTGTACCAAGTGAACTCATAACAGTTAATAAAATAAACAAGAGTCAACAAAAATTATAAATATGGATTTTCAAATTTTGGGTCATTTCTATTTGTTGTGGGATCAATCTTATGCCACAAGATTTAACCAAGACAATGAAGTGCTAATATCAAGGTGGGGAAAGAATGTATAGAAATGGAGACAATAATAGACATAATAAATTGCACATACATAGAAACATATGCAGATATAGATAAAATATGATAAAATATTTTGAAATATATGAAAGTGGGAGATGAGTCAAAAATTGAGAATTAAGCTCAGCTTCACAAGTGTATATCATTTATCAATATATAATTCTACTATATCATTCCATCAAAATAGACAAAAACTAAATTAGAATAGATATGGATATACAAGTTTCACCATTAGAAGTGTAAAAACCTACCTGAACTAGATTTGAATTTATAACCTCCACTAACAACCTTAATAATTTAATAGTATACTAAGTCCTCTTGTATTTTTGTTGTTCTGTCTGGTTATGTAGACGATGATAGGCCTGCAAGTATAGTTGTAAGATTCAGGTTCCCATTAGTTGTAAGATGCATTCTGGCCTTTATACAAATAGAGACAACTCAGCTCATTAGAGGAACAGACATGGAATGCAAGCTCATTAGTATCATAAATATCTTAGGAATTTAAGTATATCTTTATTTAACGAAAATTTAAATGGTTGATTCCATAAAATGATTAGACAGCAGGCAAGACCAAATGGGTTACCTGGTATTCCAACTCATGCACTTTTTATCCCTAATTAGTCGCTCAGACAAATTCCTCCACCTAATTCTGAGGCACCACCGTCTAAAAAGGACCCACCAAATACAGCTCAAAAAAGGACAGAGAATTACGTCCAAATAAACTAGAGATATTTTAGAGGCCCACACTATCCAATAGTAGGATATATTTAAACACCACAAAACTCATGGAGGATTGCAGATTAACATAAGCAGTGTTATGTATATACATGTATGCATGTATAGGACAGGTGTTTCATGGCAGACAAATTAATTGTAGCAACTGGTTGGTGGAAGCTGTCCATCACCTACAACGGCTGTCAACATGATTCTTTAACTGTATTGCAGTATGATGTGAGCAATGTCAGAGGGTTTTTAGAGTTTTATATTTTAGTTTCAGCATTGAATTTGTACAAATTTGATGGAAATAGTGTCGCTCATTCTGTGAATAAGCTTGAGAACCTGCTTGCTATTGAGATGAACTAAACCAAGTAAAACTTCACATTCCATGCTCACTGGGAAATTCCATTGCAGGGGAAAGGACTCCATCCCCATACCCACATCTTTGGTTTCTATATTTAAATATAAGATTAGTTGTACCTTTTCCTCATTTGCTCCTAAACTAATTTGAAATGGACTTTTGGTATCTTTATCTCCAAGTAACCTTGAGCAAACAGTAACTAACGACTCTGGTTGACACTCATTTTTTCAGTGTGCTGGCCGACATAGTTGTTGCAAAACAACAAATTTCAGCATATTTTCAAAACAGATATTCAATTTATTAACTAAATAAGAAGCTTTCGTTTACATTTCAAATAATACTTCATCCGGGTGATGCTGGTGGATGTTTAAAATCATTGTTTTCCTTCAAGAGATTTCTTGTATTCAACAAACTGATGCTCATAACTTTATAGCTAATAAAATTTGGAAGGCTTGAAGATAAGGGTTTCATTAAAAATAAGATCTCCAAAACAAACATCAATTCAATTCATGGATGTTGAAATCATAATGAACTGCAGATGTAAAACACCAAGAACTTGATTTGGGTTTTGAATCATAATTATATCTTTGAAACTCGTATGTACTTAAAATGTAGACTGGGTCCAGAATTCAGGCTTAGTTCCAATAATGTATTTTTTATTCCATGAACTTCTATACCACAGATATCTTCATGACAAACTAATTTGTTTTGCATGGAGATTCTATACATTTTAATAAGACATGAAACACTAACACCACTCAAAACAGAATCAAAATTGCTTGGAATTCAAGGCAACTCTCCCACAAGAACTAGGATTACAAAAAAGCATCCAAACCAAAAAGAAAAACTAGATTTGATCATGATGTATCATAGAAGATTGTTACAGTTGAAAAATAGTCTCTGGACTGTGGTCCGAATGATGCCCTTCAATGCTGTACTCGTACACAAACTCAATACACGGTCAAGTTCAATCTTTTTATTGTCACAAACAATTATTGACTCCCATTACTCATACAAACAAAGAATACTACTACACACAATGCTCTGTTAAACAAATTCCTATACAGTCTGTACCCAGTGGTCCGGCTTTAGACCAAGAAATAACATTGACTCAAGCAGCACTGTAAGCTGAGAGGGTCTATTGTGAAGAAGAATAGGAAAAGAAGACATGTCCCAGGGAAATCCAGATTGTTTCTGAGACTGTATGGCTACACAAATAGGATGTTCGATACCTGCAAGATGTGCTAAAACTCCAGTTGAATGAGGAATACTGAATTACAGTTCTAATCACTCCTGCCTCCATCAAAAAATCAAAATTTAATTGTGGAAACTCAAAGCGCGGCTATCCAGCCCCGCAAGTTGATGATAGTCAGTCTTGTTATTCAATCTTCGATGTAATTCTGGAGTTCAGGCACAGCTTGGAATCCATCCCAAATTTCAAAGTTATGAGGGAAAAGAAACAATCCAATACCCAATACTGATGGAGGGCTTAGAACTCTGAATTATGGAAATGGTCATCAAGTTATGCTTGATGAAGCTGATAAAATTCAAATCCAATTTGACAATGACTCAGTGACTACCTTGTTTTTACACGTTTTCCCTCTGCTAAGAAGTCTAAGGAGAATTGGCTTGGTGGTCATCTCCACTATCTGCACCTTGCTGCTGCTGCTGCTGATGAACTGAATCCATGGATGGATGGTCTGAGTTCATTGACCTATTATTGTAGGCATTGAAGGCAGCAAGCATACCTAGATGGGTTTCGCCCCCTCCCAGACCAAGCCCTGCTCCTGACAATTGTTGGGAGCTTTGCTGCTGCTGCTGCTGTTGTGGAAGTAACATAGAACCCAGAGGAACATGACCTAAGCGACCACCTTGAAACTCCAACCCCATCCCTGCACCTGAAATATTGATTCTCGGCATAAAATGAAGAGGGGCTTGAAGGGTATTAATACCTGTCGGTCCTGAACCAACTGTTGTACCTGCTAGGTGAATTGAGGCACCAGCCGGCATCCTATACATAGCAGCAGCTCCACTGGGGCCTGTGGGAGGGAAGGTCCAGATGGGTTCTGATTGTCCACCAGCCATGATTCCTGGTGTACTGCTTGAGCTAGCTGTCACGGGCAGCATCCAAAATCCCCCTGGCACGTGACCGCTGGTAGACAATCCTGCAGCAGGAGCCATAGCCCACATGGCAGCAGCAGCTGGAGCAGCAGGCACTGGTCTACTCTGAGGAATCCCTGAAGGGCTTGAAATTGAAATTTCATGCGACTGTCTTGCTCTCAGAGGCTTAGGGGCTTCAGGAGAATCCTCCTTGAACAGATCCTCTCTGAACCTCTTTCTCAAATAGTTATCACTAGAATCGGCACCACCTCCTCCACCACCTGAAACACCTATATCTGCTCCTCCTCCTCCTTGTATGTGATGTTGATGTTCTGATGGGTTTGTGATCAGGTTCTCTTGATGGTAGCCCATCATAGGATGATGATCGCCACCACTACCACCAATCTGCAGCCTTCTATCTTCTGCTGTTCTATTGGCTGCCACAGCAAGCTCCATAGATGTCCTGTCTTCAGCTCTCTCCCATTCATTCCTGGCACGTAGTTGGTGGTCCAGTCTAGCTGCCATGTTCATGTCCCCCATGCTGTTGTGGCCTAGCCCCAGGGTCCCATGGAAGCCCAGGGACTTCGTATGATGTGAGGCAGAGACACTGGAGTTTGAGCCACGTAGGGACACATTTAGAGTTGAGAAATTAGCTGGGATTGTCCCGGTTCCTGTGGCAGCTATGATGGCTGGCTCAGCATGATGTAGCAACCATTCTATTGTTTCCCCATCAGACTTGTGGCCCAGTTCCCTTGTGAGCTGAAACACCCTAGCTGCACATGTGGCAGGCATACGTATCCTTCTTCCCCTCCCATCCACTTTTGTGTGCCTGTCCTTGGTGGAGGAGCGCTTGGCAGGGGCCTTCTTATTGGGGTCAATAGTTCCGCTATCCTGCTGTGTAGAAGTGGTGAGGATTGAAGATTCAGTCTTTGTAGTAGTCTGAGGTGCAGAAGACATGCTCATGCTCATACTCATAGCCAGAGATGCATCCACACCCACAGCAGTTGATGATGCAACAGTCATATTATGGGGGTCTAATTTGGGGTTACTAGAAGTGGATGCAAAGGGGACTAGAATCCCTCCTCTGCCCTCATAGGATGGGGAGGCGGCCATTGCAGGCGACTCATGTTGGTGGTGTTGTTTTTGTGAGCTGCTGCTGCTGCTTGACTTGGGTGGTGGTGGTGGTCTTCCATGGTCTCCACTTGATTCCATTCTACTACTACTACTACCGCCTCTAGGGGGCCTAATAGATTCCCCAATTGATTGCTCAGTGCTCTATACCATCCAGATGGGTCCGTTAGACCAAAAATAATTACCATTTCCTATATACCTCCTGTCAGGGATCAGGCCCCGCTGTAGGCTCTCTCTCTCTCTTTTCCTCATTCATTCATTCATTCACCACGTGCTTTAGAATGTGTATGGATGGAAAGGACTCGAGCAGTCGCGAGAGGAATGCCACAAGAATGATTTCAATTTCAATTTCAACCCACTTCACAGTTCACACTTGGCCTTGTGGGACAGCCCTTAGCAGCAGCCACTCGTGGGGTCTTCGCCGAAATTAAATCTCTTAATTTCTATTTGATTGGCCTTATCATTTTTTTTTGAATAATCAAAGCATCCACCCGAGTACCCACATGATTAACAAGAGCCAAAGGACGGACTCAAGACGAACACCACTCTGGCAGCCAGACAATAAGTTACATCCATATAACAGTTGTAGCCAGGACTGCACCACTCGCCCTGCCGAGCCTGCCAAAAAACAAACACCCACAAAGTTCCTTTTTAGGTTTTCTCCTTTACAACTTACCATTACTGTTCTAATTATTCTACTAATACCCGTTTTACAACTAATGTCACTTTCACAGCATCAGATGGCAGTGTAATTTAGTGAGTACATAGGAGTACCCTTGTAATCACCATTGCATCATACCCAAACTTTAATACCCACTCACATCCACGTTCCCCTGACAGCCCTAATTGGATTCTAACTAGGCCTGATGGGAAAGGCCTATTGTTTTTGCCACCCAAGTCAGAGTTTGGTAATAGGCGTTGCCACCAATCTATATAAGACATCTGGTGTTTCTAGGAAATGCCAAGATCTGAGTTGTGGGGCTGCTAATGGAGAGAGTAGGAGTAGCTTACATGTTGACTCCATATTTTTAGGAAATCGATTTGTACCATTCATGTATGGTACACACCAATGGCCCATTATTCTATCACATTGACTAGGTTATGAAACTTGATGATTAGTCCCCTTAAATCTTGAAAAATAGAGCATTACTTCAATACCTTGATTCAAATCACATGCCAATAATTAGGTTATGTAATATACCCTATTGCCTACTAAGCTGCAGCATTTGTTCAATAGCTTTAACAGAGCCACAATCTTTAAAAAAATACTAAATCCCTATGCTTGTTAGCTGGACCCTGTATTTTGGTCCTGACTGATAAAACTAGACTATTGATCGTTATTTTCAACAGAGTAGTTGTTGCAGCCACATGCGAGTTGAATCTTCTACATAGGCTCTGCCTGCAAGTTGTTAAATATATGGAATCACCTTTCATTCTGACAACTTGGATGACCTAATTAAAACTTAATTTTATTCAAAAACGTTGGTGCCTTTGCAGCTAGAAATCCATATATGTGAGCCTTTAGTGGGCAATGCAAGTGATGTCCTTGTATTAGGTCTAACTGAATAGATTGATTGGCTTATCAATACAAGTAGATTCTTTAAAAAAGATCTAATTTATATTTAATTTGATTGTGAGTGGTTAAAATTTAAAGAATTTTTTCAATATTTAAAACATTTTACAATAAAATTTTATAATCTTAATATTTTATTTTCTTTATAAAACACTCAATTTCATATATATTTTTTTTATACTACAAGGGTGTCCCCGCGATGGTTCCAACAGCCCTTACCTTGAATACCTGAGGCGAGCTAGGGTGAGACTAGTCCCCTGCGGGTGAGATCCCCCACCCACAAGAAGTCCCACCTCTCAATTTCATATAATTATCTCATTATACTGATAAAACTACAGCTCATCACTATATATTCCCTAATCTAACCTACTTTCACTATCTTCAACAACATATACCCATAGAAACCAATGAAACCTATCAAAATACCTAATTGAATATAATCCCAAGTTGTGTTTTTTCCACAATCAACATTAGGTGGCATATGTTGAATGGAATCCATATTGTCCTTTATGCAGTCCATCCGGAATGGTGGAATTACTCCTCTAACTCCCTCTTGCTTTTGTTGAAAAAAGGCAACGATAATAACAATAGTAGCAATAATTTCAGTAGTATAATGTCATAGCAGGCAAGCTGGATGGTCAGAGGTCTGTCTGGGGTGCAAGCAGTGAGCATCTAATGCAGAGACAGCTCATCCACAGCACACCCCACAACACACATAATAATAATTATTATTATTCAATACTTATCAGCCAGTCAACTCCACCCATTGCATATACATACAAAACTCTGGGTGCCCATCACACCATCCCCATAATTATTATTGTATATATAATACATCTACTACCTTTTTTAATGCTTTTCTCGGGGAGTCAACACCTTACCCACATCCATTTTTCATTATATTCTGATTTGTTTTCTTTAAACATCAAATATTAGTGCCTTCTTACCTTCGTTTAATTTATTTTTTATTCTATTTTGCAGTGTTTAAAATTGGCCTATTTGGAGCTTTAGGTTATGGTTTTATGGAGGAGATATTTAAAATAATTTAGTGGGTATTATAATTTAAAAAAAAAAAATTATAGTTAGATACTCTTATAAATATAATTGAAGAACTTTTAAAAAGTTAGTAGTATCATAATTTCTTTTAAAGTAGAATACGTATTCTATCATAAATATAATAATAAATCAAAAATTTATGTAAATTAAGTAATAATAATAAATCAAAACTTTACTTCAATTAAATAGGTACTTTCTAATGACTCTCAATGGGAGAAATTTTGAACTCCAGCCCACAACAATTATTGAAAAATTAAAGAACAAAAAAGCATGAACTTCTATTTTCTAGAATAAATTTTAATTCATCTTATAGGATTTTTTTTCTTCATACCATAAAAACCCATCATTCCATAATCATACATCCAAAAGTCTCCTATATAAAAATGCTTCCTTAAAAGTGTCTCAATTTACTTTTATTGCTAATTATGTAAAAATAATAAAAAATATGAAATATTTCTTGATATATTCTTTGAGTATTTCTCCTTTTAAAGTTGTTTAATTTAACAATTGACATGGTTTTATTTATTATGTTACCCTTAAACTAGGTCTCATACTTTATTTTATTTAATATTTGTAATTAATTTTTTTCTCAAAGTATGTTATATGGTTGACTTGGATGAGATAGTTAATTTATTTTAATATTTATATTTAATCTTGTCAATTAGACATGGTAGTTTACTTGATTTAACATTCAATATTTGTACTTTTACCTTTGTTATTAGAATATATCATTCAACATTCAACATATGTATCTAGGTTTGCTTGTTGATGTATGCAACACTGAAATGTAATAGTTTACTCAATTCAACATTCAATGTATTTTTTAAATCTATATGAAGAAACATAAACATAATATTGATTATGAAAAGCTCTACAATTTATCATTTAAACTTGTCTTGTTTAACACTAACCATATAACATTAATTAAAGGACTAGATTTCTTATGTGTTGCAAGAATGATGGTGTTGTCATTAATGTCAACATGATGTCTACTGATTGGTGTTGTCATTGATGTCAATAGGATGTCTATTGATTGGTGTTGTCATTGATGTCAACTATAGGATGAAGATGTTGAGGATATTGAGAAAATTGTGAAAAGAGGAAAACAAGTTGTGCATGTGTAGTTGAGACCTTGAGGAAGTGTTGTGAGTACATAGAGCTATTCTTTTGTTGCAAAGTCTAAAGATGAGTTGGAATGAAGTAATGAGGTGAGATAATGGTTCTAATACTTGGTTTCCAAGTACTTTTAAGAAAATTTAATAAACAGAGTAAACTGTGTTGTGCAAATGTTCATAGTGTGCTTTGGTATTGTGCTTCGTGTTCTTTCTGTGTTGATTCTATGCATGTGTAGTTCTTATAGGTTATTCAAGGTTGACAAAGGTTGCTATATTCAGAATTTGGGTTTCTGGATCGTTGTACAGTGTGAGATATTTTCACCAGTGTGTGAACCAGTTGTTCGATAATGTTTTCTGTTGTCTGGGAGAAATGTATTTGCTCCACATTTCTCCATTGTTTGGATTCAGGTTGTGTAGATTTGGGAAGTTGCTTATAATGCTTTTATCTTTTTGTGTTCAAGATTTTGCTTGATTTGGTGTAGTACAGTATAAGTTTCATTTATCAGTATGCATACAAGTGTTGGTGTGAATAAGTCTTGTACCTAGTTTATTCCTTTATTGGGGACTTAGGGTATTTAATTCACATATTAAGTTTACTTAGGATATTAGTTGTATCTTCTAGAAGTTCTAGTTGTCTTATCTATACTTTACACTTTCCTAGGTAGTTATGAGTTAGTTGTCTCATGTGATGGGATTAAGACACTTGTCATGATCTTGTCTTATCCTATCTCTCATCCTTGCCTTTATAAGTAAGGCATCTCTAGCATATTTTGCATTGTATTGTATTGCATAGATCATTTGTATCATATTGCAATCCTTGTTTGGTGGAATAACATCTTTCATTGTTGCTTCTCTCTATCTCTTGTGGAGGTTATTTGGTGTTGCAAATTAAAGATCTTGGGTTGATCACTTCAACATGGTATCAGAGCTTTGAATCTAGCAAGCCCCTTCCATTTCTTTATTAGAGAGTTCCATCAAGTTTTCTATTGTGATTTGAGTTTCTTGTATCCTATATTGCATGTATGCATTTTGATGAGATCTGGTGATTGCAGTGCTTTTGGCTATAGTGGTAGTATTTTAGGCTGACCCATTGCGTCCAGGAGGATTGAAAAAGTCAGATTTGGCTTTTGTTTCACTCAATTTGGTCACCATTTGCATTTTTGGCAAAGAAGGGTTAGGAGCTTAGATCTGGTGAACAAATTTTTATAGGAGCATTTTTGGCCAAAAAAAAAGCCTACCATTGCTTCCGAGTGGCCATTTTCGAGTTTTTTGATATATAATTTGCCTACATTAAACAAAAGTTGCTTTCGAGGAAAAAAAATTTTAGTTGAAGGGTCGTACGACCCCCAACCAACGAAGGTACAGCGGAAATATTTTTCTAATTTTAAAATTTTCTTAATTTTTTTCTTTCGGTAGTTTCTTTGTAAAAATTTCAAAAAATATAAAAAATTTCAAGCGCTTTAAGCGCTGGTTCATTAAAGTCACGGGTTTTTTTTTTATAAAAAAAGACCACAGACTTTTAAAAAGTTTGTGGTATTTATAAGCCTGCAGGCTTTCACCGGTGGGCGGTCTGAAACAAATCGCCAGTGTGTAGTTAGTTAACTGCTAGCCCCAGCTTTTCTATAAACCGCCGCCGTCAACTGCTAGAAGCAACCGTGATTGCCAGCTGTGAAGACCGTTGCATGTGACCAGATCTCGCTAGCCGCTTGCGGTTTCCTAGACAACCAAAGTTTTGCCACTGCCAACCCACGTGGTCATATGAGTGACCGACGGCTAGCCCCGGGGGGCTTAAATTTTGCACCCAGTTAGTGATCATTGTTGCTCCTGTTTAGCGTTGGAAGTGCCTAAAATAGGCCTTTTTTTCAATTTTGCGTGACTTTTCGCCAACATTGGATTTTCAAAAATGAGGTATCGTCAGAAAGCTGGTTCAACGAACTTCGTAGTGGTGCAAGTGATTTTTCCAGTTTTTGACATTTTATTCTAGTTTTTTCAACTTGAAGGTACAAGTGCATTTATTGCTTGTCATTGGTATAACTTTTGTAAATGACCTCGAAATTTGGTAAACTTTTTTTTGAAATTGCTCAGAAAATTGCAAGGAATCTATTTGTAACCTATATTTTTAGTTTTGGTAAGCTCTTTTTTCTAGAAATTGTAAAAATCACTGTGTTATATAAATGGTTGATTTGAGCTTGTCACTTGTACTTGAATTGCAAAAAAAATTCATTGTAATTTGTTGGGGGGGTTGCAAATTGAGTTTTAATACATTCTGGGGGGTGAAAGGCACAATTTAAGTGCCACAATGTCCTCTTTCTTTTGGTGTTCATGGTGGATCTAAGAAAAATTGAACCACTCACTCCACACAATTATCATACATGGAAGCTAAAAATGACTCAATTGTTACAATCTAAGGGTCTATGGCCAATGTTAGATGTAGAACAACTTGAATTCACAAGGGATTATGAATTTTTTTTCCATAGATGTAAAATGGATGAAGCAAAAGGGCTCATTGGCTTACATGTATCTAATAACTTGTTGTTTCATATTTCAGAGTGTAGAACACCTAAGAATGTTTGGGATAAACTTAGAGAATTGTATGGAAAATCAAATCATTTCAGAGCCTTGCAACTTCAAGTAGATCTACAATCACTCTCTCCAGATGCATTTCCTTCAATTAAGTATTTCCTTGCACAATTCAAGATGATTTTGTCACAGTTGAAAAGATGTGGGAATGATATATCTAGTGATGAATGTATCTTCTTGATTCTATCTAAGTTAAAGGGCCCTTATCAAGTGTTTTGTTCTACTTTCTATTCAACTATGGATGCCATGGGGAAAGATTATAAAATGCCCTCTTTTGAGTTGTTTTGTGAGTGTCTTACTAGGGAGGAGGCCAAGTTGATTCAGTTGGATGCACTACCTAGTTCTAAGAATCATGCTCTAATGGCTCAATCATCCAAGGGTAAAGGAAACAATAAGAAGAAGCCCAAAGAAGAATCATCTTCAGGTAGTGAGAATCCCTCCAAACCAAAGCCAAAGAACAATCAGAAGTCCACTCCATCTCCTTCTTCTTCTACCTCTAGAGATTCTTCTTCCATGTCCAAGAAAAAGAAAGGAGAACCTTGTTCATTTTGTGGCAAAACTGGGCATGATGCAACTCATTGTTTTAAGAGATTGGAAGCCTTGGAGGAAGTTATGAAGAAGCACAACATTTAAGTGGCCAAGCCTTCTTCCATGGGAAAAGGTTAAGCTCTTTTAGCACATGCCATTCATTCATCTTCAGACAGTTGGATTCTTGATTCAGGTACTTCACATCACATGACCAATTCATGTGATCTTCTTGATTCCATTGTTCATACTTCTACTTCTCAGATTGCAATTGGGAACTCTTCACAGATTCCAATTTTGGGGACATGCTCCATTCAGATGCTAGATGGGTGTATTAAGGATGTTCTTCTTGTTCTTGATATTTCAGCAAATCTACTTTCCATATATCAGATTTGTCATTCTGGAGATTGGAAGTTAGTTGAGTTTACTCCACAGAATGTGACTATTAGATAGTTGCAGGATCCTGAGAAGGTTGTTGCTACATGGATAGTTGATCATGAGAACCATTTGTATCGATTTGATGACTTTGAGTCTTCATTGGGTTCATGTTTTGTTGCTCATGTTGATTCAATGAGCAAGCTTTGGCATGAGAGATTTGGGCACTTGAACTATAGATATCTTTAGCAGATGCAAGCACATAACTTAGTGGTTGTTCTTCCAAAGATCACTTGCAAGGATGGTGTTTGCCAAGGTTGTGTTCTTGGCAAGCAACATCAATATCCTTTTCCTAAGGGTCAAGCTACTCATGCAACGACACCCCTTGAGTTGGTCCATAGTGATCTCATGTCATTCCCAACTGCTTCCTTTTCAGGGGCTAAGTATGTGCTCACATTCATTGATGATTTTTCTTGACGGAAATGAGTCTATTTTCTGAAGCTCAAGAGTGAATTCCTCACCAACTTCAAGACCTTCAAAACATTTGTGGAGAAGTAGACAATTTTTTCTCTTCGATAGATACACATAGATAATGGAGGGGAGTATGTCAATCAGGAATTTTAGGATTTTTACAATGAGCTTGGTATTCTTCATCAGCACACGGTTCCTTACACTCCTCAACAGAATGGTGTGGCTGAGAGAAAGAATAGGACTCTCAAGGAAATGGCTAATTGTATGATTCAGTCTAGATCCATGGCTCCAACATTTTGGGCTGAAGTTGTCAATTGTGCCAAATATATTCAAAACTGTATGCCCCACAAGGCAGTGCAGAATATGACCCCTAAGGAGGCTTGGTCTCATCACAAGCCTAATGTATCCTTCTTTAGAGTATTTGGTAGTGAGGCTTGGGTATTCATTCTGAATGGTCGGCGTAAATCCATGGAGAAGAAAAGTTAGCGGTACATCTTTGTTGGCTATTGTGAGGATGTGAAGGCATACAAATTGTTTGATCTTGACACACGAGAGGTTCATTTTTGACATGATGTTCAGTTTGTTGAGACCTTCACCCACTCATATCTTCCCTCGACTTCTTCTTCATCACAACCTACTCAGTCTTCTTCAGTTGATGATGATTTGCTACTTGAGGAAGATTTTGATGATGGTCTTAATGCACCTCCTCCTCATTCACCCACTAGGCCACGATGGGCTTGAGTTACTCTTGAGGAGGCTAGTCCTCTTGTTGGTGATCCCACAGATACTTGCCACACTCGTTCTCAGACTTCAGGAATCAGTCTTTTGAGTCATGTTGTTTAGATGATCCTCAAAAGTTTTCAGATGCTTCAGGAATTCCAGAGTGGGATAGTGCTATGGCTGATGAGTATTCTTCTTTGATGAAGAATCATACTTGGGATCTTGTGCCTCTTCCTAAGGGAAGAAAGTTGGTTCGGTGCAAGTGGGTGTATTGTACCAAGTATGCAGTAGATGGTTCCATTGACAAGTACAAGGCTTGTCTTGTTGCAAAGGGGTTTTCTTAGGTTGAAGGGATTGACTATTCTGAGACCTTTGCTCCTATTGCCAAGATGGATTTTATTCGCCTTGTCCTTGCTATAGCTGCATCACAGGGATGGTCAATGTATCAGATGGATGTGAAAAGTGCTTTCTAGCATGGGTATCTTCATGAGGAGATCTATATGGAGCAGCCACCAGGTTTTGTGCAGGACTCTTCACTTGTTTGTAGGCTTCGACATTCATTGTATGGTCTCAAATAGGCCCCCCTGGGCTTGGTATGAGAAGATGGATAGTTTATTGCTTGCTTCCGGCTACACTCGTTGCCATTCCAATCCCACAGTTTATACTCAGAGACATGGAGAGGATCTACTCATACTTTTGCTCTACGTGGATGATTTGATTCTCACAGGGAGTTCTACTTCCATGAGTCAGAGTACACAATGAGCATCAATGGAGTGATTTGATATGACTGACCTTGGTCTTTTCCATTACTTCCTTGGTCTTCAAGTTCATCAGACTTCTGGGGGGATCTTCATTTTCTAGCAGAAGTATGCTCTTGATTTCCTTTAGATATTTGGCATGCCTGATTGCAAGCCAACCCCTACTCCATTCCAGTCAGGTGTTGTTCTTTCTACCAGTTGCACTACTCCTACAATTGATCCTACCTTGTATCAGCAGTTGGTTGGCAGTCTTTTGTACTTGACACATAGTCGTCCAGATATTCCTTTGTGGTTGGAATTGTCTCTCACTTCTCACAGGAGCCTCATGAGAGTCATTGGAAGGCTACCAAACATATCTTGAGATACATTCAGGGAACTACACATTTTGGCATTCATTACACTTTAGGTGCATCTTTGATAGTGAGCCTCACTGACTCAAATTGGGCTGGTGATGTCAATGATCGGAAGTCTACTTTTGGATTTGTCTTTTTCCTTGGTTCTAGTCTGATTGCATGGTCATGCAAGAAGCATTTTTCTATTGCATTATCATTGACAGAGGCTGAGTATCGAGGTGCAGTTCTGGCTAGTCAGGAGGTTTTGTGGCTTCATTAGTTGATGACTAAGTTTGGATTCCCTTCCACTCAATCCACTACTCTTTGGTGTGATAATTAGAGTGCCATACATATCTCTTGCAACCCAGTGGAGTATCAGTGTACTAAGCATATTGAGCCACATGCATTTCATCAGGCAACTTATCCAGGATGGTGTTCTCAGCTTGGAGGATTTGCCTACAAATCAGTAGGTTGTAGACATCTTCACTAAACCTTTGGCATCATCCTCGTCTTATCTTCAGTTGCAGTCGATGCTTGGGGTACCTCATTAGGCCTTGTTGTTGGGACCCATCTTTTGCATCTTTTGCATGTTTGCATTGGCTTGTTCCTCCCTAAGTTGCACTTAAGGGGGGATGTTGGTGTGAATAAGTCTTGTACCTAGTTTATTCCTTTACTAGGGACTTAGGGGACTTAATTCACATGTTAAGTTTACTTAGGATATTAGTTGTATCTTCTATATGTCCTAGTTGTCTTATCTAGACTTTACACTTTCCTAGGCAGTTATGAGTTAGTTGTCTCATGTGATAGGATTAAGACGCTTGTCATGATCTTGTCTTATCCTATCTCTCATCCTCGCCTTTATAAGCAAGGCATCTCTAGCATATTTTGCATTGTATTATATTGCATAGATCATTTGTATCATATTGCAATCCTTGTTTGGTGGAATAACATCTTCCATTTTTTCTTCTCTCTATCTCTTGTGGAGGTTATTTGGTGTTGTAGATTGAAGATCTTGGGTTGATCACTTCAACAACAAGGGTTATCAGTTGTCCTAAGTTAAAGTAGTTGTTGATGTGAAGCTTGGTTGAAGTGGTTGATAAATCTTAAGTAGTTCGTGGATTATTCTGTATTGAGTTAAAGTAAATTATGTTGTTCAAAACTTTCGGCTTGATCTAAGGAAGAGTGTACTTAATGTTTATGGTGTTTTGCACAGATGTTGGTCAACCTTTTGTTTAACACTATATGTGAGGCTTGTAGAAGTGTGTTGAAGTGTGCTGGGATCTATTTTGGTCCTAATTAAGGATTTATGTAGGTTTCCTTTTGTTCCTATCCACCGCGGGAATGTTTAGGTACCGACCTATTTTGGATTTGAATGTATAACGGCTAGTGGTCAACATTGGAGAGAGTTTTGAGCTTGAACTTGATATAAATATGTATGGTGTTGATGCAAGAGGGTATGTGAAAGAGTAAGAAGCAAGATAGATGTGATATTGTTGCAAGTGAAGTGTATTTGATGTGAATTTGAGCATAGCAGTGTGAATTTCATGTTAGGGTTCCTAAAGGCAATGAGCTGAAGGCATTCAAATTCTTTCATGTGAGACTACGAAAGTGTGCGAGCAATTGTGGTGGACTCTTTGTTGCATTGATAAGTGTTTCTCTGTGCAACATTCTTCTTCTATCTTCTTGCATGAACTTTCTATGGCAGTGAGCCTTTTTGGATAGTGTGTCCTATTCTTGCAGTGGGCCCCTTTGTACCAATTTTTCTATTACTTATATTGTGAGCTAATCCTCACCGCGGTTTTTCCCTCATTGGGTTTTCTACATATATCTAGTGTTCTCATGTGTATGGTGTTGTGATTTCAGTTTATGTTATCTATATTTCATGTTTAATCAATCTAACAAAATAAGGACTTAATGCATGCTTGTGGATCTAATTACTATTAAGGGTTTTTGAAGGTTTAACTTTCTACAACTGATTCACCCCCCCTCTTAGTTGTCTTGTTCATTTCAACATTATGTGTATATCTTAACAAAGGGGAAAATGAAACCATCTTACACTTTCCCTACTCATTTTATGTCACTCTAATTTGATGTATTGGATGCATGATTTTAGTGTATAATTTAGTTATTTTGGCACACTTGCTAGCTCAAGACCTAATCCAACACTTTGGCATGCTTCTTCTCTTTATTAAAAAAATGTGTATACTGATTTTCATCAATGTGCCTAGACTAGAATGGATCACAACTATCATTCTATCCCATGCAAAAGATTGTGGGTGTAATCATGTCCCCATGTTTCCATTTTTTTCCAAGGCCACCAATCCAAAGATCTAATTGTTACTCATCAATGTAGATTCCATCGATTTAAATTTTGTGTCTAGGATTGTATATATAAAGACATAATCTTAATTCAATTGATCACTAGCATAAGCATATATAGTAAAGCATGAAAAAAACAAATAAAATTTCTCATTTTGTAGGAATTAACCATCAATCCTCATCTATTGGTATCAGACATTAGTAGTTCACCCAACCGGAAATAATTTTAAATAACTGGTCTTCATTTTGAAATCACACTCCAAGTACATATTCAAATGTACTCATTGGGTTGCATTAGGCTTTGGTAATAAGATCTAACTATAATCACAATGACATCTATTTCCACCACATATCAATATCTATTGCTTCTCTTCATTTATTTTACTATTGTTGACTCAAGTCTCTTGGCTTGATTAAGGCATAAGGAAGTCCTAAAATTCAATCCTATAATAATAGGCCCCATGACCACTCCCTAGCACCACCAAACTTACCATCAAATATATCAAGAATATATGTTTTTCAACTATTGAATGTCCATTTTTTTTCATGATATAATCATACCAATTTAAATGTAATCTTTCCACTTGGATTATATCACTATCATGATTGTATCCCAGACTCAAATTCTTATATCTCAATGATCTTAGCTCCCTAATAATTTATCTACTTATAGTTCTTGGTTAATAAGTATTTGTTGTAGTGTCACATCAATCAAAGTTCACCTTGTGTCCATTTCTTAGGTAAGTCCTAATTCCATTTAATTTTCATTTCAACATGTTCAATCAATGACTTTACTTCAAACAATTTATCATACCTAAAATTTTAGGTTAGCTAGAGTTTAAATTAAATTAAATGTATAGCCTTAAATATTAAATATTATTTATTTTACTCTATAATCTTACAATTTAGAGAACACTTCAGGATTTTTGATTTGAATTATGTTGGGAATCTAAAGGAAAATACACTAGTGAGTGACTAGTTGTATCATAAACAATAATTATCAAATAAGTAAATATTCAACAATAAAATTGTTTAAGCTAAACAAGATGGATTTTTATTCAAAATTGAGAGAGTTTGTAGAATATATGGGAAACTTTGTGGAATATATGTATGCCTTCAACTCTGATTTATTGACTTAAATTTATCCTATTTATATATTGCACATCAAACCATATAATTTATTAAAACTATTAAATTATGATTCCCATTAGAAACTAAAGAGTAAAAACCTATGCCCTTGGAATTTGAAATTGATAAATCAATCAAGATAAAATAACTAAAAAATTAAAATAAAACCAAAAAATTATTTAATTTTGGTGCCCCCACTTGGTGGGATTGTAACTCCTAATCCATTGAGAAAAAATTGAACCAGTTAGTTAGATCAATTGGACCCACCCTTAAGAAGTGATGAACCCATTATTCCAATATTATACAATAAATGAGGTAACTTTTTGTCAATTTGGTCCTTGGTGAACAACTACCCTTAGTGAGCAAATTTCCCCCCTATACGATATTAGTGAATCAATTAAATTTTTAGTGTCTTGACAAAAATATTAGTGAATTGTTTTGTGTTTAGTAGAGTGTTAGTTTCTAGATTTAATTTTTCACTATGAAGGTGTTTGAAAAATTCTAAGGTGATCAACAACTTTTAAGGTGTCTAATAATGGTGGAAAATTTGGATGCAACATCTTTGCATTAATGACCAGATATAATATGAGAAAAAGAGTAGATTGAGACCAAAGGAATTATCACCTATTTACTCAAGGATGGTGTAGGTTCCATATTAAAGGGGGGAAATTTTCTTTTCTGACCCTTAAAGTTTCTCTTCATGAAGATGAAGCCAAAGTTTTTCACCAGCCTAAAATTGATGAGGTGTATGATGTTGATCATGCATTCCCTTATAGTTTGTGTTGGTACCCTATAATATCTCATAAACCTAGATGACTTATCACCTCCTTCTATGAATGTGGTGATGTCTCATTCAACATGACAAGAAAGGTTACATCAATAGGTGTCAATGGTTGGTACCTAAGGAAACTTCAAATGGATTATGTCCTATAGAGCTATGCAATGCACAATTATAGTTATGCTGGACATTTCATAGAATCTCATCCCATGTGTAGAGATGTTTCAAAAGATACATTTGTAGAGTTTGAATGATCATGTAATTCACCACCTTAGTTTATCCATTAGTCTAGGGGTGAAATGAAGTAGACTTCATTAAATTGGTGTTCATTATACCCTATGGAGCTCAATAAAATTTGTTGAGGAACCTACTATCCCTATTAGAAATGATACTTTAGGGAAAATTGAAACATACCCAAGCTTTCTCAAATAAAATATTCTAATTTCTTCTATAAAATACCCCTTCGTGTAAGCTACCGTAATGGCCATCTTTGAAATTGGTCAACCACCACAGAAACATAGTTATGAACATGTTTGGTAGTAGGAAAAATTGATATGAAATTCATGGAGATAAAGTGTATGACTTATCAATAATTGGAAGATGTGTATAATCCATATTCTTAATTTGTAAGCTTTGTAATGACACAAGAGATGTAAGGTCAAATATATAGGATGGCATTGTGATGTAGTTTTGGCTAGAACAAGTACTTCTATAATACAACAATTTTTAGAGTAATCATGCATTAACTAATAATTAATTAACCTTTAAATGATTATTAATCAAATTTATTCTCATACACTTAAGCTAAACTTAGGAGTGTTTTTTTGTTAACTAGAGTAAGCTTTTATTAGATCATTTTGTCTCATCACATATGATGATGACACTTTTCATGATCTAATCCCTTTATCTTTTAGGGTTGCTCTTATAAAAACTCTCTCTCTTTGTACTATTTCATTTATGTAAGTTTTTCTTGTTGAGGATATAGCAAATCATTATTCACAACTCTCTTGTGTGGAAGGTGTTTTTTTCCATTGTTTGATCATGCGTCTCATGTTATTCACAATTCTAACATGGTATTAGAGTGTGGAGTCAGTGAAACCATTATCTATTTTTGAGTTTTTTTCTCAACTAGGTTATAAGAGCAAATATGAAATCTTCATTATTTTTTGCAAAGTTTGGATTTGGGCAATTTTTGGTGTATTTTGGTGTGAAAAGGACCTCAACATTGCATTCAAGAGGCTAATTCAATGAATTTTGATACAAAATTTTCCCTATTTTAGTGTCAAGAGCTTTTGAGGCAAATTTTTTCTTTTAGATGTCATATGGCCCCCAAAAAACCATACCATACAAACCTTTTTTTGCAATAAATAAATAAAAATAAAAAAAGTTTAGATCACTATTTTAAGTGTTGCATCACCAAGGGCAACACCATCTAGCACCGTACCACCAAAAGTGGATCAAAATGCCTCCAAACAACCTATTGCCTTTTCTTGTAGCCTCCGTGGGCTCCAAAGATGCCACCTAGGTCACATATGTGACCAAGCGCAAGACATTAAGTCCTTGAGGACCCTTTAGCCCCTATCTTGGTTCCATCAATGACTATGGGCTAACCGACAACCCTTGTGCAACTCCGTTGGTCCAGTTGTGGTCACATGAAAGGCTCAACTTATAACCCTTAGTGCCCAACAACTAGGGATCAAATTTTTTAGGCCCTAGGCTTGCCTTGTGGGGCTATTTGAGAAACTTTCAGGAAATTAAACATAAATTTTGGCTTGCTTGTCCATTATTTGCAAATAATTTTTCATCAAAAATTTGATTATGAGCCCATTCCTATGGTGTAATCCATTTTTCCAAAGAATGCTTTTATAATTTTATTTTTTGAGTTTAATATAATATCAATTACATTTCTTTTGTTTATTTTTCCATCTAGGAACTATGATTTTGTGAGTTTTGGATCACTATAGTTTATATGATTTTTCTTACTATAAGAAATTATGGAATTCAAAACCTTATTATATATATCTTGTGAGTAATATGTATTTCTAATTGATCTATGCTCGATTTATGGTGTTCATCCTAGTTCATGTATGATACTTACTTTCCTTCGGAGATTTCATCATCTTGGTGTATAATTTATATTTATCTAGCTATCACCTTGGTAGTTTTCATGGAGATTCTTGGAAACTAGTGATACACATGTGGAACATCTTCTAAAAGCTTCCCTATAAAAGCTTCCTATTTATTACCTCTCTTTATTCAATATCCCTATTTATGTTGCAAAGAAAATTGAAATGATTCAAAGGAGATTCCTATGGTCAGGTGTGGAAGAAAGGAAAAGAATGGCACTCATTAAGTGGGAAGTTGTTTGCAAACCATAGAGAGAAGGAGGCTTGGAAATTAGAAGAATAAAAATGTTCAACAAAGCTTTGGTGGAAAAAATGGGTCGGTTTCTTTTGGAAGGTGAAAAAAACTGTGTCTAGATCCTAAGGGCTAAGTATTTAAAAATAAGGCGGCTTGCTATTTTCTTGGTAAAAAGGAGCTACCTTATGGCTCTGTCTTTTGGAACAATTTGTTAAAAATTAGAGGAACCCTAACTAAAGGAGAAAAATTAAGGATTGGTAATGGGATTAAAATTGACTTTTTGGAAGATGCTTAGTCCACATGTGCTCCCTTATATCTTATAGATGGCCTCCAGCAAATCAAAATAAGATTAAAAAGAAGCATTGGTAAGTTGGTCTCTAACTATTTAGATTGGGATGGTTCGAGACCAAAATGGATTGACTTCAAATTTTTTTTAAATAATGTTGTTCTTAGGGGTGGTAGATGGTTGAATCGAGATGCTGCTTTGGACTTGTTGTTCAGTTCAATTGGGAATCTTGACCTCTTTTCAAGAAACATAGTGGATGAATGGATTTGGTCAAAAAATGCTAATGGGCGATTCTCTGTTAAGTCAGCCTATAAGGCCATGGATCTGCAACCTCTTACAATGGGAGTCTTTAATTGGAATAAGGTGTGGAAAAAGAGCCTAATCCCTAAAATTAACTATTTTTGGTGGGCTGTGATACATGGTGAGATTCTAACAATTGATAACCTTAAGAAAAGAGGCAAGTACTTAGTTAATAAATGCTACCTCTGCAATAGAGAAGAAGAAACTATTATGCATTTTTTCTTTCAGTTCTCTTATGCTCAAGAAGTCTGGGCTTTCTTCCTAATGATGCTTAAGGTTTAATGGGTTTTCCCTGCCTCAGTTAAAATGTTTGTTGAAGGGTGGTGCTTGAGCCCTTACTCTCATAATATTATTCTTGATTTATGGGGACAAGTACCCCCATTTCTTACTTGGGGTTTGTGGAAAGAAAGAAACAATAAGGTCTTTAGGGATGCTGTTAAAAGCAATAAGGAGCTATGCATGATGATAAGGAGACAAATTCAAGAAAATATTGAAAGTTGTAAGTACCCCCAGTCTAAGCAAAGTCCTATCTATCAAGAGTTAAGAATAAAGAAACAATGATAGATTTCCCATGACCTCAACAATGTGAATTGAGTTAAAGAAATCTTAAGAAAAAGCACTGTTTGGATTCCACCTGATCCAAGATGGGTGAAATATAATTTTGATGAATGCTCAAAAGGAAATCCTAGGCTGGCAGGAGCAAGAGGAGTGGTTAGGGATGAAAGAGGAATCTATCTTGTAGGATACAACAAAGGACTGGGAACGACAACGAATAACTTTGTTGAAGCCTACATTGTCTGGGATGGAATTGGTTATCTCAGAGACAATAGGTACAAGAAGGTTATTATTGAGGGTGATTCTAAGATTTTATTGACTATCTTAACAATACAACTAAAGCACCCTGGGAAATTAAAGATATTCTAGATGATTGTAAAAGCATGTTACAGTCTTTCCAACATTACAAAATCCACCATACTTTTAGGGAGGGTAATATGGCTGTGGATGCAATGGCTAACTTTGGCATAAGACAAGAAGTTTTAAAATATTGGGATTTCTATAATCTATCTAATCAATTAAAAGAAATATTTGCTAAGGATAGTTTGGGAGTGATTGATGGATTGGGAGTTTGAATTAATTATGGATAGAGTAGTAATAATTAAAATGATTGGTAGATTTAGGAGTCCTACTGTCATGAGGAATCCTTGGTGGCATCTTAGCAAGTTGACAAGATGGATTGGGTGACACAAGGGAAAAGGTACGCCAAATCCCAAAGACATGAGAGGATCGAAACATAAAGGACAGTTTATCTGGATTGCCTTGTACTTCGAAATGGAAGGTTTAAATGAGAAAATAATGAAAGCAATATGCACCACAAAAAATATAGATTATGATCTTGGAAATGACTTATTGTCTTGTGCTAAGGTGGATGGAAATGCAAGTAATAAATTAAGTATAATCATGACTAAGAAGGGTGGCAGAACTGTCAGACTTAATTATGATGCAGCTTGAAAAGGTGATAACCGACTTTGCTTCATTTTCAAACAACCTACCAAATGTTTTGAGCCATTATTTTTGTTAGAATACCAAATTTGCACCCTGTTTGCTAAGCTTTTTTAAAGAACTTAACAGATTTGGACTAACATTGGACTACTTTTAGGTTGTGGGTAACCTGTTTGAAAGCATACCTCCAGTGATTGTAGGATTTTAAGACATCATTCTTAGTGACATGTAGACCTCTCACCTAATTGACGATCAATTCACTATCACCATGCACTTGCAAGTAGCCAATTCCTCTTTTTCATGCCCATTCCAAGCCTTGAATTAGACCTTCATATTCAATAGTGTTGTTAGTATAGGAGAAAGTAGAGTAGTATTTTTCACCTTGTGGGGACACAAGCATTGCACCCATACCAACACCATTCTTGCTTCGAGAACCGTCAAAGAACATCTTCCATACTCTACCTTGCTGATCTGATTGTTGTCCCACCTCCTTTTCGAGGTTTGGAATCATTGAATCAGGTTCGTGTAGCACATAAACACCCAAACCAGTTTCCTCAATGTTATCATTTGGGTTGTCAATAATATTTTTTGCTACCCACTCACTTAGCAGTGCATCTGGTATACTTTCTACTTGTAGCTCTTAAGCAACAACAAGTTCATCATCACTAAAAATAGCACAATTAGCATTAACAACACTTGGAACATATGGTTCAATGTGATCCTTAGCAAGTTGCTCAGATTTGATGACTACTTTAGTCCCATATCTCATTCTAAACACCATATGGGACCAATCTGATGACAAATAACCTCCTATCTTGGTAGTGAAATCCCTTGATAGACATAAAGAAAAATGTGGAGGTAAGTCAATAACAGAGATGTCTTGGGGAATGGAGAAATTGGTACAAGCGTGTAGGGTAAGGCTTAAACCCTTGATAACACCTATAGTATTGATGGTTGTCCCATCTAATTGTACAACTCCATTCTCAAGAGGCTAATACTTCAGTCCTAACTTATCAACAATCTGTTTGGGCATGACAGAACTACTTGCCCCTGAATCCACCATGTAATTGTGAACTAGTTTATCTCCTATTATCAAGGACACATAAAATGGGGGTGGCTTGACATCCTTACTTGGCTGTTTAATGTTGTCTTGAGGTGTATTTGTCAAGATAGCCTTAGGTTGACCTACTAGTATATCATTTGAAACACCTACTTCAGCTAAGGCAGATTGTAACAAGTCCTTTTGGCCAGGGATAGATAAGGAATCCCACATTAACATATTCACATTCATCATTTTCATGGATTCAATAATGTTGAAGGGTGTGACAACATTTACCTTTTGATGGGTCTTTGCAGCAGTAGGGTCTATCTACAAGTGGGCTGGTTGGGGTTAATTCCCAAGTTGTCCACCATCGATGCCTTGTGAAGTTCTTTGAAAAATGTGTGTTACATGAGGATTGGAAGGTCCAACAACTTCCTTGTCTTTATTTGTTGCTTTTCCAATCTCAAAAGCTCTCTTTTTGGCTCAAGTGTTGGATGCTATTGGAGAGGTATCACTATTTACTCCACAAAAATCTTCTCCTTTCTAATACAAGAGAGTTGTGTCACTTGCAGGGAGCTCCTGCTATTGGGATGATTCACCATTAGGCCTCTCTTGCACACCCAAAAAAATTTGAACCATCAATGCTTGATTCATTACACCATTCAAACATGTAGTTTGATTATGGGCCTAGTTGCAAGGATAGCACCAATCATATTCTGTTGCAAGGTTATTTTGAATAGGTACCATATCTTTGGCTATACTAATTGGAACTGGATTGTATGGCTGAAAAGGCCTTGGATTGAGACTTTGTCGTGCACCTTGAAAATTTCCTTGATATGGCTGCTTGTTAGTTTGAAATTGTTGTCCTTGGCCTTGATTTTGAGGCTACCAAGGCTTGAAACTTTGAAATTACTGCTTTTTAATACTTACCAGCTCATTGCCAAAGGTTTGAAGTAGATTTTCTATTTCTGTTGGCTGCTTTTAATTTCCTGCAACTCTTGGGATGGTCCTTGAGCAACAATTTATGTGTTAACAATAGCTGGTAAACGGGCAATTTGAGGTGTAGGAAAAGTTGTAGGAAGCTGAATATTAGGAAAAAATGGCATAGGAGGCCTAGGGGCAATCCTTCTAGCTTGTATTAGGCTATTTTATGCTTTCACAGCTATGCCATAAGCTATTGGCAAGGTATTTCCACCCATAGACTTATCAAAACAACAATTTCACTATTTAAAGCTCTCAAAAAATAAAGGAATGCATACTCAACTGGAGGCCTTGTAGGATCTGGAATTATGTCCCATGTTCTTTGAAAATGAAAATTGAAATCTGTCATCCTCTCATGAGGGGCCATCTTAATGTGGGTCAGTTGCTCTACTAATGACAAGTTATCATACTTTTCTTCAAATTGCTTACAAAGCACCTCTCCTAATTCATCCCATGTTCTGATGGAATTGACTACTAAACTTCTGAACCATTGGAGTGCTTTGCCTCTAAATGATGCTACTAGCAGCCTCAGGGCAACATTCTCTTGAGTGATATGATGCACTGAACATAGATTTGAAATGTCCTTAATGTGTTCAACTGGTCTAGTTTGATCTTCACCTGAAAAATATGGCACACTTTTGAGAGAAACCATTAGAATATCATCATGTTGAGCTAGTTGAAGTGGATTGCCACCATTGAATGTCACAAAAACTTGGTTTCTTGGAACAACCATGTTTGGCACCAAGTTTTGCAGCCTTATAGGTCTTGAAACTCTCACTGCTGGTGGAGTTGAAATTGTTTTCCTTGACGAAACAACAACCTTCTTTGTTGGTCTGCCTCTCCTACGGGGTGGTGAAAGCTGCAAATAATCCAATGGGACAGAGTTTCCCTTTGTCTGAATTTGTTTCATAAGCTGTTACAACATTGATCTATCATAAATTTCACCTTTGGAGTCGCTAGATATGCTGGTGTGGACTTTAAAATTGTTGGAGTTTCCCTTTGTCTAAATTTGTTTCATAAGCTGTTACAACATTGATCTATCATAAATTTCACCTTTGGAGTCGCCAGATATGCTGGTGTGGACTTTAAAATTGTTGGCTGCATATCAGAACCAACAAACAGGTGTATTCCTCTAATCTGAAATAACGAGAGGTCCCACCGGGCATGCCAAAACTATTAGAACACCAAATCTGCACCCTATTTTCTAAGCTTTTTTAAAGAACTTAACAAATTTGGACTAACATTGGACTGCTTTCAGGTTGTGGGTAACCTGTTTGAAAGCAGAGCTCCAGTGATAAGGGTTGGCTTCCCCTTTTGATGCAACCTAACTACTTGATCCTCTAAGATAAGGGTAAGAGTTTGCATAAACTAAACCTGATATTGGAAATAAACTAAGGTGATACACCAAAATAACCTAGACCTGCTAATAGCCTTGCACATTCAAATTAATATTTCAAAGCTAACTCACACAACTCCCTTTCCAATGCAGCTCACATCAATAATTTATAAAGAGGTCTGTAACAGTGTTTTCAAAAGGAAAAATAGTCTTCACAATCAATAACACCACTAAACAACACAATTTATAACCTATAAACATACATTTTCTGTCAAATGGATGCATGAAACATGGGACAAGTTTGTAAAGGAAATGACTTTTCACAAAACAGACCGATCAACCATTAATGACACACGATAAAACATGAAGAGAGAAGATAAAATGCTCCAATTTATTAAATCAAAGTGCTTACTATATATTAGGTCTATCTGAGTTACCATGCAACTTTGTGAAAAATAACTCCAAGAGAGTAAGCTATCCTCTTGCTGAAAAAGAAAGAACTCCCCAAAAGCTCAAGTATGAAGATACTTAAGCAAAACTAAAACCAAAAGCCCACACAAGTGTTTCTAGAAGATTATGCCTAGATAAAATAGAAAAGGCCCCAAAAGAACCTTCTAGAACTCTCCAAAATGCCTTCCACATGAAGAAAAAGTATGCCAAGTCAATAGTCACCCCAAAATTGTGACAAAAAATGCCTCCAACTAGCCTCCCCATCACAAAAATAGTCCAAACAACATCTCACACTTCCCACACCTCTGCAAATCATCATTGGTCCTATTACAACATTTGACCATATCCCCATCATGTAATATGTGTGTTTTTGAAAACACGTGGCCTTTTAAAGCATTAAATATAGTGATTTTGTTAAGTGATTTATAAAACATCACTTAACAAATCA